>JANAVB010003398.1:17713107-17716456 GCA_029216955.1 Iris pallida
GCCTCGGCTGCTGATACTGCTGTGGTTGTCTCTGCTGATGCTGATAGTGAGGCCTCTTGGCCTGACCTCCACTGCTGCCGGCTCCCTGTGTATCGCGGCCCTCTTGAGCTTCAGCTCAAGATCATCCTCAGCTGCCATCGCTCCTGCCAGAATCTCCTCAAAAGTGGCATTCCTGTCACTCTTGGTCAAGGACTTGACCTCCTTGACCAAGCCCTTCCTGAACCTCCTCGCCTTCGCTGTCTCGCTAAGGCCCTCTACAAATCTGCTCAACCGGCGAAACTCATCGGAATACTCATCTACAGTCTGGTTCCCCTGAACTAGGTTCTCGAACTGGGTCTCCAAGGCACCGACTGCCTGATCTGGGAAAAACTTTCCCTTGAAGAGCCCCTTGAAAGCTCCCCATGTCTGCCCTGGAGTGCCTACCCTCGGGTCCGTCTAATACCAGGTACGGGCAAGATCCCGTATCTGGCTGGCTGCTGCCTCTATCTGGAGTCCGGCTGGTATCTCCGCCAGACGGAAGATCTCCTCAATGTGCTCAATCCAGTCATCAGCATAAAGAATCCCCTCTGTCCCCAAGAAGTCCCTGGGGTTCATCTTCTTGAAGTCCTGAATGCCCGGAATCCTCTGCTGTCGCGGATGTCCCAATCCTCCCTGTGGCTGGACAGCCAACCTCTCCACCGTCGCTCTAGCCAGCTGATGGACCTCATCTATGCCCCTGGTGAACTCCGTCGTATGACACTGCTGCTGGGCCTGCTGCGTCTCTAGGAAATGCTGGAAGTATAAAAATATCTGTGCAGCATCCACTAATCCAGATGGCATCGGCGGCTGGAACTGCTGCTGGTGCTGCTGAAACTGTAGCTGACGAAACTGCGGGGGAGGCATGTCTGGGGTAGCTGGGATGGTCCCCCGAATAAGTAGAGGTGCACCCCCAAATGTGGCAGAAGCTCCCACATGAGCTGGAGTAAGAGGAGCTGTGGTCCCCGGGTCCTGGTGAGCTGGACGAGAGGTGGCAGACCTCTCAGTGGTGTCACCTGGACCGAGACGCTGTGATCGTGTCTCCACCATCCTGAAGATAGATCAACAAGGAAGTCAATAACGGTACAAGGATGATAGTATCAAGAAGGACAATATGAAATAGATTATACAGATTTGAACAAAAGTCAGTAGATTCAAATCCATAGAAATTTCCTAATTATGATTGAGTATCCACTCTCTCTAAGCCTATTCCTCAAATCCTATCACAGGCTGTAGTGATACTCTAGTTTGAAAATCACTACATAAACTCGACCTGCATGGGCCACCACTAAAAATGTGTCACGACCCGCACCCTAGAGTAAGGGTACGAGAAGTGGGTACGTCCAGCCTACGCCGTAGTGTCGGCGGTAGAACGCTGTTCTAGGTCAATCATCTAACAATATAAAGGTACCTGTACAGTTTATACTCTCCGAATGGAGGTGACATAACAGAAAACAATCTCAATCACATCTAGGGTAGAAGAATAAAAGATAGATAGATAGACAGTAACTCAAAGAGGACAGTAGCATAGATGAAATAAGTCTAAGTGTCTAGGATAAATAACATCCAGAATGTCAACCCAAAATACAATATAAGCCTAAGAGTCTATACATCTCAACATCTCAAAATACAACTCAGAATGTGAGACAAAATGATAATATGAAAAAGACTGACTAGCTAAACTAGCCTAGACTACTGGGGCAACATCCTCAGCTGCAGGTGGATCCTGCTGAGGGTCCACAACATAAGTATCATCTAGTCCTGCTCCATAATAGGTAAACACCAGGGCCTCATCCTCATCCTCTGTAATATTTTCAACAGGTCCAGTCAGGACAGAAACGAGCACAATACATCTCACGCAGTGCATAGTATGATAGGAAATATAAAGCATGCAATAGAGTAAAATACGAGAAACGCTGAAGGAATATACATGTAGCAAAAGAGATAACTGTAATAAAATATCTACTATAATAGAGAACTAGCAGTGACTAGTGAGTCAGAGTAAAATATAGACATGTAAATGGCATAGGAGATTCATGACTACAGCTAGGAGTGATTCATGACTACAGCTACTGGGGTAATATCCATATGACTATTTCCACTCCCCCATCCCCAATCAATACACAAGGATCCGTTCAAGTTATGTTAAGATTCGTGATAAGCCCATAAATGGATGATTCATGAGAGGCTCTGTGAACATGAGAGTACATGAGTCACAAGCGATTCGTGAATCTATGGAAGCATAGAGATACATGATGATTCGTAAAACGCACAAACATGCTGTATCTGATGCTCCCGAGGAGGATAACATCTCATAAAAAGATCCATATAGTACCAATCCGTGATAACAATCGTGTCAGCATCAAGTAAAGTAATCTAGAGCAAGAATATAAATTCTGGCAAGTATAAAACGGTCAGAGAATGTACTCGCCTGATAACTGAACGTCTGAATAGGATATACTGCTGAGAAGAGATGTATGGTTCCTAATCAGAGCAATATAAGTCACAATGTATTTACAATGGTAAAAATAGAGTATACAATGCATACTACATGATTCTAGGTCAATCTGGTCAAAAGTCAACTCTTGGTCAACTCAACAGTCAAACTAGGTCACAGAAAGTCATACTAGGTCACAGGAAGTCATACTAAGTCAAATAAGGTCAAAGAAGGTCAAACAAGTCTAATCTAGGTTAAAGTCAACCCTTGGTCAACATTCTAGCCAAACTAGTCAAATACTAGTCAACATGATCAATCTAGGTCAAGCCTAGGTCAAACTTAGACTAACTAAGGTTTTGGGTCAAACAAAGACTAGTCAGCAAGGTAATAGGTCAATGGTCAACTATCTAAGTCAATACTCCATGAGACTAACTCAAACCATGACACAACTCCTAATTATTCCACTTAACCCCATACATATCTTAATCTACATAGGGCTATCTATATAACCCAAGTGGTCAAACTTAATCAACTAGTTATGGTTTAGTCAAACTTTAGTCAACTAGTCCTTCTATGTTCATCCAAGTCATTTCTAAGTCAATTAGGTCATGGTTGACCTATAGTTGACTTTGGTCAACAATGGTCAACAAGGGTCAACTTGCTAGTTAAACTAGGTCTACTAGACCTATTGGTCAAGTCTAAACCTACTAACCATAGACCATAGGCCATAGGCCCATGTATCTAGGATACCTTATATAGGTATCCATATCTATATAAAATATGAACCTACCCATATCTATACATATATATATTCAACTATATAGTACCACATATATATATAATACCCAATTATATATATAGTACCCACATATATACAACAATATATATATATAATAT
>JANAVB010003398.1:17737609-17742609 GCA_029216955.1 Iris pallida
ATATAACATATCTATATTAATGTGTATATATATCTGTATATACATACACGTACACATATATGTTTATATTTATATCTACATACACACATTCACATATATATTATATATTACTTGTACACGTATTTCTTTTGATAAATAATAAAGGGACAATAACTAATAATAATAAATGATTTATATATACATGCACATACATATATACACGTATATATTTTATATATAAATTGCATACACACCTATAATTATTCTCAATGACTCAACAATAATATTAGTATAATATAGCCTCAATAATAATTAATAGTAAAATTTCATAAATCATTAATGGGTATACAACCATTATGTTCAGCCTAAAAATCCCAAAATATACGATAACCTATTCATACAGAAGTAACTAAATACCACTAATAATAATATTTATAATATTTAAATATGAATACTTAGACAATATTTATTAAATAAATAAAACGAAAATACCACACACTCATACCAAATTCCATCAACACGATTGTCATTGAACGTCCCGCATGACTACATAGGCTTGGACTTGTCTTGGGTCCTATCTGGACTAATTCGGTACATCCGGGTTCCCTAAAGTTCATAATATAATAATAAATAAATAAGACTTCGGTAAGGGTTAAGTCGTAACTTGGCCTGGTTTTCCTAGTTAGGACGTCACTATGGCTCGGCCTTCCCTACCAGGGCTAATACTAAAGTCAAAGCACGCTATTGCCTATCCGTGTCCCGACTTCTAGTCAACATGCACTCCAAAACTCCGCCATGGCTAAAATTATCTACCGTAATAATTAACTAAATAATTATTTATAAAATCTATTTAATTCAAATAAATAAATAAAAATTATTATCGAATTTCGGGAAGAGGGGTTACAAATCTACCCACCTTAAAAATAATTTCGTCCTCGAAATTCTAATTCATAGCTATGCCTTAAAAATCAAAGTTTAATATTACCTTAATCTTCTCAAATTTAATTTCTAAAAATGTTTTATGGCCTTCTCTAGTCATTTGGTATGTACGAACTCTCGAGGACTTCTACCCACCTTTGATCATACTACTCCCTCAAAACACAGGTCACTAAATCTTATAATCTTCCAACTAGTTGCTCAAATTCTTCCAATAGATATCTATCGCCTATGGTATCTATAATCCTCACATATCTATCAAGCAACCCCAAAATTCAAATATCGAACTAACTTATACTATAACTTCTGCTAAATTCTAAACAACACGGTTATCGACCCCCAAAATAGGGAGGACGAGAGTCAATGGTACGAAAAGACGAGGTAGAATAACTGAGAACAAGCACGAAGTTTCAAGAGCGGTAGAGGATATCAAATGATACCGATAAAATGGACCTTATTAACCATTGGCTTATTAGCTAGATTGGGGCTACTCCGTTCCAATCACTGGCTAACTCCGAAGAGACCCTTCGTTTCTTAGAGAGCTTGCAATCCATGCATTACAGAAATTTTGTTCTTGAAGTTCTAAACAAGATTCCAAAATAGAACGGAAATTGAAAAATCAAAATTGTGATCTTTCCCGTGGCTATTTAAACACAAACAAAGGATATAAATGAATACAAGATCGTATCGCGACTCCTAGGTAGACGGAATAAGGGTTACGAATGACTTCATATTCTACGAGATGGAGACTACATAATCGGTATAGGGTCCTATCCAAATAGTCCGATTTTATAGTCAATTATGGTGTGCATGGATGTGTTTAACAGGGTCTTAATGGGTTCTCCGATTGGACACCAATCTTTAGTTGGATGAACCCTGGATTTCAATCTATACGGACTAAACAAGGTCCCAACGATAAACTATTTTTACTAGGTTAGGGTATCCTATAATAGGTTTCTATTCAAGGGTTGAGCTAGTTGCCCGTCAAGTTGGTTAGCTTGGTCCCTAAAGCCCAAAAATGCATCTTCCGTGGCTTTTGTGTTTAAATAGCCCGAAAAGACACAATTGAGTGACACACTAGTGACATGTGCGTAGTGGGCTTTAAGTGAATCACAACCATATATTGGGTCGAAAGATTTGAGTCGAGGTTGAGCCTCTAATGGAAGTCGGAAAACCTTCCGCTATTATGGTAAGGGTTATAGCTAGTCCTTTTTACCTGAAAGTTGTACCATAAATATAGAGTACAAGGGAACGGGCTTGAGTGGGACATGATATACTTAGATGAAGGTGGACTCGTCTAGAACTTGCATATGAAATTTGTTGGAAGGTAACAGCTGGTCTTGTGCTCCGAATATTAGTGACACGGCCGTAGGCACAAAATAATCTAAATGGAAAGTGGGAGTCTATAGGGCACTAACTATCATTCTAATAAAATTTATTATAATCAATCGGTAATCCTCGTATATCCTAAATTATAGGAGGCTTACAGTCTACCCACCTTAAAAATAGGATATGGTCTTAGGAATATTGAGGTTAGAGGGTTTCCAAAGTCCGGATACTGTTCTTCGACTCTTTGTTATAGGGAATGAGGCATGGCGTATCAGGATACGGTAGATGTAAGTCAAGTCAATGATCATTCCTCAATAAATGAGAAACGAGGGTGTATAATAACACATGGTCGATAACATAGATGAACATACCCATCCATAGTGTATAAGAGTTATCGACGAGGTAACCAGCTCTAAGGCACACGATTTCTACCACTGAGTCATGAATTTCCATTTGTGTCAACCCGCCAGACTATCGTCACAAGAGTCGTAGTGATCGTGTATTGATGTTGACAATTAGTAGACAGGGTATTTAAGCTATGGTATTGGCTAAGCTAGTGACTGTGGTGTTCCAACATTAGTTAGGTCTTAATATCAAACATTTACATAACTAGAGTAATATTTGTCACGGTAGATGATTACCCTATTGTCCACTCATCTCAGGTCTAACTGTGGCTTCGGTCGAGGAAGGGTTGGTTCAAGGCTTAAGGGTTGCTAGTTAAGACAAGCTTCCAGCAATTAATTAGAGACTCGCAACCTTTGGTCTCTAAAGAATAGGTAGTCTCCTAGGTAGGTATTTCGACTAAGGGTAAAACCCTAATCATTCACAAATTCGAATGGCTAGAAGGTCTCAATAGTAGTTTGAGGGTCGAGAGGAGTACGAGTAACTCAGTCATATGACTAGCCGATGGTAGCTACACTTGTGTATACCACTACCATAGCCATGGGAGATACTTTGTACCTCTCTACCAATTACGAGCTTTCGTCTTTCCGAATCAGTGAAAGACAAAAACAATAAGGAGTTCAAGAAAGATGTCACTGAATACAATCACGTGATTAAAAGGCGAATGCATAATTCAAGAGAAATTTGTCAAGCAGTCGCGGATGAGATCCTGGATACCTATATCCCCATCCGCGTAGTGTAATTAAACAAAGAGCGAACCAAATGCATCATGGTTGATCAGATCATAATACACTGATTCTGATTAGACAATAAGTTAGCAGGCGTCCCCACTAAACATATGTCTTGAATCAAGCTCGAGAACAGAGTGAGCTTGCAAAACTAGGCTGTAATAGCAACATTGGCTAAGATAGTCAAAATAAAGTTATGCGAGATTTTTGAAAGAAGGCACAAGTAGTTCGAGTTTTGTGAGAATCAAACCTTACCCGGTGTTCTTGCTTATACAGTCTTCCTACTGTCTTCTTATCCCCAAGGACTTGGTCGACTAATAGGTTATGACTTTTAGCTTCTGTATTCTCGGTAAACCTATTAGTGTCAATCAATTTCCTCATCAATAGATCACGAGGGTCATACGGAGTGCTATGTCGGGAGACATGCTACCAAACTTACAAACTTCCACTACTATTGGCTTTGTATCTTATGGGACATACATGGCACGGTCCCATCCTCTATTGTACCATAAACTTGTAATCACGTCTGAAATTATTTTACCGAGGATTATGCCTCGTCCGCATACCCGGGCGATGGTAAACTCTTGGTTCTGTCATTCAGATGTGATATACTATCAGATAATCTACCTTATCTCGACACCCGGGTAACTATGATCAAAGAGGTCCACTAGCCATAGTTTTAGGAATATTCTATAACCTATAATTTCCTTAAAATTTTCAATTCTACGGTCGTGTCTCGCCAGTGCGCTGCTGGCTGCTGTGAGTCCATAATTCCAATAAATGGTGACAGTGCGCTGCTGTCCTGCCATTATGAGTCAACTAATATTCTTGTAACTATATCTGTAAAACTTCATGGGCTTCTATAGATTCAAACAAGTTGACTATGAAATAAAGCGTAAACATTTGTCCTATCAGTCACAACCTTAAAATAAAGGATCGAACAGGAAGAAATAACTGAGGACGAAAGAAATACAACCATTCTAACTATTCTATGTGTAATCAAGCCTTTGAGAAAAAACTTGAATCGAAACTAACTTGAGGTTCTTCTATGGATAACATAAAAATAATAATTCTTAGGGCAAAAATAGGAATTAAATAGGCAATTTGACTAAGATGTGAGGATGATATCCAAAGGACAAGGAGAAGGAATTGCACCATTTATCAAGGTTAGATCTTTATCTCTATGAAGCCCTGTCTCACCAAGCGAATAGTCTATCCACATTGGATCATATCGTCCTATCTAGAGGGAATAGTGTACTTATGGAGATATGACAACTACCAAAATTAATAACTCCTCATCTATATTGCATGGCCTAGACTACCCATCGGTAATTTGTATAAGGGACTCCTAATCCTAGTCATTCTCTTAAATTAAATTAATCCTTGTTCGTGAATGAGCATGTTCTAGTCGCAGGCTCGCAATAGTACAACTAACTTAAGTACTATCGCGAGTTCGCATAATTTGCGAAAACAGACCTGCATGGGCCACCACAAAAACTTGTCACGACCTGCACCCTTTTTTTTAAAAAACGGATACGAGACGTGTCCAAGCCAGCCTACGCCGCAGTGTCAGCGGTAGAACGCTGTCACGGCCATGAAGATCAAAATCGCAAATCATGCTCATTC
>JANAVB010003398.1:17747609-17795109 GCA_029216955.1 Iris pallida
CCCCAAGCATATGTTATTACACCTCTCATCCGACTCGGACTACGCGATAGTTCGGGCCAAGGGCACTGCCAGAATAGGCTCGCAGGTTGCTAAAGTGGTCAAATGGTCCCCCGAATTCAACACAAAAATTGACTCAACAATCATTTCGACATGGATCACCCTTCCCATCCTCCCTCTGGTCTGTTTCCCCGCAGCTGCTCTCAAACGGATTGCCAGCTCCTTCGGGACCCTGGTAGCCATCGCTGAAGAAACCAGCAACCTATCCAAGTGCAACTATGCGAAGATTTGTGTGGAGCTAGACCTCACGAACGATCCCCCCAAACTAATAGAGATAGAGCTCGGAGAGCAAACTCATAGCCAACCGCTGATTTACGACAACAACATCATATTCTGCAAACACTGCCAGATGAGCGGACACCTAATCCAGCATTGCTTCCGCGTCCACCCCGAACTAAAGAAGAAAATCTTGCGCACACCTCGTGCATCAAATGCCCCAAGACCCCCCAACATCATCATCCATCAATCCAATCCCGACCCCCTCCCTCAGATAGAGGCTCGGTCTAGCTACCACCCTCAATCGAACGCCACGACCAGCTCCGCTATCGTCCCATTCACACCCTCCATCCTTTCCCTCCACAATTCATTCGAACTCCTCTCAGGATCAAATTTTGAAGACGCCAACAATGAATCCAATGAACCCCCTCCCACCACCACCGGGCAACAAAATTCCCTTGAGACCAGCGGTCTCACAAACTATCCATACACCGAAAGCGCCCTCATCATCCACCCCCCAACCTGCCCGAGATCACCCCACCACAACACCACGAGAACTCCAACTCCACCCAACCAATAGCCAATCGCCCTCACCAACATAGAGAGGACTCATCTACGAACAAAGCAGAGCAGTTAGAGGAACATCAGTCTCCGGACGCTGATTTCCCCAGGGTAGTCTCTAAGCCCCCCTGGCATCCTCCCACACACCCAAAGGACGCTCAAACCACTTTTAACCAAACTTTAACCGGCAGATTTTGGCAAGCCAAGGAAGTTGGCTTTCTGGACCGAGACAACCCCTTGTGCGCCCTGGAAGAACAAGACAACGATCCACCTATCACCGCCTCTGACGGAGGAAGCAGCGATCAGGGACGGAATAACAAAGATACCGAAAACAACGGGCCCTCCAGCCCACTTACCAAAAAAACCTCTTCCAACAAGAACAAAACAATAAAAAGCAGATGTCGGCAAGGACTACCAGGTCAGCTACGAAGCACATTCACCCCCATCCTTTTTCCTTTTCCGATGCTTAATAATATCTCCTGGAATGTGAGGGGGCTCGACAACAAACCTACTATAAACAAAATCCTTAGCCTCAAAAAGACTCACCGCATAGACCTCTTCATCATTATCGAACCAAAAATCCCTCCAAAAAGAATCAAAGCCACTCAACTCAAGTTAGGATTCCCGCAGGCCATCGCCGGTGGTCATGACATCTAGATCCTTCTCACTCAAGACTTCAAATTCCGCATCATCCACGACTCGCCCCAGGCCCTTACTTGTTGGGTCGAACACCCGGCCCTAAAGTCCCGTGTTGTCCTCTCCGCTGTCCATGGTAGTTGTAACATCCCCGACCGCAGATTGCTCTGGGCCGACCTTCTGGGGGTTCATCCCTACGGGCTCCCGTGGCTTTGTATCGGCGATTTCAATACGGTGTCTAGCAAAGAGGAGAAGTCTGGCCGTCGCCCTCCTCCCCAGCCAGCGATGGATGACTTTAACAATTTTACCTTTCACGGGAACCTCACCCCAACCCCTTTCCATGGAAGTGCGTTCACCTGGTGCAACATGCAGGACGGGCACCGCCGTCAGTACTTCCGTTTAGACCGGGCAATAATTAATGATTGCTGGGCCGACATGGGCTTGATCACTAACCTCTCCCATCTGAACTCCACAGAATCGGATCATTCCCCTCTTCTTGTCCAAATCAGCAACATTCACACCAGCAACAAGAAAGCCTTCCGCTTCCTTGAATTTTGGCATCATCACCCCCAATTCCAACATATCGTTGCTTCTGCTTGGAATTTCGTCTCGGCTAGTGACCCTTTGCCCAGGATGGCGGCCAAGCTCAAAGCCACTCGTAAAGCTCTCTCGTCCTGGAGCAGACTGGCCTATGGCGACATCTTCCAAGCTATCAGAAAAGCGGAGGACGATGTCACTCGTGCGAAGTCCTCTTTCGTCATCAACCGATCTTCTGAGGCCCGCGCCTCCCTCAACCTCGCAAGAGCTCTTCTTAAATCTAGGCTGTGAGTGGAGAACGAATTCTGGAAGCAAAAAGCCAGAGCGACATGGGATACTGACGGTGACCGGAATTCCAAGTTTTTCCATGCGTGTGTCAAATGTCGCAGGAACAAATTAAAACTGCACCGCATTCTCGACGACAACGTCAACCTGGTGGAGGACCAGGCCGGTATTCAGGCTGCAGCGGTGCACTTCTACTCCAATCTCTTCACCAAAGATCGGGTCGTGAAAGACGCAACGCTATTATCGGTCATCCCTTCCCTAATTAGCGATAGCGACAATGCTACCCTGATGGCGACCACTTCGGAGGAGGAGGTTAAGACTGCGTTTTGGTCCATCAACGAGCACAGTGCCCCGGGGCCTGACGGTTTCAACGGGATATTTTTCAGAGCTTGCTGGGACACCATCAAAACTGACTTAACTGAAGCCACGGTTGCCTTTCTCCAAGGGGCCAGATATCCGAATTCGATTTCCTGTGCCAACATCATCCTTATCCCGAAGAAAGACAATCCGAAAACCTTTAAAGACTTCCGCCTGATTAGCCTCTGCACCTTCACCAACAAGATCATATCTAAGATCGTCTCCATCCGAATGTTCGATCTCCTTCCTAAGATCATTTCCGAAGAGCAAAGCGGGTTCGTCAAAGGCCTCAACATTACTGACAACATCCTCCTTGCATAAGAGATGATAACGTGCATGAAGTTTTCGTCGAAAGGGAGGAACGTGGCCATCAAACTAGACATGGAAAAAGCATATGACCGTCTGGACTGGCAATTCATGATCTGGGTTTTCCAGGCCTTTGGCTTCTCCGAACCATGGATTGACATCGTCTTCAGATCTATCAACAACACGTGGTTCTCCACCGTCATCAACAGCCAAGCGGCGGGTTTCTTCAAATCCACCCGCGGGGTCAGACAGGGGGATCCGCTCTCTTCCACCATTTTCATAATTGCGGCTGAAGCTCTTAGCAGAAGCCTCAACAATATGCCCAGAACGCCTGCCTTCAACCACTTCCACACCACCACCGACTGCCCTCTAATCACTCACCTGGCCTATGCGGACGACATCCTCATCTTTTCCTCTAGAGACAGCAGATCGATCGACGTAGTCCAGAGTACTATTGCCAGATACACCACCTGCTCCGGTCAACGCGTCAACAACAACAAAAGTGTCATCTACACCCACCACAAAGCCGACAGAACCCGCTCCACTCTGCTCACCAATATGACCTCCTTCAGCACTGCCTACCCCCCTTTCATTTACCTCGGGTGCCCGCTGGTGTACGGCAAGGCCAACTCCGACATATACGAGCACCTCGTAGACAAAATCCGCAAACTCATCGCAGGATGGCACAACGCAACCCTTTCCCCAGGGAGGAAAATAATTCTCATCAATCATGTTCTATCGTCCATCCCAATGTACACCCTGGAAGTTTGCTCCCCTCCCATGAAGGTGCTCCACTCCCTCGATTCCCTATTCGCCAAGTTCTTCTGGGGACACAGCGACGGTAAGGACAAACATCACTGGGCTAGCTGGGAGACGATGGCCAAACCCACGATAGAAGGCGGCCTGGGTTTCAGCAGACTAGTCCACATAGCGGGTGCATGCTCTTTCAAGTTGTGGTAGAAGTTGCGCACTGAGACCTCCCTTTGGACGATGTTCATGAGAGCCAGGTACTCCAGATTCTCCCATCTGTCGAAAGCGAGCTCTAACAGCAGATCCTTGGCATCGTGGCGCCGCATTATTCGGGGCCGTACCACCGCCGAACCCCTTATCCGCCTCCAGCTGGAAGATGGCCGATCTTTGGCTTGCTTGGAGCGGTGGTTAGGAGAACATATCATTCACCCCAACACTCTAACCCCACAGGGGTGCACTATTAAAGACTTATGGGATGACAGCTCCGGGTAGAATTGGAGGAAGGTCAGAGAGTGGCTTGGCCAGCCTGCGGCTACCCGTCTCCTTGATGCTAATCTACGGATTACCGAAATCGACCGAATCTTGGAGATGGTCCCCCAACCCGAGTGGGACATTCACTTGGCTTCCGCCAGGATTGTGGCCAGAGGCAGCGGGGCACCGAACACCGTTTACGCCAAGTTTTGGCAGACATACATTCCCATTAAATGGTCTATCCTAATCTGGCGTGCTATACGTCGGAAGATCCCGACGGACGACATTATCGGATCCATGGGCTTCAGCCTCGCCTCTCGTTGTCACTACTGCGAGGAACACAAGACGGAATCCGCTGAGCACGTCCTTCTTGCGAGAGATCTGGCTGCAGGCATTTGGTACAAGCTTCACAACAAGCTCAACATGGGCCTTCCGACTGGGGCTTCTACGATCTCCTGGACTTTTGGAGCCGCTCCCATGGACATCAGATCGTTGCAGCTGCCAACATCTGGGTGCTTTGGAAGAATAGGAATAAACACAGATATAAAGGGCGTCAATTATCCCCTACACAGTTGTACAGCGAGGTCATCAGACAATGCACCAAAGCTAGGAGGCGCTGCTCTCACGTCTCCAACTTGTTCTGGGAGGCCCTGGCTTAGGCCGCCTTCCCTCACTTTTGCGTGAGCGCTTCTAGTACTTTTCCTTTCCAGTAGTTTGCCGCGTCAGCGTACTCTTTTGTATAGGCTTCGACATTTTGCGCCTATTCCATCAATAAAGCTTCTGTTCTTATATAGATATATATATATATATATAGATATATTATATATATATTCTACTATATATATAGATATATAGATATATATATATTATATATTATATATAGATATATATATATAATTATATATATATATATATATAGTATATATATATAGTAGAATATATAATATATATATATATTATATTATATATGATATATATATATATATTATATATATATTATAATATTATATATATTATTTTTTTATATATATATATTATATATATATAAATATATATAAATATAAAAAATAAATAAATAAAATATATATATATATATATATTATATTATATATATAGTAGAATATATATAGATATATAATATATATAATATATATATATATATATATATTATTATATATCTATATATATATTATTTAATATATAAATATATAAATATCTATATAGAAATATAAAAAAATAATAAATAAAATATATATATAATATATAATATATATATATATATATATATATATATATATATATATATATATTAGTGGCTTTAACTACCTTTTAGTGAAATAATTGTATAGCCTAGATAGTTAGAGCAATGTCCTAATATCCTAGAATTAGGCTAATAGACCAAGATTGACATAGGGTTGACCAAGTTGACTTCTCTGACCTAGAAGAGGGCTAGCAGCATGTAAATAACATATTTAAATATATTATTTACTTTAGAACACTCTGTAACCTTGTAAATTTTATAATAGGTCTTTGTGACTCCAGTTTGGATACTGATATACAGCCGTTGCTCAGGATATCTGGCGAGCACATTCTCTGATTGTTTTTATCATGATAGTATCTATATTACCGGCTCTAGACTACTTTACTTGATGCTGCCACGTTGTTAACACGGATTGGTACTATATGGATCTTGTCACGAGATGTTATCCCTTATCGGGTACATCGGATATTCTATGTTCATGAACTTTATCATTTGCATCGTGTACTCCTTGTATTCGTGACATTCATGTGCTTTCATGTACTAACATGTGCTCCATGTGAAAATAATAATCATGTATGTAACATATCATGATCGGATCCTTATGTATTGATTAGGACATGGGAGTAGAAGTGGTTATGTGATTAAATCTCCTAGTGTACTCATGTATATGTCGATTATACCTTCATGTATAATCGAGTTACCGTAGATTACTCATGTCACGACCCGCTCCCAAATATTCATATACGAGTCGGACACGCCCAGTCTACGTTGGAAGACTCAATGTAGCAAGCTATAAACATCTAAGGAATAACTCCAAGAATAACATGAAAGTAAACATCACAACATCTTACCATCCCAAAATGATCACCATAATCCACAAGTCATAATACAATTTATACATAAAAGTACCAGAGACAAATCCGGTAACAAGAATGAAATACAACTATGAAATCTCTATATATAGCATCTAAAAGTAAAGCTAAACAAATCTAAACCTGTAACCTCCAGCTAAGTCATGGCTCCATCCTGCTCAGCTAAGATCCCGAGATCTGGCCCATAAGGTAGAACGGTATCCTTAAGTACACCTGCAACATATCCAGTCAGGAGCAGAGCAAAGTATAATTCTAGGTAATGAACAAGAACATCATGATATGAAAAAGAGTACAAGAGAACATGAAATATAAAGTACAAGAAAAGAACATGAAAGTACAGGAAAGAACATAAAAGTATAGAAAATAATGTACAAGAAGTAAATCCTGAACCTGAAGTACAAGACATGACATGTGCACAATTTTTGAAATACAGCTAGTATATATGACCGGCTGGGGTAAGCACAAGAATAAGCACATGAAATGGGTATGGCTTAGGGCCTGCGTGCACGATGCGAGGCCTAAGCTATCAACCTGAATTTTTGATCCTTGGGTTTGGTCACATAGCTAGCATATTTTCCCCTCCCCAACCACAAGTAAGTATAAGAACATGAAAGTACAAGAGTACATGATATCGTATTATGACGTATCACAAGAAAAGTATAGGATATGAATGTTAATGAACATAAACCATAGAATGTACTTGCCTTGCTCAAGGTGATCGTAAATATGAAGTAGATCTGTATGTCCTCCTGAATAGGTACAATTTGGTCAAGTACAGTTAACCAAATCTGTTAATTAGTATCTATCTCTAGATCTCACATAACTAATCCTATAGAACTAGCTAGATAAACTAACTATCATTTATATATAGGTATCACAAATCTTCAAAATAGAACTAATATTTAAGATAAAATCTCATATTATCAATTAGCAAAACTAAATAATTACTTTGCATATGTTCTTAGAAAATATAGCCATGTCTCCTTAACCTGATACTTACTTCCAACTATTTGTATAGCATACAATTTGATTAATTAAGAAGTGACCTATAAAGGTACTTATAACCAAATACTAATCTCCCAACACTACTAAGCAAGATACACTAAGTCCATAATTCTCTTATTGTTACTGCAACTTAGACCCAGCTTGCCAAGTCAAGCTAAATATCCACAGCTAACATTTGCAATTCATCTCACCAACCCCATCATCCAACCATTTGCAGTAAGTGCAATCTCAGAAATCACCCACAGAGGGCCCACATCTTATAAACTAGCTACTAAGCATTTGTAGTTTATAGGAATTCTCAAGCAACTCAAACCATATTAAAATTATACAGGATTACTATAAAAAATATACAAATTCTATTCGAACACACAACAATATAGGAGTTTCGACACTTCTGTACTAGGGATCCCTATTTCAAAAATAACGGCTATGTTTACAGTCGACAACCTCTACTGACTTCAACGTCAAACGCACCTGGTCGGCTCAACACACCCGACACTCCAAATTGGACACGCCAACCCATACTGGGATACGCAGGAATGGCCGAACATAGGCAGAGATAGGCACACACACAAACAAGACGACACGCACACACGCGAACAGAATCTGGATACGGCTATGATTTAAGAAAGGATATAACAAGTTTTAATAATTGTTGCAGAGGAGTAGTACGGTACCTGAAGGGCGAGAGTCCAATTTGATGTGTAGACACGGTCTTGAGACTCCGACCCGATCACTTTGAGTCCAAAAAAATGAATCAAGTCTCAATTGAGGCATTGTATCAAACATTTGCAGAGCGTTACAAATCAAACAATATATCAGAGATATTTGCATTCTCTAGATCTAGAAAAATTGGAAAGAAGATCAAAATACTGCAGTTACCACTCATGGTTCAATTTTGATCCAAAAGTGTTACTACTCCCAACTCAACCGACTAAATTCACACTTCCTCCTGATCGTTCCTAAAATCAAAACAGAAGGAAACATCATATTCAAAATCTATCCACACACAACAACAACTTAGATCGAATCAACAAGGAGATCGATACTCAGCAGACTCAATTGTAACGAATGGAGTGAAATCTCCGATTGATCTGGTCTAACACTTTCAGAGTTGATGATCAGTGATACGAACAGATCGTCTGCTACTTCACAAGAAGAACTCGATCGATCGACCTCATTTAGGATACGAGAATTTAATGGCCAAGAACTGAAGAATCGAAAAGATCCAAACCACTGAGAAAAGGATTTGAACCCGTTCACCTCGATCGCTAATGCCGAGGTATTGATGATCGCCTCGTCGGCTGAGATGAGCTCTCGTGGCCGTCGATCGGAAAGAGACCGTCTTCGTCGTCGTGAATACACGATCTAGCATCCGGAGGAGGTCATCGCCATCAAGCCGCCGGGAAATCGAGCCTCGGTTGAACATTATCGCCACTGAAGAAGTGGCTAGTCACCGGAAGAGGAGGCCGCCGCCTTCGCCATGGTGCTCCACTCGAAAATCAGGGTTAGGGTTAGATCAAGAAATTTGGGGAAAAAGAATGGGAAGAACTCTAGGCCTGAGCTCTGCTGGAGTGAAGAAATGAGGATTCCCTTTCCTCAGAATAGATTTATAGAGACCGAAAATAAATGAATAAATGCAAATAGGTCCCTCCAATCAAAACTATTTACACAATTATCCTAATTTCTGTTAGGAAGTTGTTAGAAAAATTAGGGACCAACCAAGTTAGTTATAACAAACTAGTGGATCAACTAGCTATGGCAATTTATTTAAGTCCTTCCGCCTTAATTAATATCATAGGAATAATTTAATCAAGAAATTATTTATTTAAATTAGAAAAAACTCTAAAATTCCATAAAATTGAGGAAGCGGAGTTACAAATCTCCCACCCTTAAAAAATTTCGTCCTCGAAATTTCAGGGGACAACAATGACTTCTATTAAAATCCCGAAAATCAAAGTAATTGTTCACAAACATCACAAGCTATTTATTGGGTTCAAAACTTTTATTGAAAAGCAAAAAATACAATCAGACAAACAAGCTGGGATAGTGCTCCCTCATCTCATCCTCTCGCTCCCATGTGGATTCTTCTGGGGAGTGGTGCCTCCACTTGATTCTAATAAGCGGGATCATATGGTTCCTCAGCTGCTTCTCTTTGCGATCAAGAATCTCCAATAGCAACAAAGTCTGATTAGGGAAGACAATCTCAAATAGAAACCAAAATTGGAGGCAAAGTCATGCACAGTAAATATAAAAACAGGGTATATAATAGTGAACATAAAAAAAAGTCTTGAAAAAAGCAAAACTTTGGATAGAAATCGGAGTTTCGATCAAGATCATTAGAATAGAAAACATTATCTAAAAATAATCTCGAACAAGATCTAAGGTTTAAAATAGAAACGAAGTCTAACAAAATCTTAATTAGAAACAATGAGTTTTAGGTGCTACAAGAAATTCTAGGAATGTAATTCATGATCCATGGTCTTCTACAACCATGCAAGAAGAGTCTTTCGCCTTTAGTCTGTCTTTAGTATTTCTTTCGGAACTGGAATCATTTTAACTTCTTCAGCTGTCCTGACGTAGGCTGATCCTGTCACGACCCGCACCCGCTTTTCGAACGCGAGCTCGTGAGCAAGCCAGCTACGTATCGAGCAGACTCCAGCCTGACTCGAGTACGTATAAGCTGTCCAGAGTAGGGTATCATGTCTAATCTAAACTATATCTCAATCCACAAGAATATATGAAACATGAATGAACAGGTATGGGTCATGGTCTGCAGCCCATTAACATATTGTTCGATTAGACTCCAAGAATGATATGAGTCTATAAATAAGCAGAGTATATCATGGTACTGAATATAAAGCACGAGAGGATAATAAAGAAATATCACAAGCAAATACATGTATCATGCATCACATGCCTCTACCATCCCGCTCTAGTAACTAACTCCACGCAGTCGCTAAACCTGAAGAGATCATCAGGTCCTCAGAGGACTAGCAAGATACATAATATACAAGCCAACATGTAACAGTAAAAATATACAAAGAAGTAAGGAACAATCAAGGATATCCAACGAGACAAAATAAACTAAGACACAAGATCTAAACACAAGGATCCTAAGACACTGGCATGCCATACTAGAAATGGCTAATAGGTCAAAGCTATAGACTGCAGTTAAGGCAAGTACTCATAATCTATAGTGTCTCAATCGCAGTCAAGGTAAGTACTCACAACCAAGACAGTAGCCAATCATAGTATAAAATCCTATAGACCATAGTCAAGGTAAGTACTCACAATCTATAGAATGTCAAAGTCAAGTCCTACTCAAGTCATGTCAAGTCAAGTTATAATCAAGTCGAGGGAATCATGGTGTAGGCCTAGTCGACTCTATCAAGGAATACATATGAAACCAATACAGCGTAACAGATAGAAATATCATAACAGAAAGGAACAAGAATGTGCAGACAACTAGAAACACGTAAAGTAAAACTATAACAGGATGAGTATACTAGACATAGAATAAAGCAATCACGAATGTAAGGAAAGGAACCGCAGCGAGATGATAAACATGCGTATAAATTATACTGTACAAGTTGGCAAGGTATACTTGCCTGGTGGTAGCGCGAAGCACCAATAAGATTCCGTCAATTAGTACGCCATAAAGTCCAAAATCCACAAACGTCTCCGAAAGCTGAAACAGTCATCGCCAACATTCTCAGAATAGTCAAATTAGCTAGGACTGCCTGTCCTTAAGTCCAATTCTAGATACAGAGGCAAAACGATAATTTTGGACAAAACGATATTTGCCGTTGGACCCGCTTTGCACCGAAAATTGTGCCAGAGTCAGTGGTCTCTAAAGTCATCAAACTATATGTCTACGGATTCGGTTTTCTGATACGAACCCAACCGTATGTCCAGAGTTGGATTCCGGCGGGCCGTGCACAAAATCGCTCGTTGAATCGGACCGTGGGGCCCGCAAAATGGTGGTCCAATCAACTTTCTCAGAATTGGACCAAACATGGCATACAGGATCAGAAAAACGATACGGTCCTGATGGCACAAGTTTCGTCTCGATCTGACGAGCGTGCACAAAGTAATTGGGGAATTTGCACAGAGGCCGATACGGTAAATTTTGACGGATACGCATCAAATTCGTCGCTCACACGCGACCAATTTGAATTTCGTCAAAGCCCACACATCTACGAAGCCGTTACGTACTTTTTGATGCTTTCGATTCACGACCACGTCGGCCGGTTTGGCGGGAAGCACGTCGTATCGATGAATTTCATAATTTTCTAAATTGTTTTGTTCCGAGTTTTTCTCGGTTTTCAGGAACAAATTTCTCTGTCTACGATTAATGAAATTCAAATCAACGAAGTAGGTTCTAAAGCCCTATACGTTGTCTAAAAAGTTGTTCAACTATATTTTCTATTATGGTACTGGATTGATCGGGATCGACCTCCGAACAGGGGCTCTTGGACTGTTCTAATCCCTATTTTCGAATAGGTTTTTACCGAACTTTGGTTCGATTTATCGGACAATCCAGCGCACAAAAATTAAACATATTTGAAGGGATTCCAAGGGGTATATATAGGCTACATACCAGCGTAAATGGTTCGGGAAACGGCGAAACGAAGTGGCGAAAAAACTGATGCGAAGTTGGATGTTCCACCGTTGCTGCTGTCATCCGCACGCGGCTGTGCGGCCGGCCTCCAGCGGTGCCTGGCCACGCCCGGCCGCTGGTGTACGCTTTTAGGGAGGGTGTCACCTGGGGTCGGCGCTGGTGAAGAGTCGTTAGGGTTTCGATGAGAATTTCTGCGATTTTCATCCCGATCCCTTTCCCTGTTCGAACTCTACATATATGTATATGGGTTCTCGGGCTGATTATTTCAAATGCTGTGCTTTGGAAGGCTTGGGGGGTGTTGGGCCGGCCTGGGCTTTAATGCTCGGGCTGTGGTATGCTGGGCTTGACGGGCCGGGCTGGGGTAAGCTCAAATGTTGGTTTTATTATCCCTTTTTTTTCCTTTTATTTCTATTTCTATTTATTATATACTAATACATATATATTTATATATATATATATATATATATACACGTAAATACCTATGTATGTGTATACATACATATATATGCGCATATATAATATATATATATATATATATATATATATATATATATATATATATATATATATATATATAAATACACATATACACATATATATTTATACATATCTTTATATATACACAAAAAAAATATATATATACACACACACACACACACACACACACACATATATATATATATATATATATATATATATATATATATATATATATATATATATATATATATATATATATATATATATATATATATATACACATATATGTATACTTCTATACATACACATTTATTTATATATATAAAAACACATTTATACCTTTATGTATTTATATATAAACACACCTACACCCATATACATATATATATATTTTTATATAAATACACATACACACATATATTTATTCTTTTGATAAAGAATAAATTAATAATAACTAATAATAATAAATAGTTTATTTTCAACAACCACAATAATAATATTATTAGTAATAATAATTCTACTAGTAATTAAAATAATTCAATAGTAGCTCCTGGATGGGCATATCATATACTCCTATAACTAGCCCCAGAAAATCGTATAAATATTCTAAAACGCTTTTTAATATTAATAATACCTATAATTTATATATAATAAATATTTAGAAAATAGTTGCCAATTCCTAAAATATATAAAAAAATATTTGCATTTATCAAACATGTGTACAAGGCCGTATTTGGTCCCACTACATGACTACATGGGCTTTGATTCGACTTGGGTCCAATCTTGACAGGTTCGGTACAACCGGGTTCCCAAAAACTCAATAATATAATTAAATAATAAAATAAAATCTTCGGTACGGGTTAAGTCGCAACTTGACCTGATTTTCCTAGTTAGGACATCACTATGGCTCGGCCTTCCCCTACCATGGCTAAACACTAGCCAAAGTACGCCACTGTACTATCCGTGCCACGATTCCTAGTTGTCTAGTACTTCAAAACTCAACTATGACTATAGTCGTCTACCATAATAATTAACTAAATAATTATTTATAAAATCTCAAAATTATCATTTAAATCAAATAAATAATAAAAAATATTTTGAAAAAAATTTCGGGAAGAGGAGTTACAGATCTCTGCAGCAATTCTCCATACAGCTGCTTTGCCTGGAGCGGTGAGTTCTTCTGCTGCATTCCTAATGCTCCTGGTGCTCGTCCTTAGGCAGTGCGATCAACGGCCTCCAAACAATCCTTGAATTGATGGACAGGCGATCTGCAAAACAAGCATAGCTTCAGTCTCTTGTGGCACTTATCGTAGTGATGCCCTGGGCGGTGGCAGAAATTGCAGGTGATCGCCATCGGGATCTGAGTCAGAATCTGAATCTTAATCTGAATCTGAGTCTGAATCTCCCACTGGGACTGAAGTGTAGGGGCTCTGGCAGAAAGATAAAGTTGCTGGGGTGCTGACTGCTGAGATCATGATGCTCCTCGACCATTATGGTCTGCGACCTGCTAGCAATCCTTCATTCGTTGGGCAGAAGATCCATAGTATAGGCAGAGTCCGAGCCTCTAGCGGTACTCCTCGAAGCGATGTCCTGAATGACGGCAGAAAGCACAAATGGTCATCATCTGAGTCTGAATCTGATGATGCAGTTGAAAGGGCGTTGTCTGAGTGTGGCGATGCTTTGCGGATCCAGAGTAGTTGCTATATTCATCATAAGTCTTCCTATGTCTCCTGGTCTTCAGCTTTCCGTCTCGTTCTATCATCCATGCTACGTTCTGGATCTCCTAGTTGGTGGCTCTAATCTTCAGAAGAGTCGGGTCGTCAGTGACTTGGATGATCTTCAGAAGAGGCGGCTCTAGGTTCTCGATCTGCTTCTCGGTGCAAGGAATGTGCTCGACGTCGGGGAAGTCCAAAGATCCGAAAGTCTAGAAATTAGAAGCCCTTCCTAGCTCGGAGAGTGCGTCCACAAGTCTAGCTTAAAAAAGTACGGCTTGCTCCCTTTGGGCTTCGAGAAACTCTTGAAACATCTCCATCAACTGGGTACTACAATGGTGATAGTAGAGGCGACAGGAGGTTGTGGAAACTAGAAAGCCTCAAGTGTAAGAAAATCAACAATTTCGGTATTGCGTGCCTGAACCATCTGAAAAATAAAAAAATTGTTAAAATGACCCAAACCTTAAGATAATTAAGCAACCTTAAGTAAAAAACAATTTAGTAAAATATACCCATACCATTTCCCGCAATCCTATGTTGTGATTAAGTTTTTTCCCTAGTTTAACATGTCCTCCAATAGTACTCTATAGCCTAAGTACTATTAGAATGGACCTGCATGGGCCACCACTATAAACATGTCACGACTGCAGTTACCACTCACGGTTCAATTTTGATCCAAAAGTGTTACTACTCCCAACTCAACCAACTAAATTCACACTTCCTCCTGATCGTTCTCAAAATCAAAAACAGAGGGAAACATCATATTCAAAATCCACACACACACACACACACACACACACACACACACACACACACACACACACACACACACACACACACACACACACACACACACACAGCAACTTAGATCGAATCAACAAGGAGATCGATACTCACCAGATTCAATTGTCAAGAATGAAGTGAAATATCTGATTGAACCGGTCTAACACTTTTGGAGTTGATGATCGGCGATACAAATAGATAGTCTACTACTCCACAAGAAGAAATTGATCGATCGACCACAGACTAGATACGAGAATTTAATAGTCAAGAACTGAAGAATTGAAAAGATCCAATCCACATAGAAAAGGATGCGAACTGGTTCACCGTAAATCGCTGATGCCGAGGTGTTGATGATCACCCCATTGGCTGAGATGAGCTCTCATGGTCATCGATCGGAAAGAGACTGTCATCGTCGTTGTGAATACATGATCTAGCATCCGGAGGAGGTCGTCGCCATCAAGCTGCCGGGAAATTAAGCCTCGGTTGAACATTATCGCCGCTAAAGAAGTGGCTAGTCGCCGGGAGAGGAGGCCACCGCCCTCGCCATGGTGCTCTGCTCAAAAATCAGGGTTAGGGTTAGATCAAAAAATTTAGGAAAAACGAATAGGAAGAACTCTAGGCCTAAGCTCTGCTGGAGTGGAGAAATGAGGATTCTCACTCCTCAAAATAGATTTATAGAGACATAAAATAAATGACTAAATGCAAATAGGTCCCTCCACTTAAAACTATTTACACAATTATCCCAATTTCTGTTAGGAAGTTGTTAGAAAAATTGGGGACGACCCAAGTTAGTTATAACAAACTAGTGGATCAACTAGCTATGGCAATTTATTTAAATCCTTCCTCCTTAATTAATATCATAGGAACAATTTAATCAAGAAATTATTTATTCAAATTAGAAGAAACTCTAACATTCTTTAAAATTGAGGATGCGGGGTTATAACTCATGTGCAACCTAAACCAATCACATAACCATCTTATGCTCTGAATCACTTATATTTATTATAGTTCACAGATTCTCTATCTTATTCGTGTGCTCAGTTCCTTATCAATATTTTGTGTATCCTTGTACTTCCATTACAGAATGTCATGTATCTTACTCTATTTCTAGTTCTATATTTCCTACCATGCAATGATACTGTTTTCAGAGTTATGTATTTTGCTCCAATCATGACTGGATATCTTGACAAAATTTTACAGAGAACTTGGAGAATTTTTGCACCACTTACTATGGCACAGACTTAGACGACACTTGCGACCTAGATCATCAGGAGGATCCAGCTAGCCTAGAAGAGACACCAGTAGTGCCTAGATTAGACTACTAGGATATTATCTGGATTTATCTCCAGTTATTTTATGTTATGTTATTATTTCATGTATCATGTGTGATGTATTGATAACACTTAGACTTATTTCTATTCTGGCTTGTATCGCACTTTGATATTCTTTCAATTCTATATCGTGCTATTATTCCTCTTTAGTTATTTTGTGATTGAGTTGTATCTATCTGAGATTGTCCTCCGTATGGAGAGTATATACTGGACAAGTACTTTATATTATATTTAGTCATTGTTGAGACCCAGGACAGCATTCTACCACCGATACTGCAGCGTAGGCTGAACATACCTATGGTCTCGTACCCTTTCACTGGGTGCGGGTCGTGACACATTTTTCGTGGTGGCCCATACAAGTCTGATTCTGAGTTTGTCTCAGTTCTGTAGTACTACTCGAACTAGAGTATTACTACAACTTACAGTAGGATATAGGATGTAGGTTATAAGGTATTCAATCACAATTAAGAAAAACTTCGATCTAATTTTTGTCATCTTTAATTCTTCTGATAACTGCCTTCTTGAGATAATATTGTCCTTATTTGATAATATCGTTTCCTGCTCATTATTAATTTTCTTATTTGATCCGTCTTCAGGATGGCGAAGACTAGGTCACATCGCTCCGGTCAAGCGGATACCACAGAGAGGTCTGCCACCTCTCGTCCGATTCAGCAGGACGCTGGAACCACAACACCTATCACTTCTACTCACATAGGAGTATCTACCGCTTTTAGGGGTCCTCCTCCACATGTTCGGAGGACTGTCCCGGTTATCCCAGACGTTCTTCAGCCACCACCACCTCCAGCACCAGTAGATGCAGCACAGTTGTTCGTACTTTTTGGGAGATGATGGATGTGCAGCACCATCCGTCAGCTTATATGAGGTAGGACATTGATAATGCCCACCAGGTAGCCATGGCAGTAGTTGAGAGAGTGGCTGCCCAGCCACAGGTAGGCTAGGGAGGACATGTTCACCATCAGAGGCCAGGAAATATCATCGACTTTCAGAAGATGTGGCCGAAGGACTTCCGTGGCACAGAGGGTATTACATACGCAGATGATTGGATCAAGCATATTGAGGGGATCTTCCGACTGGCACATATTCCTGCCAGCTTAAAGATTGAGGCGGCAGGTAGTCAGATGTTTGACCTTGCCTTAACTTGGTACCGCACCGATCCTAGGGTCGGGGTCGAGGGACAAACTTGGAAGGCTTTTAAGAAGCTTTTTAAGGAGAAGTTCTTTTCTGATGTGGCTCTCAGTACCTTAGACACCTAGTTTGAGGGACTGGTCCAGGGGAACCAGATAGTTGAGGATTATGCTGGAGAGTTCTGCCATCTGGGTAGATTCATGGAAGGGTTGAGTGAAGTAGCGAAGGCGAGAAAGTTTCACAAAGGTTTGATCAAGGAGGTCAAGGCATTGACCAAGAGTGACCGTGATGCTACCTTTGAGCAGATTTTGGCGAATGTTCTGGCCGTAGAGGACGACTTGGAGCTGAAGACCAAGGGGGTCGAGATACCTTTGAAGTTGGTAGCAGTGCGGGCCTTGCCAAGAGGTCCTATATCCAGCATCAACAGCAACAGAGGCCATTTCAGTACCAGCAACATCATGTTCAGGTCATGTGCCTTTCCAACAGGCACATCAGCAGCAGAGACAGGGCCATCAACAAGCCATTACTTGCCCCTTTTGCAAGAAGCCAGGGCACGGACAGAACGACTGTAGAAAGAGGTTGGGTAAGTACCTACTGTGTGGATCAGCAGAGCATCAGCTGAGGGACTGTCCCTTAGCTGTAGTTCGTATGGCTCAGAGAGGAGGAGCTAGAGCATCGGTGGGCTAGCAGAAAGGACCTCCATTATGGACTCAACAGCAGTAGGCCAGTGGAGGTCAGCAGGGGCGAGCTTTTGCTATGGCAGCAGAGGAGTCCTAGCTAGTGGGTAATTTGATAGCAGGTTCCATCCTTCTCGATTCCATTCCAGTATTTGCTTTATTTGATTCTGGGGCTTCCTATAGTTTTGTGCCTGTATCTTTTTCTATTATACACCATATTATATCTGAACCTTTGCCTAGGACTTGCAAGATCATGATCGGGGGTGGTATCATCCTAGTCAGTGATGTTTGCAAGGATCGAAAGGTAATTTTGGGAGGCCGAAAGCTAGATGTGTGTTTACTCATAATGCCACTACCGAGTTACGATATTGTACTCGGAATGGATTGGTTGAGTAGACACCATGCCGGTATAGATTGTCGTGGAGGCAGAGTGCTTTTCAGATCGTCAGGAGAGCCAGAGTTCGAGTTCGCCCGAGGAGAGGCGGAGTAGAGCAGCGGAATTTTCTGTGGAGCTTTAGTGGAGGAGCAGAGTTTACCACATCTATTGATGGTTGTGTTCATGGATGTTTTTTCGGATAAGTTGCTAGGGTTGCCTCCCGACCGAGATGTTGAGTTCTCTTTAGATTTGGTGCCAGGCACAGAGCCGATATCTCAGCACGTCTTTAGAGTTAATAACAGAGAGCTGGTAGAATTAAAGAAGCAGGAGGATGAGTTGCAGGACAAGGGCTTCATCTAATCTAGTTCTATACCGTAGGGTGCTCCGGTGCTTTTGTACCAAAGAAGGATGGGTCGGTATGTAGTGTATTGACTAAGGCTTTCAACAGCCTCACCATTAAGAACAAATATCCACTGTCGAGGATCGAGGATCTGTTCGATCGGTTGAGTAGAGCAAGGGTATTTTCCAAGATTGATATGAGGTCAGGCTATCATCAAGTGAAGGTGAAGAAGAAAGATATTCTAAAGATAATGTTTTGGATTCGTATAGCCATTTTGAGTTCATGGTAATGTTGTTTGTGTTGACCATTGCCCCGGCGGTGTTCATGAACCTGATGAACAAGGTATTCCACCAGTATTTGGACAAGTTTTTGGTGGTATTCATTGATGATATCTTGGTGTATTCGAAGACCCAGAGGAGCATCTGAGAGTAGTGCTGGAGACTCTCAAGAAGGTAAAGCTTTATGGCAAGCTTTCGAAGTATGAGTTCTTTCTTGATCGGGTTGAGTTCCTGGGTCATATTGTAAATGAAGAAGGGATCTCAATCAACCGAAGAAGATTACGGCAGTTGAGGCATGGACTACTCCGAGTTCAATTGCAGAGATCAGGAGTTTTCTGGGATTAGCAGGCTACTATAGGAGATTTGTTCAGGATTTTTCCCAGATTGCAGAGCCGTTGACTAGGCTGACCCAGAAGGACATAGAGTTTATCTGATCAGAGGAGTGTCAGGTCACCTTTGGTGAGTTGAAAAGGAGGTTGACGAAATCTCCAGTTTTGACATTGCCATCAGGGACAGGTGGTTTCACTATCTATAGTGATACCTCAGGGAAGGGTCTGGGTTGTGTCTTACAACTGAATGGGAAGGTGATTGCCTATGCTTTCAAGCAATTGTGTCCGTATGAGAAGAACTACCCTACCCACGACTTGGAGTTGGCACCAGTTATCTTCGCTCTTAAGTTGTGGAAATAGTACCTATACGGAGAGCGTGTGGAGATCTTTATGGACCATAAAATCTTGAAGTATGTATTTACCCAAAAAACTGAACATGAGGCAGAGGAGATGGTCAGAGTTGATGAAGGACTTTGACATCTCATTGTAGTACCATTCAGGGAAGGCCAACATGGTTGCCGATGTCTTGAGCAGGTATCCGGTAGCTATGTGCTTAACGACAGACCATCATTTGCTAGCAGATCTTAAAAGTTTGGAGTTCAATATGATAGTACATGGAGTAGAGATACAAATATAGGGACTACAGATTCAGTCGGACTTAATGTATATAATCAAGTCGACCCAGTTTGATAATATAGCTCTGCGGAGTATCAAAGAGCAGGTTCGGGTAGGACATTTGGACGAGTTTTTTTATTGCAGAGGATAGAGCATTGAGGCATGATTCCAGACTGTGTGTGCCTAGTCGAGAGCTTCGAGAGCAGGTTATGTAGGAGGCTCATCGCTTTCAGTATTGTATGCATCCAGGTGGCAACAAGATATATAGAGACCTGAAGGAGCATGTTTGGTGGTATGGTATGAAGTGAGAGATAGCATGCTTCGTAGCCAGATGCTTAGTTTGCCAGCAGGTAAAGGCAGAGAGTTAGAGGCCATGAGGATTATTGCACTATTGCCCATTTCAAAATAGAAATAGGAGCACATCAATATAGATTTTGTATCAGGATTGTCGCGTACACCATGAAAAAAGATGCGATTTGGGTCATCAATGACAGATTGACCAAATCAGCCCACTTCTTGCCATTCAAGGTGGGTTTGTCTACAGAGAGGCTAGTAGATATGTACGTGAGGCAGATAGTCAGACTGTATAGAGTTTCTGTGAGCATAGTCACGGATCGAGATAGTCACTTCACTTTCCACGTCTGGCGGAGTCTGCAGGCTAGCTTGGGCACTCAGCTCAAGTTCAGTACCACTTACCACCCTCAGACAGACGAGTAGTCTGATAGGACTATCTAGACTCTCGGGGATATGCTACGCACCTGTGTTATAGATTTTAGAGGTTCCTTAGAGGATCATTTGTACTTGGTTGATTTTGTCTACAACAGCAGCTTTCAGGCCAGTATTGAGATGTCACCATTTGAGGTATTACAAGGATGGATATATTGTACTCACTTATCTTGGGATGATATTAGAGTGAGAGTTTTATCGGGGCCTGAGATGGTTGTGGATGCAGCTGAGAAGGTAAAGCTCATCAGAGATCGACTTTACGTAGCGGAGGGCAGACAGCGGCATTAGGCCGATAGCCACCGGAGACCTTGGAGTTTGAGGTATAGCTTCGATTTTAGGTTTAGGTTAGTTTGATTTTTGTGATCTTATTTGTTTATGATTGATTATTATAGTTAAGTGTGAGATCTTGTTTGTGCTAGGTTGGAGATCTGGTATTCCTAAGGATATATCCAACATGGGACACTAGTCTCTTTGGTGGAGGTAGAAAGCTTAGCCCGCGTTTCATCGGACCTTTTATTATTCGTAAGAGAGTCAGTGCCGTAGTTTATAGGCTAGACTTGCCACCTGTACTATAGCGAGTTTACAACGTGTTCCACATGTCGCAGTTGAGACGGTACGTGACGGATCTCAGTCATGTGCTAGATCGCTTTGAGATCGAGGTAGGCCCTACTCTCAGCTATCCAGAATAACCAGTGAAGATTCTGGATCATCGGGAGAAGGTGTTGCGGAACCAGACCATTTTTTTGGTTTGTGTCGTGTGGAGGCATCACTCTCCAAGTGAGTCAACCTCGGAGAGGGAGGATGAGATGCGCGAGTGATACCCTTATCTTTTTTAGCCTTGAGGTATGGTTCTTCTATCCCTTCTTTCCTGCCTTATTTTCATCTATAATTTTGAGAACAAATTATTTTAAGGAGGGTAGATTTGTCATAACCACATTCTAAAATGAGGGTATTTTTTACTTTTGTGTGAATTAAATAATTATATTATTTAAATGTATTAAATTGTGTTAGTGATATTATTTGGTAAACTTAGAGCCATTTTATTTAGATGTTAGCCATGACTCTAGTGGACCATGACTAGTGAGATTAGGCATCTAGTCAAACCTATTTCCCTAATATGGTTAGTCTATAGTTAGACTAATTTTAGAACTTGTAGGCTAAAACACTAAGTTAGAATGGGCATTTCTCCTTAAAATTTGTCATGACAACTTAGAAATGGCCTTACATGGCCAAATACTATTCACCCCTTGCTATTTATAGCATCACTTCTTCTTCCTCCTCTTTCCAATGAAACCCTAACCCTAATTTAGGAGTTCTTCCCCAATTTCCTTTCTACACTCAAATTGTCTCTAAATTTACTCAAATTAGTTTTATTCTCTTCCCATTGGAGAGAAGAAGGCTCTATTGGCTAGCTTGGGAGCATTTGGAACTTGGAGCTTGAAGGGGATCTAAATCTAGGGATTTAGAGCATTTGGACACTTGGAGCTTGAGGGAGATCTAAATCTAGGGATTTTGCATTCGAAATCTATCTCTCAATTGATATGAGCTCTCTAAACCTAAAATTTTCATTTTAATTAGTGTAAATACATTCATTTAGGACCCTCATGCATATAGGGTGCCATTAGAGAGGAGTTTAAGTCTTTTCTTCCTATTTGAGGGATTTCTTCTTTATATTTTGATTCACATTAGGGAAAATCCGAGAACAGGAATCTAGGGTTTGTGAAATCGATTAATTAGGTCATACTAATGATTTAGAATATGTGGGTGAACTTTGGGTCATATTTGGATCCATTTGGAGTGCATATCACGACTGTATCGGATACGTATGCCAAGTGTTTGACAAAATAACTAAAAGAGCACCAATGCCCTAAATTTTAGTTTAAAAATTATTTTTTATGATAAATAAGTTTTAGAATTTTTGTTCATTCTATTTTCTATGCTTTTTTAAGAGAGAAAAATTACACCGAAATAGATGGCAAGCGGGCAACAAGCTACGCTGCCAACCCTTTTTGGATGGCAAAACCAATCCTCTTAAACATTACATCCATAGACCTGGGAGACATGACATTACAATGCATAACTCTTTGGACTCTCTTAAGAAGCTCCATAGCATCTCGTGCTAGAAAACCAAACGTGTCAAATGCGAACGGGATGAGAACGTGTTGATTGTCGGTGCACGCTTTCTCGTGTTTGGACACTTTGGCTGAGGCCACTTTAAGAGCAGCTTGTCCCACAGTAAAGCCTCCGTTCCCCAAGCCTACTAGTGGAAAAACTCCTGTTAGGTCCACACATGCATGTTTTTTCCCTATCTACCCGTAAACCAGAACATCTGTCGGTCCGAGTGTCGATCTTCCCTCCTGCGGATCAGATATGAAGTTCACAGGTGCCTCTTTTTTTGCAAAAATCTCTGCATGCCTAAGTATATCAAAAAGAACATCCCTAACATGATCATGCTTGTATTTGAAACCTGGAAGCTCCTTACAATAAATTGTATGCTCCCCGAAGGTGTCCAAACACACCTTACGGCACACTAGACATGGCTCATCCATTGGAAATAGAGGAATCATGAGGTGATACCTGAGGATATTACGGTACTCCACCGGTGACATGTGTTGGCCTAACCCGTCAATTAGAATAGCCAAGGGAAAATCTTGAGCATGTGCTGCTTGTAGACATCCAAAAATTGCTTTCTGCCTAGCGGTCATATCGAACTTGACTTCCATGTCCTGAACAAGTTTACTAAAAAGGGCACTCGCCAAAGCATATTGGGCTTTAGGGAGGCGGTGTCCTTACTAGTAATCCTACTAAGGTGGAAAGCAGGAATCGTAACACGAAGGCAGTCCATAGCAGTCTCGAAATCAGAGTCCATACCACGTATCCTACTGTCTCGCATGATATGATCTTGTAGCACCCAAGATTGGGACCTGGAGGCCACAAAAGCATACAATAAAGCCTCTATTGCCGAGTATAGCTCAAGGCCACTGAGCCAAATGGGTAAAGAAGCCAGTCGCCATTGAAAATCTCTAAAGAACTGGCCTTTGCAAACCACAATGTCCTCAATCGAACCTCGGAACCTCGATTGAAACAAGATGTTGCCTCCTTCATGTATCTGGGTTGGCATGTCCTTAGGCTAAAAAAACTTTTGGGCAATACACATGCAAGAGCGGAGTAAGAGGATCTTACTTTGATGATCACTTAACTGAGAGAGAAGATGCATCAACTCAACAGCCTTGGTAGCTTTGTTCATTGCCAACACCTCAATGAATCTACTATCTCTGCTAACAACTCCTCCAAGCAACTTCACACCTAACGGTGGCCTCGTAATGTCCATAGGTAACAACCCCTCTCGAAGCTAATTTTTGTTGTCACATGGAGGCCAAAAGAGGTCAGTTTTGTGGATGTTCAATTCAAGAGCCTTCATTGACCAGTCTCACGAATAATGTCAAGCGCTTTGGCCACCTCCTCTGAATCTCCAGTAATAGTCCCATCATCAAGATACCATGCATGGAGAAGAAGCTTGCAGTTATCCCTGATTTTATGTACTAGTGGATGCAACACAAGAGCAAAAAGAAGCAGCCCCAGAGTGTTACCTTGTTGTACTCTAGTGGCTGACAAGATATGTCCATCTCTAAGGTATAACCTCGCTGCTTGACCAAACAAAAACTCCACCCAGCCATCAAGAAATAGATGGACACCTCGCCCTCACCTCTTAAAATAGTGACGTCATGTCTACTAGATTGAAAGCATTTGAGAAATCCACTATATGCATGGCTAGAGATCCATAATCATATCGCTCACTCAACATCATGTTGGCACTATGCAAAATCGCCTCCGCACCACCAGATATGCCGATCCTAAACTAAAAATCGTTAAGATAATTTGCCATTTCTTTACCCACTCCTTTTATGGCGATCTTGGACACCAAACGCCTCCATATAGTCCCTACTACGATATGACATATTCCATTACCAGGCTTTAGCAACGGCGTGAGGGGTGCCGAAGCTATGAACTTAGCCAAACTCAATGGACATCTCCTTTCTAGCCATAAGTTAACCAACGAAGTGATTGCATGTAAAAGATCTGTGGCCACAACAGACCCCTCGCCACACAGTGCATCCAAGATGTGTTATGCCCTTAAGTCGTCTCTATCATAGAAGTCCCTTTGGGAAATAATTTAACACACCCGAGAACAGTATCAGCCTCTACCACGAAGGGAGCTTCAGAAAATATAGTATTCGGTTTGGAATGAGGTGGCGTATACGGGTGTTTGGCCTCCAGTGTGTCACGTCCCAGTACCGAAATATGGAGACGGACTAGGCCAGCTACTCCATATGAGGTATACAAACGTCATACGGCGATCGTGGCTGTCAAGGGACAAGGGGGTGCATACTACATTCAAGTCTCCTATGGTCACACAGAACATCTACGTCTCAATTATTCAAGCAAGAAATATCAATTAATGAACATATGAGATAAAGCAGTAAGGCGTCCCCGACGCTTCATCAAAATGATCATGGAGATCTAGCGTTATAAGTTAGCTAGCCCAGAGAGTCAAAAGGTAAAAAATTGTATTCAGCTGCAGTCTGATTTAATTACAATTATACAAAGACCAAAATGTCTAGATTAGTCGGCTAAACAGGTGTCAGTGCTAAACACCAGAACATAAGTAAGATCCTAAAGTAGTGGAGAAGAAACCCATTCGAGTCCCCCGCCAGCCAAGCTTCTAGTATGCACCATGGACGTCAGGGTAGAAGGTCGGATCCTCAGGCTCTGCTACGAGATCTGGCCAAACAAAACTAGTGAGGTCAGCCCCGAATAGCAAGTACCACAAGGGAGCACAAAAGAGTGAGATAAAACCCATACATAAAATAATAATAATAATAATAAGCTTTCGGTCGCAACCTCGGTCCACAGCCTGTCCTAGCACGATAGACCAACCCAACAACCAAACAAGGACATAGGTTGGACCACGCAACATGACAGTCCATGTCCCTCGGCTACTAACGGAAGGCTCAAGCACAGTCAAGTCATTTTCCAAGCGCCCATTCAAATCCTGCGACTTTCTATATTTGGCGGAGTTATCCCCGATATACTGATTAAAAGGAATCCTCAGATCGTGTCAAGCCAGCAGGGCTAGCCAAACCATAAGACATATAACACATTGATTATGCACCAGTCCCCGGAAGGGCTACCGCACTTAAAACATTTAACACATAGCTCATAGGAGTCGGATATAGCTATCCGCTATAGGCGAATGAAACCATATTCGTGGCGGCCAACCCGATACGTCAGGTCTGGACATGGGGTGGCTAGTATGGCACAATCTCGGGATTCTTTCCACCCAATGTATCTACCAAGTTAGTTGCCTATTTAATCCCTAGGTTATACTCAGAGTTCACATGTCGTGGTCACATGTTCACTCCTTTAGATGTCGTACATTATACGAGTACCCCAAGAAAGAATCCGTACTGGCTCATGGAGTCATACGTATGTACCCCCTCCTTGGTGTAATGTAACACACAACATATACCACGTCATTGCCACCGACCATTTACTATGTAAATGCTGGACTCTTGGAAGTACTGGCAGGTATCACGTAGGAACACTTAGCGCATAGGATTGTACCTCGGTGCTCACATCGATTGTACCTCAGTATACACTTAGGGTTTTCAGCCATCACATAGGTAGTCAAATTAGAAATGAGGACTAATACACATAGGAACCTGAGGCGGAGGCACATGCGGCCAGACTACATGCGGCCGAAAAATAAAGTTCACATGACTTCATGCGGCTCGGGAAAGCGGACTCTTACGGCTTCTAAAGCTTATGCGGCCAACTGCCATGCGCCATACGGCCAGAAGAACGAGCTTATGCGGCTAGGTAACGCGGACGCATGCGGCTCAGAAGAATAGGCATATGCGGCTGGAGGGTGAGATCTTATACGGCCAAGAACCAACAAGCTTACGCGGCATTGATCGGGCGGCTAGGGCCTATGCGGCTCAGAGAACCGGTCTTATACGGCCAGGGAAAAACCAAGTCCATGCGGCCAGGGTTTAGGAGTCTTATGCGGCTGAAGAAAGAACGGGCATATGCAGCCAGAGAAAAAATGCATGCGGCTGGAAAATGCGAGCGTATGCGGCTAAGTCAAGCCATACGGCTAAGGACGAACTCATACGGCTGAAGGACTCATGCGGCTGAAAAGCTTATGCGGCCACCATTGCTTATGCGGCTCAAATGCTCATGCGTCTGGAAAGCTCATGCGACTGGGATGCTCATGCGGCTGAAGGACTCATGCGGCTGAAAAGCATATGCGACCACCATTGCTTATACGGCTCAAATGCTCATGCGGTTGGAAAGCTTATGCGGCTGCAGTTGACTGTTCATCATCCCTGCCAGAGTCAGCATAGGCGATCCTCGGAGAAACCCAAATATTGCTTCGGCCATAACTTCCTCCAAACAAGTGAAATCTAACTTTTCAAAGGTCAAAATTGTGTAGAATCAAATTTCCTACAACATAGGGTCATTAGTTTTCGAAAATAGCCAAGTTTGATAGATCAAAACCATGAAAACCCTTAAAATCCTAGTTTTTAGGAACTTAGATCTACACAAATCTAGCCATTAAAATCAAAATCTTCAAGAACTAAAATTATAGAGGAAGAGGTGAAGAAAAATATAGACAAAATATCAAGGAGAAATCAATAATGAAAATAAATGCACAAATCTCCACTTTTGAGCAAGTTGTACTTGCCTATGGGTGGTGGTTGAGGAAAATAAATTTAGAAGAGTGAATGAGGAGAGAGAGTGAGGAAGAGAAGATAAATAGGGGTTGGCTTAAGAAAAACCCTAATCCCTAATCTCTATCCATTCCACTAATGACAAGCTTAAAAGCTACATGCAACCATTAATAAATAATAAATAGAATTATACACATGCTAAATACTGATATCGTATATAGAATTCATGAAAGAATATGTATATCGGGATCGGGCGGTGACATCTCTTTCCTCCTTAGAAAAATTCTGTCCTCGAAATTTTAGCCAAGACAAAGATAGATATATTCGAGCAAGCAAGGTGCAATTACAATCTATGCAAGCAACCTATCATTAGCAATCATTGATCACACATTTCAAAATTTACCAAGGCATGAGGAGAAACATACCTTTCGAGTCAAACAACTGCGGATACCGAGATTTAATCTCGTCCTCGCACTCCCAGGTTGACTCTCTCGGAGAGTGATGGCCCCAAGCGACACGGACAAGGCGAATAGTCCGGTTCTTGAGCACCTTCTCTCGTCGGTCCAAAATAGATACGGGTTGTTCCTCGTAAGTTAGGTCGGTACCAACGACTAACTCCGAATGGTCGAGGACATGACTCGGATCCGGGACAAACCCACACAACTGAGTTACATAAAACACATCATGTACGTCAGATAGCGAGGAAGGAAGGGCAAGCCGATAAGCAACATCGCCTACCCGAGCGAGAATCTCAAATGGACCAACGAATCTCGGACTAAGCTTTCCTCGGGTTCCAAATCTAATGATACCCCAAGTCGGCAAAATCCACAGAAACACTTGGTCACCGACACCAAACAATAGAGGCCTTCGATGCTGATCTACCCAGTGGCGGTGTTTGTCTTGCACGACTCGAAGCCGCTTTCTGATCATCTTGACTGTTTCTACGGTCCGCGTGATCATCTCTGGTCCCAACAATTTTCGTTCTCCCACATCGTCCTATGCCAGAGGGTGAAGAACAGATAGCAACTCTAGAGGGGGGTGAATAGAGTTTATATAGAAAATAACCAATTAAAATTAACTCTTTTACGAATTATAAATAATCAGAGTAAAATGCGGAAAGTAAATGAAGAGCAAGAAAGCATACGCAAACACATCGATTTTAACCTGGTTTCCCTCATGGAGGACTAGTCCAGGCCTGAGAACTCTAGCTCAAGATTAAATCCACTATTTGTGAAATAGTAGTTTACAACCCGTGCCTTTACTTCAGAAGAGCACGTCAACTTCTTACAGAGAATCACAGTGGCGATTGCTTGGAATTGTCCAAGCGACTTCTTCAACTCTTATACAAGAATCCTAACTGAGAGATGCTGAGCACTCGAGACTTAGGAGGCTTGTGGCTAGTAGATGGGAAGGGTATGGCTTATTTGAGCTATAAGATAGAAGAGAAAAAAAGATTGGATTATTTGAAATGAGAGAATTCATGGCCTATTTATAGTGTTTTTGTAGGCAAAATTCGGCCAGAATTCGGGTAGAAAATTTTAAATATTTGGCCGTTGGACAACTAGCAACCAGCTAACCCTAAAATTAGGGATGCTGATTTTTAGGGGACAGAGTTCGGCCCGAACTCTGTCTCCAGAGCACAGAGCTGGTCTAAGTGGCCAGTTGGTATTTTTCTGGATGGTGGAGTTTGAGGATTACTGGGTAGGCTATAGGTCAAGTCTCAAGAGCTCAGCATGACACAGTTTACATCAGTCTAGACTTAACAAAAGTGTAAAATACAGACTCAAATATAACTGAGAAGTGACTTGAGCATAAAGTAGACGTCGTGTGTCGTATTGAATTATTACAAATATTATTTAGTCAATGTTATCAATATTTGGTTGACTGTGACTTTGTGTCAACAATCTCCCCCATATTGATAATTAACAAAATAATATATGTATATTTAATATTCATACCTGGACACAGTTGTCACAAAAATATAGCTCTCCCATAATCGATGCCAAGCTAGAAATAATAGCTCTCCCGTAACCGGTGAACGGTGCCGAACTAGAAACAATAGCTCCCCCATAATCGATGCCAAGCTAGAAATAATAGCTCCCCCGTAACCGGTGAACGGTGCCGAGCTAGAAACAATAGCTCTCCCGTAAATAATGCGTTGAACCTGTTGGCCTGTCAAGAAATATCTCCCAAAAGCACAAAAAGCACAGATATACCAAAAAGAGTATAACCAGCAGCAGCAGAATATACATATCTCTCCCCCTTTTGGCATTTAGCAATATAATAAGAAGCAAGTAATAATGTGCAAACATACCAAAGGAGAAGAAACAGCATATGAACTAACAGAACAGGCAAATGGCATAGAATAATAGAACATAAGAGTCACAACTCATAACTAGAGCATCTAAGAGTCATCACAACTAAAACATAAAGAGTAATGATAAACCAAGTACATAAATCCAACTAAGTAACTGAAAATACTAGAAAGCATAAACTATGATCAGCAGCAGCATCATCTGGTAAAAGCCATCTCCATCATGGAGCACGAGAAGGCCCAGCAGAGTCGGAATGATCAGTGAATGAACGGCTGGGGTCCACAATAGCGGCATCCGGATCCAAGTAACGCATGACCCAGGGATCGTCAATGCGATATCCAGCGCGACCAGGATCCCGCTCTATGGGAATGGGCATAGAAGGGTGACGAGACATAGAATACCGGATATCGTACAGCAAGTTGCTGAGGGCACTCATCTGCAGGGTAGTACGATAGTCCATCTGAGTCCAGCGATCGTCCTCCAAGGCGAAGCGATCTCGGAGCATGGTCTGGATGGAGTCAAGAGTAGCAGGAGGAGGTGGCGCATCCTGTCCAAGTGGAGGGGCGTCGGGCTCCTCATCATCAGAATGCTCAGAAGTGTCAGAAGAGGCGACGACTGCCTGAAGACGTCGGGCCTTGGAAAGGAATGCAGGAGCAGGCAAGAAGGGACAGTCATGAATAGGGACAATGAACGCACAAAAAACTATAGGAAGATACAAAGGATAAACCAGGGCTCATGGTTTCTTCCTACAGTTTATCATCCGTCCATCATGGAACATGGAAGATTAAACGGGATGTGATAATGAAGATGATATAAAGCAGAGATCTCAAAATATGTGACTTCATCGGTGGAGCCAGCTTTTGGCAGAATAGTGTTGAAAATAATACGATGAAGTTCATAGAAATACGGGTTGAGGTGCTTGGCCATAAGCTTGCGAGGACATATGTTAGGGGCACATAGTTCCTCCTTGAAGCTCTCAAGGGACGTTTCACCAACAAATTGGACTTGGCGAGCTTCCACAAGCTTATCCCAAATATCGAGATCTTGAAGTTCAAGATACCCGTCCAACTCAGAATCATCAAAAGCAATATCAATACCGGCAACCCGGGAATAGATGTGAGTGGCATCGTGAGTCAAGTTGCAATAGAACATTTGTATGGCGCTATGATAAATAACAAAATTTGAAGCAACTAACTCATCTAGGCAAAGATCATAAAACATTGATTCATATTGAGAAAAGATGGTAAAATTAATAGGATGTCCTCCGAATACCGGACGAGTCCGAAAGTCGCTAAACCATTCGTTGGATGCGTCTAGCGATACAAACAATCGGTCGTCATACGTATTAGGGTCGCGGGGACGAGATGGGTTGAACAACGGATGAGGGGGTTGTAGTTGTTCAACGGGTTGCTCAATGGGAGGAGGAGGATTCGAAGAGGAAGCACCCTCGGTTCGAGTCCTCTTCCCACGATTGGGCAAGCGAGGAGCCATTTGTACAAAATAGAGAAATTGAAATAGAGAAGGAGAATGAGTTATACCTCAAATAGATGATGAACAGTGAAAGAGAATGAGAAAATAGCCCTTCTCCTTGATTTTGATGAGAAATGGAGCACTTTGGAGAGAAAATAGGGTTAGGGTTTGAGAAAATATGTTTGGAGAGGTGAAGGTGATGGTAAGAATGAAAGAGAGGAAGGAAAACCCGAATATAAGAGGAGGGTTTTCTATGGTCGGAGTAAATCTGGACCGTAGGATCTCATTTGATCAAACAGCTGGAGCTGTCCCCGATTCTGGAACAGGAGGACCGAACTCGGCCCAAACTCTGGTAGGGGCAGAGTTCGGCCCGAGTTCTGGGTTCATGTCCCAGAACTTAAGTCAGGCTAAAAGAAAAAAATGGTTAAGTATGGAAATCAAGTAAGATATGAGGACAAATGCTTGAAAGATTCAATCAACCAGATAGTGAAGTTTAAAAAATAGTATGTCAGCAGTAATAAATCGAAACGAACCATATAATAAACAAGGAAATATATTATAATTCAATAGTTTGAAGTTGCCATGGGTTAGCTGCAGGGACCGGATCCCAGCTAGCGGTAGTCCTGAGGACTAGTGCACCGTGTCGCTTAGACTTTTACGCCTTGTTGTCAGAAGGGCCCTTTCGGCTTGTACCCATAGCAAGTTCATCGTAAGAGAATCATAATATAATCGATATTTACGCAGGTGAGTTTTAATTTATGACAGCTTCATCTAAAATTCCAAGTTCACGACAAAAGAAATTAAAGCGCTCTTCGGATAATGGCTTTGTGAAGAAGTCTGCTAGCTGGTGATCAGTGTCAATAAATTATAAGTTAATCGTGCCATTTTGCTGATGATCATGCAAAAAGTGGTGTCGAATTTCAATGTGCTTCGTGCATGAGTGACAAATGGGGTTCTTAGTAAGATTTATTGCACTAGTGTTGTCACAAAAGATAGGAATATACATGAAAGATAAATTATAGTCTTCAAGGGTTTGCTTCATCCACAGAATTTGTGCACAATAATGCCCAGCTGCTATGTATTCAGCTTCTGTTGTGGATAGTGCAACAGAATTCTGCTTCTTGCTAAACCAAGAGACTAAAGCCTTTTCTAATAAATGGCACGTACCGCTCGTACTTTTATGGTCGACCTTGCATCCAGCAAAATCAGCATCAGAATAACCAATAAGGTCAAATGATGTTGACTTGGGATACCATAGGCCCACTGTAATAGTACCCTTAAGGTATCTGAAGATACGCTTAACTGCGGTCATGTGCGATTCTTTAGGATTTGCTTGATATCTAGCACACAGGCAAACGCTAAACATGATATCGGGATGACTAGCAGTTAAATAAAGTAAGTTGTCTATCATACCTCGATACTTACGTTGATCAACGGGTTTGCCGCTCTCATCTGGTTCGAGTTTGGTTGAAGTAGCCATTGGAGTGCTGATTGGTCTGACGTTGTTAAGATCGAACTTCTTCAGCATGTCCTTTGTATACTTCGACTGACAGATGAAAGTTTTATTAGCCATTTGTTTCACTTGCAGACCAAGAAAGTAGTTGAGTTCTCCCATCATGCTCATCTCAAATTCTGTCTGCATACACTTGGCAAATTCTTGACAGAGGGTTTCATCAGTAGAACCAAAAATGATATCATCAACATAAATTTGAATTCATAGAATAGTGTCTTTAAAAGATTTTATAAAAAGTGTAGTGTCAATTTTCCCTTTTGAAAAACCTTTCTCAAGCAAGAAACTGCTTAGCCTTTCATACCAAGCTCTGGGGGCTTGTTTAAGGCCATATAGCGCTTTCTTTAGCTTGAACACGTGGTCGGGAAATTTGTGATTTTCAAAGCCAGGGGGTTGTTTTACATAAACTTCCTCCTTAATAAACCCATTCAAGAAAGCACTTTTTACATCCATTTGAAATAATTTAAAATTTTGATAATTTGCAAATGCACAAAGCATTCGAATAGATTCTAGTCTAGCAACTGGAGCATACGTCTCATCGTAGTCGATACCTTCCTCTTGGTTGTATCCTTGAGCTACTAGACGAGCATTGTTGCGTGTGACTGAACCATCTTCATTCACTTTATTTCTAAACACCCATTTAGTACCAATTATCGAATGATTAGCCGGTCTAGGAACTAGTTCCCACACTTGGCTCCTCTCGAATTGGTTGAGTTCTTCTTGCATAGCAGAAATCCAAAATTCATCATTAAAAGCTTCAGAAATGTTTTTCGGCTCAACTTGTGAAATAAAGGCAGTGCTAGCAATAGAGTCTCTTAGTGATGATCTGGTAGTTACTCCACGTGAAACTTCACCTATCACTAAATTTTCTGGATGAGAAGGCTTGAAAGAGAATTTCTTTGGCAAGCCCTCCAGAGAATTTGTTTCGGTAGAAGTATTCATTGGAGTAGAAGTTGATGGCTCAACGTCATCATCAAGAGTACTTGCTGTACTGTTATCTTCATCAAAAGTCACATTTGTTGACTCTTCCACAATTAGTGAGCGTTTATTAAAGACTCTATATCCCTTACTCTTGGCGGCATAACCAAGGAAAATACCATCGTCAGCTTTGGCATCAAATTTGCCTAAGTTGTCTTTGGTGTTAAGGATAAAACATCTACATCCAAAAACTTTAAAATAAGAAACACTGGGGGTTCTCCCAAACCAAAGCTCATAGGGTGTTTTCTTCGTAATGGGACGAATAAGCACCCTATTCAAAATGTGGCATGCTGTACTGACAGCTTCTGCCCAGAAGTATTTCGGAAGTGAAAAATTATTCAACATGACTCTAGCCATATCGCCAAGAGTCCTATTCTTCCGCTCTACGACACCATTTTGTTGAGGAGTTCTTGGACAAGAAAATTTATGATCAAAACCATTTGCATCACAAAACTTTTCAAAATTATAATTTTCGAATTCGCCTTCATGATCACTTCGGATTCGAGTAATCATGTAGCCTTTTTCGTTTTGAACTTTCTTTACAAAAACTTTAAAAACTGAAATAGCATCGCTTTTGTTTGTGAGAAAGAAAACCCAAGTAAATCTCGAAAATTCATCAACAATAACAAATGCATAAAGCTTACCACCAAGACTAGCTACTCTACTAGGACCAAATAAATCCATATGGAGTAGTTGCAGGGGTCTAGTAGTACTTACAGAGTTGATGGAATAAAATAAGGATTTGGTTGCCTTGTTCAATTCACATTCGGCACATACCGTATCCTTTTTGAATGTTATATCGGGCAATCCTCTCACTAGCTTCTTGGTTGATAGCCTGGATATAGCATCCATATTGGCATGACCAAGACGCTGGTGCCAAAGTAGTCGTTCATCTTTGTGGGCATATAGGCATCTACCTGTATGGTTAGTATCTAAAGACAAATAGAAAATATAAATATTGTCCTCTCTTACCCCTTCAAAAGCAATGTCTCCTGTTGACCTATCATAAATAAGGCATTTGTTTTGTCCAAAGTTAATGTCATAATGGTCAGCAAGATGACTGATGCTGAGCAAGTTATGCTTTAACTCGGTCACTAGGCAGACATCCTTTATTACGGGAGAGGGAGGATAACCAATAATACCATTACCTATGATGTAACCTTTTAGGTTATTTCCGAAGGATACATATCCTTCTCTCTTCATCGATAGTGATGCGAAAAGATGTGCGTCTCCTGTCATATGCCGCGAGCATCCACTATCGAGAATCCACTTACTCTTAGTTGAGGAGGGAAGGTCCACCTACATCAAGAGTAGATGTGACCTTTGGTACCCAAATTCTTGAGGGTCCTAAAGAGTTAGCTTTTGGAAACCATGCATATATCTTTTTATCAACTAATCTTCTGATTCTACATTGTGATAATATGTGTCCATGTAGACCACAATAGATGTATATAGCATTTCTATTCACATTAGGAGCATGCTGATAATGTCTATAAGAATATTGATGACATGTAGACTGATATGGCATGGTATGATGTTGTCTATATGTCATGGCATGATGAGGTTGTCTATATGGCATGACATGATGAGGTTGTCTATATGGCATGACATGATGAGGTTGTCTATATATGGAGTGATGTTGATTGTGTCTTTGTGCAACATGATGATGACTGTGAGTAGCATGATGTTTATGTGATATATTATTTCTACGTGCATGAGGTTTGTGAAAGTGTGTGTTTATGTATGCATGATTGTGAGCAGCATGAGTATGACGTGGTTTACTAGTATGAGTAGTACTATGCTTTGTGTGTGTCTCATGTGATTGGGTTTGAGGTTGAGCAACCTGTTTTCCTAATTTAGTCTCTAATTTCTTAGAGACAGCTTGCAATTCAGTGATCTTAGCATTTAAACCATGCAACTTAGTGATAGTAATCTTGTGTCTATTCTTTTCATCTGCAAGCTCCGTGTTGAGTGTTGCAATTTCTTTTGTTTGCTGCTCAATACGTGCCTCGGCATCATGTAAGCTTATTTTAAGCTTAGATACCTCATCAGTGACATCCGTGGGTACAGTGTCTCTAATATTATCAAGTAAAAGAGAAAGTCTTTGTATTTCAACTTCATGACTTTTGATTTTGTCCTTGGCTTGTTTGTATTTACCAATGGCCTTTTTATGGTCACTAAGTAAATCAGTGAAAGCATCGCCAAGTTCATCAAAAGTGAAGTCGTCAAGAGTGTCGTTAGATACCTTGTCGGATGTTGCCATTAGGCAAACATTAGCCGTATCTTGAGGAGAGTTCTTTTCTTCCTCGGAGTCACTGGCATCGCTTTCATGCCAGATGCTAGTGTTGGCATATCTCTTTGAAGTGGTCTTCTTATATGGCTTCTCATAGCGGTTGCTTTTCTTTGAGAATGGACAGACTTTTCGGACATGTCCAGTCTTCTTGCAACCATAGCAAGTAGGCTCTTCTTCTTCATCTTCTTGTGGTTCCTTCTTTCTTCGGTTGAAGCGAAGGAATTTCTTGAAGTTGCGAACCATGAGGGCTTGATCATCATCTTCTGAGTTGTCGTCATCCGTCTCTTCGGGTTCAGCCCACCGTCGGTGAGCTTTGAGTGCGATCTCCTTAGCCTTAGGAGCAGGCTCTTTGAAGTCCTTGAGGTCAAGCTCATGAGTCATTAGCTTTTCCATCAAGGTCTCCATAGACATTGTTGTGAGATCGTTTCCTTCTATAATGGCTGTCACCTTAGGAATCCAAATTTTTGGTAGCCCCCTAAGCAACTTGCGAATCTTCTCATGATTTGAATATTGCTTTCCAAGTGAAGACAGGGGGTTGATGATGTCGAGGAATCTTGTGAACATCTGCGTGATCGTCTCGTTTGGCTTCATCTTGAAGGCCTCGTATTCTTGCGTGAGACGACTTATTTTTGATTCCTTGACTTGGGTGGTTCCTTCATGCGTCACTTCTAGAAGCTTCCATACTTCGTGGGATGTGGTGCATGTGGATACCCTGTTGAACTCATTCCTGTCTATAGCACAGAATAAAGCATTAATAGCTCTCGCGTCTAGACTTGCCTGTTTCTTCTTCTCGTCAGAATATTTGTCATGTGATTTCTCAATGAGATCACCGTTGACAACTATCCTGGCGGGCTTTTTGTAACCGTCAGTGACGATAGTCCACAGGTCAAAGTCTAGAGACTTGAGATAAAAACTCATCCTTGTTTTCCAATACGTGTAGTTAGTTCCATCAAATAGGGGAGGCCTATGAGTGGACTGTCCTTCATCGTGATTGGAAATCAAGGATTGTGTGGTTGCCATGGATCAGATCTAGGATGTAAATCCTTGTAAAGAGAACAGAGCTCTGATACCAATTGAAGAACAGATGGCAACTCTAGAGGGGGGTGAATAGAGTTTATATAGAAAATAACCAATTAAAATTAACTCTTTCACGAATTATAAATAATCAGAGTAAAATGCGGAAAGTAAATGAAGAGCAAGAAAGCATACGCAAATACAGCGATTTTAACCTGGTTTTCCTCGTGGAGGACTAGTCCAGGCCTGAGAACTCTAGCTCAGGATTAAATCCACTATTTGTGAAATAGTAGTTTACAACCCGTGCCTTTACTTCAGAAGAGCACGTCAACTTCTTACAGAGAATCGCAGTGGCGATTGCTTGGAATTGTCCAAGCGACTTCTTCAACTCTTGCACAAGAATCCTAACTGAGAGATGCTGAGCACTCGAGACTTAGGAGGCTTGTGGCTAGTAGATGGGAAGGGTATGGCTTATTTGAGCTATAAGATAGAAGAGAAAAGAAGATTGGATTATTTGAAATGAGAGAATTCATGGCCTATTTATAGTGTTTTTGTAGGCAGAATTCGGCCAGAATTCGGGTAGAAAATTTCAAATATTTGGCCGTTGGACAACTAGCAACCAGCTAACCCTAAAATTAGGGATGCTGATTTTTAGGAGACAGAGTTCGGCCCGAACTCTGTGTGGAGGCAGAGTTCGGCCCGAACTCTGTCTCCAGAGCACAGAGCTGGTCTAAGTGGCCAGTGGGTATTTTCTGGATGGTGGAGTTTGAGGATTATTGGGTAGGCTATAGGTCAAGTCTCAAGAGCTCAGCATGACACAGTTTACATCAGTCTAGACTTAACAAAAGTGTAAAATACAGACTCAAATATAACTGAGAAGCGGAGACTGAGCTGTCGTCTGACTTGAGCTTAAAGTAGACGTCGTGTGTCGTATTGAATTATTACAAATATTATTTAGTCAATGTTATCAATATTTGGTTGACTGTGACTTTGTGTCAATAGAGGGGACCTGTACTTCCTTTCATATAATGCTTCAAACGGTGCCATCTGTATACTTGCCTGATAACTATTATTGTAAGAGAACTCTACTAAATGAAGATGATCTTCCCAAGTTTTGCCAAAGTCTAAAGTACAAGCCCGTAACATGTCTTCCAAGGTCTGAATGGTTCTCTCTGATTGTCCATCCGTCTGTGGATGATAGGCTGTACTGAACCTCAACTTGGTACCCAAACTTTAATACAAACTCCACCAAAAGTGAGAGGTGAACCGTGTGTCCCGATCTGATACTATGCTGACGGGAACACCATGCTGCCTCACAATGTGCTTCATATACATTTCTGCCAGCTGCTCAGTAGACTGCCCTACTATGAATGGAAAGAAATGTGCAACCTTCGTGAGCCGATCCACGATTACCCAAACTGCGTTTTAGCCGGTCGGAGATCTAGGAAAACCGGTCAAAAAGTCCATCATGATTTGCTCCCACTTCCACTCCGAAATAGGAAGCGGCTGTAACAATCCTGCTGGTCTCTGCTGCTCTGCCTTCACTTGCTGACATACCAAACATCTGGATACAAACCTCACTATCTCCCACTTCATGCCATTCCACCAAAAGTGCTGCTTTATATCCTGGTACATCTTTGTGCCTCCGGAATGAATGGAATAAGGAGAACTATGAGCTTCCGACATAACTTCATGTCAAAGGTCTCCACCTAGCACACAAAGACGGTTTTCGAACCTAAGTGTACCATCCTCATGGATTACTAACTCATTTCTGAGACCTGACTCACACTCAGATCGAAGCTTCTGGATTCGCGGGTCCTCTGCCTGAGCTGCTCTGATCCTCTCTACCAAAGTAGACTGAATCTGCAAACTGGCCATAACTCCCGTATCCTATGGCAAGATCACTTCGATGTCCATTTCCTGAAGATCTTCCAAAATATGTCTCTGCGTGGTTAGAATGAATGTACCACCTCTCCTGCTCAAGGCATCTGCTACCACATTCGCCTTGCCTGGATGATACTGAAGATTCACATCAAAGTCTTTTAGTAATTCCAACCATCTTCGCTGCCTCACGTTCAGGTCCCTCTGGGTAAACACATAATTTAAACTCTTATGATCAGTGTAAATCTCCACTCGATCCTCATATAAGTAGTACCTCCATAACTTAAGCGAAAATACTACTGCTGCTAATTCCAGGTCGTGAGTCAGATAGTTCTTCTCATGATCTCGAAGCTGTCGAGATGCATATGTTATCATCTTACCATGCTGCATTAATACACATCCAAGTCCCTTCCCGGATGCGTCACAATACACTGTAAACCCTTCCGATCCTACTGGTAGTGTCAAGATCGGTGCCGAGATTAATCTCTTCTTCAATTCTTCAAACATGTCTGACACTCTGCTGACCAAACAAACTCTACATCCTTATGCGTCAAACGCATCAAGGGTGCCGAAATCCTGGCGAAGTCTGCCACGAATCTCCTGTAGTAACATGCCAATCCCAAGAAACTACGCACTTCTGCTACCGTCTTCGAAACTGGCCAATTATCCACTGCCTCAACCTTCTTCGGGTCTACTGACACTCCTGTTCTAGAAATAATGTGTCCCAGGAACGAAATATGATCCAACCAAAACTAATATTTATCAAGCTTTACGTAAAGTTGGTGCTCCCTCAAGGTCTGCAAAACTGTCCGAAGATGTCTCTCATGTTCCTCCTCACTACTGGAATAGACGAGGATGTCATCTATAAACACTACTACAAACTTATCCAAATAGGGCAGAAAGATACGATTCATCAAATCCATGAATACTGCTGGGGCATTATTCAGTCCAAATGGTATTACCAGAAACTCATAATGCCCACACCGTGATCTAAATGCTGTCTTGGGTATGTCCTGCTCCCGGACCCTCACTTGATAATATCCAGATCGAAGATCAATCTTAGAAAAGATGCAAGCTGTACTCAATTGATCAAACAAGTCATCAATCCTTGGTAACGGATACTTGTTCTTCATGGTTACTGCATTCAACTGCCGATAATCAATGCACATTTGCGTCGATCCATCCTTCTTGGGTACCAAAATTACCGTTGCTGCCCAGGGCGATTTACTGTCTCGGATAAACTGCTTCGTCTTCAGTTCTTCTTCATGCTGGTACAACTTGTCCAACTCTGACTGCGACATCCAGTAAACTCTGCCGACTTTAGGCTCCGTCCCAGGATTCAGCTCAATGTAAAACTCCACATCTCTCACTGGTGGTAAACCTGGAAGCTCGTCTGGAAATATATCAGCAAACTCTCTGACCACTCTGGGAATCTGCTCCTGCCTTGCCAACGCTTCTGTAACGATGCCCTTGGGTCGATCTTCTAATGATCGGACAAAGACGAACTCCTCAACGCCAGGTACATTAAATACTAGCCTGCCTCCCCGATAATCTATTGTCGTATGACTGTCTCTCAACCAGTCCATGCCTAGGACAACGTCAAAGTTGCCCATGGGAAACTCAATCAAAGATGCGGGCAATAATCGCCCACTCACTACGACTGGACACACTAAGCACACTCTGCTAACTCTTACGAGCCCATTACCAGTGAGTATATTCATTCTCTCTGGCAATGCCTCAAATTCCAATCCAATACGTGTCACGAATCGTGCAGAAATAAAAGAGTGGGTAGCCCCCGAATCAAACAATGCTACTGCAGGAAAAGAGGTGACAGAAATATTACCTGCAACCACGTCGCCTGAAGCTAGCGCATCCTCCAGTGATAAGGTGAAGGCCTGGCCCTGGCCTTACTGAGCTCCCTCCTGCTGTCTTCCTCGACCATGCTTTCGCTGCGGCCTCTGCGGTCCTTCCTGGTTTTGTGCCTGGCGAAACATCTGAGCCTGCGTTGGTAGATGCTGGGCTAGCAGCCTTACGGCCAGTACTGGCCCTCTGTTCAGTATTGTCCCTGGAGCTGGCAATGTCGAAAGCTACTGAGCTGGCCCTCCTGGCCTCTGCATCATAGGACAATTGGCAATCCTGTGGTCTGGACTGCCATACCTCATGCATAACCCATTAGCCGAACGACACACATCCCTAGTGTGCCCTCCCTTACCACAGTAAGTACATCCAATGGGCGCCCCTGGGTGCTGCTGCTGGTTCCTCTGCTGTTGATGTCGAACTGGTGCAGTTATCTCTGATACCGCCGTCTTTTGCGGTGCTCCTGACTCATGAATACGGATGCCGGATGCTGGCGCCGATGTTCGCTACACTGCTCCTCCGCCCCTACTCTGGGGATGAGACCTCTTTTGGCCCCATGTCTTGTCACCAACCTTTGTTGGGTGAGTTCATGCCTCCGAGCTGCCGTTAAAACGGCATCAAAAGTCTGATAGTCGTGCCCTTCTACTAGATGTAAAATCTCCAGATGAAGTCCCTGCTGGAACCTCATAGCCTTCTCTGGCTCTGTAGCTACCATCGTCGGTGCAAACCAACTCAGTCTGCAGAACTTCGCTGCATATCCATCCACCGTCTTTCCAGCCTGCTTGAGACTGATAAACCTCTGTTGTAGCTCATACCGTGCTACCACGCCAAAGTACTTGGCCTTGAATCTGGTATGAAAGCTATCCCAGGGAACAGGACGCCTTAGTCCAACCTCTTCTGATGCCCACCAATCGCGGGCGAGATCCTGAAGTAATAGTCTGACCTGGTCAACCTTCTCTTCTGCTGGAACCTTTGCTGCGGTCAATATGGCCTCAGTATCCTGAAGCCAAGCATCCGCCGTGATGGCATCCTCCGTACCATCAAAATATCTCGGGTTAAGCCGTAAAACCTCCCTGATGCCCCTGAATCATTCCTGACACTTCTCTCAAGGGCTAATTGTAACCCCTGATTCAGTAGCATGTCATGTTCCTGCTGCCGGGTCTGCTGTTGCTGATGGGCTACCACATGTCGCTGCTGAGTGGCCAGGAATCCCCGGATGACCTCCAGGAGTGCTGCAGCATCAGGTACTGGCATCGCTGCTGGCACTATTGGGGGTACATGAGTTTCTAGAACCTGTAGTTCTACTGGCTCGGATATTACTTCCACTCGGATCTGGTGAGGAGAATATATTCCTTTCGGTTGCTGCCCCGTCGAGCCATACTCTGTCGGTTGTTCCTCCATGTTGGCCTCGCCAGCTACTGAGAAAGAAGCACCCCTATATGGAAAGGTACATGATATTAATTATCAGGACAAGGAGGATTCGAGGATGCAATTCAGGTTATCAATCAAGGTAAGGAAAGAGAAATCGAGACAAGAGATTCAAAGGGAACGAGAGTTTGATTGACACTCCTATAGTAGTAACACCCCACAAGTCTGAAAATTAGACCTGTATGGGCCACCAATAAAACTTTGTCACACCCCGGTACCGAAATACGGAGACGGACTAGACCAGCAACTCCATATGAGGTATACAAACATCATACGGTGATCGTGGCTATCAAGAGACAAGGGGGTGCATGCTACATTCAAGTCTCCTATGGTCAAACAGAACATCTACGTCTCAATTATTCAAGCAAAAAAATTAATTAATGAACATATGAGATAAAGCAGTAAGGCGTCCCCGACGCTTTATCAAAATGATCATGGGGATCTAGCATTATAATTTAGCTAGCCCAGAGAATCAAAAGGTACAAAATTGTATTCAGCTGCAGTCTGATTTAATTACAATTAAGCAAAGACCAAAATGTCTAGATTAGCCGGCTAAACAGGTGCCGGTGGCTAAACGCCAGAACATAAGTAAGATACTAAAGTGGTGGAGAAGAAACCCACTCGAGTCCCCCGTCAGCCATGCTTCTAGTATGCACCATTGACGTCAGGGTAGAAGGTCGGATCCTCAGGCTCTGCTACGAGATCTGGCCAAACAAAACCATCGGGGTCAGCCCTGAATAGCAAGTACCACAAGGAAGCACAAAAAAGTGAGATAAAACTCATGTATAAAATAATAATAATAATAATAATAATAATAATAATAATAAGCTTCCGGTCGCAACCTCGGTCCACAGTCTGTCCTAGCACGATAGACCAACCCAACAACCAAACAAGGACATGGGTTGGACTACGCACCGTGACAGTCCATGTCCCTCGGTTACTAACGGAAGGCTCAAGCATTGTCAAGTCGTTTTCCAAGCGGCCATTCAAATCCTGCGGCTTTCAATATTTGGCGAAGTTATCCCCAATATACTGATTAAAAGGAATTCTCAGATCGTGTCAACCCAGCAGGGCTAGCCAAACCATAAGACATATAACACATTGATTATGCACCAGTCTCCCGAAGGGCTATCGCGCTTAAAATATTTAACACATAGCTCGTAGGAGTCGGATATAGCTATCCGCTATAGGCGAATGAAACCATATCTGTGGCGGCCAACCCGACACGTCAGGTCTGGACCTGGGGTGGCTAGTATGGCACGATCTCGGGATTCTTTCCATCCAATACATCTACGTACCAAGTTAGTTGCCTATTTAATCCCTAGGTTATACTCACAGTTCACATGTCGTGGTCACATGTTCACTCCTTTAGATGTCGTACGTTGTACGTGTACCCCAAGAAAGAATCCGTACTGGCTCATAGAGTCATACGTATGTACCCCCTCCTTGGTGTAATGTAACACACAACACATACCACGTCATTGCCACCGACCATTTACTATGTAAATACTGGACTCTTGGAAGTACTGGCAGGTATTACGTAGAAACACTTAGCGCATATGATTGCACCTCGGTGCTCACATAGATTGTACCTCAGTACACATTTAGGGTTTCCAGCCATCACATAGGTAGTCAAATTAGAAATGAGGACTAATACACATAGGAACCTGTGGCTGAGGCACATGCGGCCAGACTACATGCGGCCAAGAAATAAAGTCCACATGACTTCATACGGCTCGGAAAAGCAGGCTCTTACGGCTGCTAAAGCTTATGCGGCCAACTGCCATGCGCCATGCGGCCAGAAGAATTAGCTCATACAGCTAGGTAACGCGGACGCATGCGGCTCAGAAGAACGGGCATATACGGCTGGAGGGTAGAATCTTATGCGGCCAAGAACCAACAAGCTTATGCGACATTGATCGGGCGGCTCGGGCCTATATGGCTCAGGGAACCGGGCTTATGCGGCCAGGGAAAAACCATGTCCATACGGCCAGGTTAAGGAGTCTTATGCGGCTGAAGAAAGAACGGACATATGGCCAGGAAAAAAGCACATGCGGCTAGGAAATGCGAGCGTATGAGGCTGAGTCAAGCCATGAGGCTGAGGACGAACTCATACGGCTGAAGGACTCATACGGCTGAAAAGCTTATGCGGCCACCATTGCTTATGCGGCTCAAATGCTCATGCGGCCGGAAAGCTTATGCGGCTGGGATGCTCATGCAGCTGAAGGACTCATGCGGCTGAAAAGCTTATGCGGCTGCAGGGGACTATTCATCATCCATGCCAGAGCCAGCATAGGCGATCCTTGGAGAAACCCAAATATTGTTTCGGCCATAACTTCCTCCAAACAAGTCGAAATCTAACTTTTCAAATGTTAAAATTGTGTAGAATCAAATTTCCTACAACATAGGGTCATTAGTTTTCAAAAATAGCCAAGTTTGATAGATTAAAACTATGAAAACCCTTAAAATCCTAGTTTTTAGGAACTTAGATCTACACAAATCTAGCCATTAAAATCAAAATCTTCAAGAACTAAACTTGTAGAGGAAGAGGTGAAGAACAATATAGACAAAATATCAAAGAGAAATCAAGAATGAAAATAAATGCACAATTCTCCACTTTTGAGCAAGTTGTACTTGCCTATGGGTGGTGGTTGAGGGAAATAAATTTGGAAGAGTGAATGAGGAGAGAGAGTGAGGAAGAGAATATAAATAGGGATTAGCTTAAGAAAAACCCTAATCCCTAATCTCTATCCATTCCACTAATGACAAGCTTAAAAGCTATATGCAACCATTAATAAATAATAAACAGAATTATACACATGCTAAATACTGATACCGTATAAAGAATTCATAAAAGAATATGTATATTGGGATCGGGGGGTGACATAGTGCCTTTATGGTATCTTCATTATAAAAAGCCACCCCAGAGGAGCACAACACCTTCACAGCCGTCGTGAAGTGCTCATCTGCAACCTTGCGAAGACACTGCCTGATGTTTGTGTTCGTCTTATTTTCCTCCTCCTCGCTGTGATCTTCCTTGTGACCAAAAGCCCCATGTTCGGAGCTATCTATTGTTTTGGGTTTGCAATTACTATAAGTTATCTGTGGTATGTGTTGGAAAATATGAATGTATATTTGTTATAATAATAATATCAATTTTTTTATCAACGAATCTATGAAAAGGTGTACGAATCTTTTTATTGGAAAAGGCGTATAAATCTATTTATTGGAAAGGTGTGCCCTTTCCATCATGTCTCTTTATTTCTATAAATACACATGTGTTTGGAGCATTCGAGCATTCATTCAATTCATCCATATTGCATTAGTTAGTCTAAGAGAGAGAGAGACAACCAACGTTGCTTCGACAAGTTCCTACGGTGTGAAGTGCTTCTACCGAAGGAAAGAACCATTGTATCCTGGGAGACTAACCACCATTAAACTGTAAGCACCATTGTAGGGCGAATATTGTCTTAAGGACATTGAACCAAGTTCAAGCCTCGGTATCATTTTATTTATTTACTTATATTTTAATTTCAGAGTCTAAATACATAGTTTGAGAATTTCTACTAATAATGTGTTTAGCTAGTGAATTAAAGTGGGTTTGATAGATTAAATATGGATTTGGGGTTATGGCATGTGGGAGGGGGAAAGCTTCTTATTGAGTTCAGTCTACTGTGTACTGTTTTAGTCCTTGGATGAATGTATCATTCCATATAATGTTTTCAGACCTCAAATTATTTATGAGCACATTCAGTCCCAAGTTCACTGTGCAGTCCATGTTATGCTTGATGTTCAGTCCATATTATCTGTTCAGTCTTTGTGTTTTGTCCATCTTAATATTCTGTCCATTATAATGATGTCAGTCCATTATGTATGTTTCCCAGTTCATTTAGCAGTTAAGATTGAGAAAGTTCTAGAGTTCAATCCTTTTGGACTTGTGTTCAGTGAGAAAATAAGGTGAGAGGCTCGAGTGAATGTGGAATAAGGTTTAGTCCACATTGTTCTGTCCTATATCCTTAGTTCAGACCAATCATTCTAGGTTCAGGTATTAGGATGTTGTGTCAGCCCGTATCTTTTAATGTCAGTCCATGTTTGTTTATGATTTAGTTCAAATCATATATGATCAACCCTTGCACAAATGTTTTAGTCCCCTTACCTTCGAATTGTATCATTCTCCTACCTTTAGTTCAGTCTTGCACCCTTATGTATTGTATCAGTCGCTGAGTAGAATTACCTTGCTCAGCCCTTAGTTACATATGGTCCAATTCCTTACTATCACTAACTAGTAGTAGGCCTATATTGCTATGCAACTGCGGTCCCATATGCATGTATCAGTCCTGTAGAATGGAGAGTGTTGGCTCGAAACATGTTACGCCTGTGCAGTCCTATCTTATTTTGTTTAGTCCAGTTTACTTTGACTCAGTCATTTTTCTTTTGATGATCAGTCATGTTCATTCCTGATGTATTCAGTCCATTAGCATTAGTTGTATCAGTCATATTGATCACCTGCCCATCCTTGTTCTGTAGATGGTTAGAGCTTGGATACCTTAGATGATAAGTCCATGTCCTGTTTAGCTCTAAGTCCAGTCCACCTGAGTTTTGGTAAGTATCATTCCATACCAGTATCAGTCCCCAGATATCACTTGTCCAGTCCAAGATATCACTTGTTCAGTCCAAGATATCATTTGTTCTATCCTATTTTACTATGGATCAGTCTAATTATGTTGATTCCCTTGTATCTTCATATGTTGTCCATATGATTCCTAAGTTCAGGCCCACATAGGTATCATACGGGTATCAGTCAAGGGTTCATGAGTGATGGGAAATTAGATTGTTCAGTCCTCATCATTTAATGTGTTCACTTCACATACCAGTAGTTCCAGTCCTTAATTCTTCTTTTAGTTTTGACTCCCTTGTATCAATTCACATAATGTTGTTCACTCCTCCATGTTATCTATCATGTCCCTGTAAGAGTAGGTACCTATGCTAATGTGCAGACCTTATATATATATCCTTGAGTTCAACCCCTATTACATATATATACCAGTTCCTTTTTTATGTCTCAGCACTGTTTAACATATAGCAGTCCCATTCTGTATATCTATATTTCAGTCTTGATTTTATTTGTTTTAGCAATTAGTATATAGATTTCAGTCCCATCTATTAGTATCATGTCCCATAGCTTTGTGTTTGCCCTAAAATGTAATGTTGAATAAGGGCAACAATTATATATATATATATATATATATATTTTATATATATATATATATATATATATATATATAATAT
>JANAVB010003398.1:17800109-17880109 GCA_029216955.1 Iris pallida
TTCCCTATCATGCTATTATTCCTCTTTAGTTATTTTGTGATTGAATTGTATCTATCTGAGATTGTCCTCTGTATGGAGAGTATATACTAGACAGGTACTTTATATTATATTTAGTCATTGTTGAGACCTAGGACATTATTCTACCGCCGACACTGCGACGTAGGCTGGACGGACCCACTGTCTCGTACCCTTTTACCGAGTGCGGTTCGTGACAATGTAGTAGACTTGAAATGGGTCAAAACCAAGGTCAATTGGTTTTGATCTATGTCGAGTCCCGAACTCAAGTTGGAAGTTAGGTATAGAATTACGGTAAATGGTCAAAATGGCCTAACTTGACCCGATGTTTTGGTAAGTCAAAAGAATGTTAGAAAACAAAGTTGGATGGGACATGATATATCAAATTGAAGATTGACGTGTTTAGAATTCAAATATGAAATTTGATTTGAGAAATCGATATTTGTTGTGCTTCAAAAATTAAAGCTACGAAAAAGTATATCTATAGTCATAATTAAAAATAAAATATAATATAATAAATAAAAATTATATAAAATAAATAAAAAATAATTTTTAAAAATTAGAGTGCTTACAGACATGCTGAATTTAACGAAATCGAATCTATCTTCTCTAGCAAAAAAACTCCATACTCCCTTTAGGTCTCCAAACCCTATTTGCATATGCTCGGATTTGGCCATAGAACGGTCCATAAACCAAAGATGTATAGGATTAGCGTGTTTCTCTAGAACTCAATAGTTTCCTCTATTTCTTCCTTTGTAAATGACGCCCTCTGTCCATCTCAGACTTTCTTCGGTTCAACATAGCATATACCCCCATTAGTATTTATCGTCCCTGGTCGACATATATCAGCCTAGAAGTTGCTTCCACTAGGCATAAAATTTGGCACCTTCCCTTTGTTCGAAACTTGTGTGTCCACCTCCTTATTCCCATACAGACTCCCGTATATGAACTCATCAGTTGGCGGTCTTAGCGTCGTATGTGGTCGGTCCCCTTTCCCCTTAACTAGCCCTTTGCCGCCCCTCTAGGGCTCCCCCCTTCCCCGCCCTTCATGTAAGAGAGTAGGTTGGGTGTCCATCTTTGTCGCTGTCACTCCCACTTTTCTAGATTAGGGGTATTTTAGTAATTATGTGATAATTTAAATTTTATTATTTTATTATTAAATTGATTGGTGTTTAGTCTTTGATTTATGCTTTTGGTAGTAGCAGATGGTTTAACCGTAGTCAAACCTTGATTAGAAGACTAACCATGTGATTAGAATCCTTTTTAGATAATTAAGATTTTAATTTAGAGCATTAGTCCTTATTAGGAAGCAAAATAATTCATTTTTAGGCTATTTTAATATGAAGCTGTTTGGCCTTTCTGCTAATGGATTTTACATGGACTTTAACTTGCATGATGGCCCATAGCAAACCCTAACCTAACCCTAGATAACCCATGGCCGGCCACAAACAGCAGCATCCCCTTTCTTTATGTGAAAAATATTGTAGCCGTCAAGTTTCAAAACCATAGAATCTCCCTTCTCCTCCAAAAGTCCAACTTTCTCATTTTTCATCCAAATCTATCCAAACGAAGTGCGTTGCAATCGTTGGGAGGAGAGGAATCTGCTGGAGACTTGCTAGCAAGAAATTGGAGGCGTTGGACCGGAGGAAATCGGCATCGATGCGTTTGGTGGCTCATTTCATTAATATATTGACTCTCAATAGGTAAACCCCTCTAAACACCTGTAAATTTTGATTTTTCTTCGTAGATACATCCATATAGGTACTCCGGACCTGTATATTGAGTTTGGTAGGTTTTTATAGTCGTTTGATAGGTGTATCGAACGCGTGTCGATGTATTGGGACACGTATTCGACGAAATGCCTCTTAGAATTGAAAGTTCATATTTTTCGATTCCATTTTCACAAATTTGTTGTTGTGTATATTTGAAACAACTTTCACGAAGATGGATCTTGATTTGACACGTTTTCGGTGTCCAAATCGGATACGGACACACGTGCACGGGACCCCGTGCGTGTCCTGCTGTTCGAGTGTCATAACTCGACGCACAGGGCACGGCTTCGTGTGAAATATGATGGACACGTGGGGGCAACCTCTGCCTATGTGCTCCTAAAATTTCACAAGTTTTTATGGAGTGTGCGCAGAGAAATCGAACCCGCATGGGTTCGGATGAACTATGCATGCACGTAGAAATCACCGCTGACACGGTCTTCGTTCGCGGACACGACGCAATGAGGACACGAAACAGGAGCATGGACACATAGCCCTAGACTAAGGCTAGCCCTAGACCTGACCCCGTGACACGACGTAGCTCGTGTCGCGAGCTACGAGGCTTGACACGCGCCCACGAGGCCGCGTGTGTGCGCACAGTCGCGCGGATACGCGTATCATGCGACACGTGGACACAACGTGGTGACGTGTCAGTGTGTTGTACACCTATACCTAGACCCCGCCTAGCTACGTGCATGAGCACGAGGCTCCTCGTGTTGTGTGTGGCGTTCTATTGAGGGCGGCACGTGCCCACGAGCACATGTCAATACACTCATGTACGGACTCTTCCGATACGTACTGACTGGACACGATACGGACACGGGTTCGACCCTATGAGTAGTCGAGCATGAAACACAAGTTTATACCTTCGTGTTTGCCAAGTTTTGTGTGTTCTAGTTGTGTATATCAGATTTTGTGCGTTGAGTTGAATTTGGGTATTGGTTTTGAATTCAAAGTGGAATTTTGAATTGAGTTTCAAACTCAATTTCTGAGTTTGAGTTTGGGTTCAGCTTTTGAGATTTATATCGAGTTTAGGACTGTGTTCCAGTCCAGTTTGAGAGGTTGGATTTGAGTTAGGTTGATAATTGATTATATAGTTCCTATATATATACATATAACTAGTAGGTATATATATATAGTCTTATATATATAGTTATATGTATAAATATGAGTTTAGTTCAGATTTTGTGTTTAGGTTTGAAATTGAGTTGTATCTCAATTTTCTTGGGAACATTGGTGTAGGTTTACATGTTACATTAGAATTGGATTGAATTTTAGGTGATAGTTGTATATATAGTTTCTATGTATATAATTATACATTAGAGTATACATATACATTAGAGTTATATGCATATAGCTTGTGTATACATAGGCTTTACTTGGCCCTCTAGCCAATCTCAGTTTTCTGAGATTTAACACCACAGCAGCCCCTACATAGTAGTACACACACAAATGTTTCTTCTATCTCTATATTATATACATATATGTTTTCTATATTATATACATATACATATTGTAGAAGCATGGAAAATATTAAAGAAAATGACCCATGCGGCCAGGGAACCCCATGTGGCTCAGACAGTCATGCGGCTCAGAAGACACGTGGCGTAACAGCTCTCCCCTTCGACCCATGCTACATTAATTACTGTGACGGCTGACAATTATGAAAAAGTGACAGCTCTGATACAAAAGAAGTAATTATGACCCTGTCATAATGACAGCCCCCTAGGGAAGAGAAAAAGATCTCTGACACAAATCCCCCGAGATCCATAAAATGCCACGTGGCCTTGATCACGTGGACGAACATATGCGGCTCGAGCAAAGACTTCCCATGCGGTTCAGAATGAAGCCGCTCCATGCGGCTCAGGCCGAGACAGCCTCATGCGGCTCAAGCAGAGGCCTTCTCATGCGGTTCAAGAGGACCATTTCCATGCGGCCTAGGCGGATGCATCCATATGCGGCTCGCAATGATCATCTTCATGCGGTTCAGCGGTTCGAAGGGGGGGAAGCCACTACCCGAGCAGCCATGACACGTGGCCCTAACCTTATGCGGCCCAAAATCATATGCGGCTCAATCGTCATGCGGTTCAGATCTCCCCAGTGGCTCCTAGGACATGTGTTCTAAGCCGATCAATTTCCCATATTTATTGCAATCAGAGATTGGGTCAAATCTCAATAATCTGGGACACGTGGCAGGAGAATAAATCAAATGTATTCGCAGACATCAGAAGATCATTATGAGGAAGATTTATTCTAATCAGTATTAATTGCTGATGAGATTTGGTGTAATCTATACTTAATGGTCCAAATTCGTCGCAATCAAAACGAATGGCCTAGATTGACAAATCCGCAGGCCGCCGCCATCTCCAAGAAGCAATCATTTGCAACCCTAATGATCACATCTCATTCCTATAAATAGCAGGGTGCCATTCCCCTGCGAGGGAGAGACACACAGGCAGAGAGATACAGAAAAGAGTACACATATAGAGAGAGAGAGCACCAGAATACTTGGAGAGGAGAAGCAGAGAAAGCAAAGAGAGCATTTCTTCCGACGCCAAGCAATCTTCTCGAGCCAAGGCTGCATACCGATCGTCCAAGGAGTAAGGCAGAGCTGCCGTTGTCACGACCGACATCCATTTTTTTTAAACGGACACAAGACATGTCCAAGCCAGCCTACGCCGCAGTGTCGGCGGTAGAACGCTGTCACGGCCATGAAGATCAAAATCACAAATAATGCTCATTCATAAAAATTAATTTAACTTATAATGATCACAAGATTTACATTTGCAGGAAAATATAAACTTGTACAAATATTGGAATGACTACAACTCCGCTATCTAGCTAGTTTCTAGGCTTTTGTCTGCAAGTATTCCCGTAACTCCCCAAGCTAAGTGAATCCACGGCTAACCTGAAAATATTGGTTTCCAGTCAGGAATGGAACGAGCACAATCCACTGAATGCAATTTCAAATAAAGAAAATGACTATAAAACAAAGGTTAGACATCAATCATGAGTTTTAAAAATAAACAATAAATATGGAAAACCAATATCAATAAATAGACACAAAATAATTTCCCCAACTGTTAGAAGTACCTTTGATATATGATCGGTATCGGGACAATTATGCGACACGGTCTACACGGTCTAAAGTTACACGGTCTACAGTTACACGGTCTACAATTACACGGCCTACAGTTACACGGTCTACAGTTACACGGTCTACAATTACACGGTCTACAGTTACACGGTCTACAGTTAATATTGCAATAAAAAAACAATATCTACAGAATAATAATCACGACTACACAGTTTAAATGCAATAATAATCACGGTCTATACTGTCTACTTTACAATAAATAAATCACTGTCTATACGGTCTACTTTGCAATAAATAAATCACTGTCTACACTGTCTACAAGAAATATATGCAACACGGTCTACACGGTCTACACGGTCTAAGGTCAGATCACACATCGTTGGTACTTCTCATTTCCGACTCAATAATTTATAAAAGAAAATAATCACATAACCAATGGCCAATCAATAAAATATAGTGAAAATCAATATCGAAATGCAGACAATAAACTGTACTCGCCTGTGGTCCTCTGCTGGTGAAACCGACAGTCTGAACTACTCAATGTGCCACAATAATCAAAACCCGTACAACAGTCCCCGGAAGCTGAAATAGACAATACCAATAATCTCAGAATAGTCAAATTAGCTAGGATTGCCTGTCTTTAAGTCCAATTCTGGACAGGGGCAAAACGATAATTTCGGGTCAAAACGGTGTCCGCCGTTGGACCTGCTTTGCACCGAAAAGCGTGCCAGAGTCAATGGTCTCTAAAGTCGTCAAACTATATGTCTACGGATCCAGTTTTCCGATACGAACCCAACCATATGTCCAAAGTTGGATTCCGGCGGGCCGTGCACAAAATCGCCCGTTGAGTGGACCATGGGGCCCGTAAAACGACGTACAATTCAACTATCTCAGAATTGGACCAAACTTGGCATACAGGACCAGAAAAACGATACGGTCCTGTTGGCGCAAGTTTTGTCTCGATCTGATGAACGTGCATAAAGTAATTGAGAAATTTGCAAAGTCCACGATACGGTGAATTTCGACGGATACGTATCAAATTTGCCGCGCACATGCGACTAATTTGAATTCCGTCAAAGCCCACACGACCACGAAGCCATTACGTAGCTTTCGATGCTTTCGGTTCGCGACCACGTCGCCCGGAATGGCGGGACGCACGTCGTGTGGAACAATTTTCTAGTTTTTAAAACAGGTTTTTGGGAAATTTTGGGATTCGATTTCTTGACGCGTAGTCGATGATTTTTGAATCCACAAAAAGGGTCATGAAGTCCTACAGGTTGTCTATAATTGCCTTCAAATAGTTTTTCAAATATTGTATTAGATCGATCGGGATTGATCGTCAAACTTGGGTGACTGGACAGTATATACCCTGTTTTTCGAACAGGTTTTTGGGCCGTGTTTGGCGTCGTCTTGCCAACAACCTAGGGCATCTAGATACAATACATTTGAAGGGAATTAAAGTCGGTTATATCAGGATCATACCTGACGAATCATCTCAGAAAATGATGGAGCAACCATCGTGGACTTCGATCACGAAGTCGCTCCCCCGCAGCACCTTGCTGCTGTTGCCATTCTCCACTGTTTGCGCGTTGGGCGCTGCTACGCCGGCCGACGGAGGCCCTCGGCGGCGACTGTCAACCCGCGCGCGCACGCAGTTGTCCTTGGGCGACGTTAGTTTGTGTCGATGGTTAGGGTTTTCCTGAGTTCGACCATACGCAGATGGCTGCCTACACATATATATACAGTTCTCTATTCTCGGCTGAAAATAGGGAAAATTCGGTTCTGGGTTTACTGTTTGGGCTGTGGGAAGGATACGGGCTCGGTTCTGGGAATTAAGGCCTGGGCTCGGCTTGGCTCGGGAAAGCTACTGTTGTGTGGAAAATTCAAGTGGTTTGTTCGTTAACAGGGGTGCTCAGTTTCTAATAGCTGGGATCACCTATGGGCTGGGCTCACTTCTTCTATATTCCTTTGTCTAACTCTTTTTATATATATACATCTATATATATAAATAGCTATGTACACTTATACATATATAAGTATACACACATAAATATATATTATATATACCCATTTATATCATACATTTATATATATACAAATACGCATATATATATATATATATTTATATATTTATATATATAACCATACAATATATGCATTATATTTATATACACATTTATATCTATATATATACATGTTATTTGTACACACGTATATAAATATCTACACAAAATATGTCTCCAAATCTTCCTATATATAATCCAATATATATATAAACCTATATATATATATATATATATATATATATATATATATATATATATATATATATATATATATATATATATATATATATATATATATACCTGTAACTTCTAAATGAACATAATAAAATCTTAATTTCTAAAGTAGGTCCTTCACATAAGAATTGTGTATACGAAATGATATTTACTTACAGAATCTAAAAATAACCATTCGGATAAAATAATTAAAATAAAATATTTACAAATTTCTGGGGAGGGGAGCTACAAATCTACCCACCTTAAAATAATTTCGTCCTCGAAATTCTAACTTATAAACGTGCCTAAAATTCGAGCAAACAAAATAATAATAATAATAATAATAATAATAATAATAATAATAATAATAATAAGTCTACTATCACCACAATCTCCTTAAATTTAATTTCTAAAAATATTTTATGGCCTTCTCTAGTCATTTCGTAACTACGAATCCTCGAGGACTTCTACCCACCTTTGGTCACGCTACTCCCTCAAATCTTCTGTCTTTAAAACTTTATAATCATGCAACTTCTTGCTAAAACTGTTACCAATAGATTACCTACTGTATATTGCATCTACATCCTCTCACATCTATCAAGCAACCCAAAAAAATTTACGAGCAACAAATTTATACAAGCAGCCAAGAACTATTGGTAGGTTCTAATAAGCATGACTATTCGTCGCTCCGAAGTAGGGAGGACAGGAAGATAAGGCAAAATAATCGGGAGCAACTGTGAAGTTTCAAGGGCAGTGGAGCGTATCCAATGTTGCAGATAGAAAGGAAGGTTATGAACCTATTGTCTTATTGTTAGATTGGGCCACCCTAGTCTAGTCACCTGCTAATTCGAAGAACACTTGCTTCTTAGAGGGGCTTGCAATCCATGCAATACATAAATTCTGTTATTAAAATTAATCTAAACAAAGTTCCATAATAAAACAGAATTTGAGAAATCAAAATTGTGATCTTTTCCGTGGTTATTTAAACACACGAGTAAGGAATATAAATGAAATACAAGATCCTATCTCGACTTCTAGGTAGATGGAATAAAAGTTACGAATGGATTTATATCTTAAGGCATGGAGACTACATAATAGGTATGGGGACCTATTTTAAGTAGTTCGGTTTTCTAGTCTAAAAATAGTGGTATACATGGATGGATTTTTACTGGGTCTTAATGGGTTCCATAAATGGGATACCAATTGTTGGTTGGATGAACCTTGGATTTCAATCTATACGGACAGGACAATATCCTAATAATAAATCTGCTTCTACTAGTTAGGGTAATCTAGAATAGGTTCCTATCCAAGGGTTGAGCTAGTTGCCAGTCCAGTTGGTTAGCTAGGTCCTTCAAACCCAAAATGTGCCTTCAGTAACTTTTGTATTTAAGTAGCACATGAGGCCTCAATTGGATGGCAAACTAGTGGCATGTGCGTAATGGGTTTCGAGTAGCTCACAACCATATATTGGGTCGTAGGAATGGGGTCGTGGTCAAGGCTCTAATGGAGGTTGGAAAGTGTATCGGTACTATGGTAAAAGTCATAACTAGTCCTTTTAACCTGAAGGTCGTACTATAAAATAGAGTACAAGGGGACGTGTTTGAGTGGAACATGATATACCTAGGTGAAGGTGGACTCGTATAGATCTTGCGTATGTAATTTGTCGGAAGATAATAGCTGGTCTCGTGCTCCAAATATTAATGACACGGTCGGGGACACAAAATGATCTATATAGAAAGTGGGAGTCCATGGGGCACTAAATATTCATTCTAATGGAAATTATTCTAATCAATCAGTAATTCTTGTATATCCTAAAATTTCAGAAGGCTTACAGTCTACCCACCTTAGAAGTTAAGACATGGTTTTAGGAATAATGACGTTAGAAGGATTTCAATGTCAGTATATCGCACCTCGATTCTCGGTAATAAAGAATAAGGTACGACGTAACGGAATATGGTAGTCAAGTCAAAGATCGTTCCTCAATAATTGGAAAATGAGTGTGTACAATGACATACGGTCGAGAAAAATAGAATAATCTACTCATCTTTAGTATACAAGGGTTATCGACGGGGTAACCAACTCTAAGGCACATCGCATGAAGGGAATTCTATCAACTGAGTCGTGAATCTCTATTGGTGTCAACCTGCCATACTATTGTCACAAAAGTTGTAGTGATCATGTATTGTTGTTGACAACTGGTAGGTCATAATATGACAGGGTATTTAAGCTATGGTATTGGGTAAGCTTGTGACGGTGGGGTTCCACTAGTTAGGCTTTAATAATAAAATTTACGTGACTAAGGTAATACTTGTTGGAAACCAATCTCGGGATGAGTGCCTACAATAGTCACGGTAAATTATTGTCCTTAGCCATGTCTATTCATCTCGTGTCTAAACTGTGGGCTTTGGTCGAGGGACGATTGAGTCAAGGCATAATGGTTGAAAGTAAAGGCAATATTCAAGAAAATATTTAGAGACACAAGGAATTGTTCCTTGAGAATAGATAGTCTCCTAGGTTGGCGTTCTGACTAAAGGTAAAACCCTAATCATTCTCAAATTCAGATAGCTCAAAAGTCTCAATAGTAGTTTGAGGGTCGATGGGAGAACGAGTAACTCAATCACATGACAGGCCGATGGTAGCTACACTTGTGCCTACCATTATCGTAGCCATAGGAATACTCTGTATCTCTCTACCATTACGAGCTTCCGTCTTTCCAAATCAGTGAAAGACAAAAACAATAAAGAATTCAAGGGAGATGTTACTGAATACAATATCGTAATTCAAGGGCGAACATATAATTCAAGAGGAATTGTCAATGCAGTCGCGGATGAGATCCTAGATACCTCTACATCTCAATCCACGTAGGATAATTAAATGAAGTGCGAACCAAATGCGTCATGGTTGATCAGACCATAATACACTGATTCTGATTAGACAATATATTAGCAGGCGTCCCCAATAAACATATGTCTTGAATCAAGCTCGATAAAAGAGCAAGCTTGCAAAAACTAGGCTATAATAGCGACATTGGTCAAAATAGTCAAAATACAAGTATGTAAGAATTTTGGAAAGAAGGCACAAGTAATTCGAGTTTTGAGAGAATCGAAAACCTTATCCGGTGTTCTTGCTTATACAGTCTTCCTACTATCTTCTTATACACAAGGACTTGGTCAACCAATGGGTTATGGACCTCTATATTCTATCTTCCAGGTAGACCTATTAGCGTCAATCCATTTCCTCGTTAATAGGCCACAAGGACCACGGAATGCTAGGTTGGGAGACATGCTACCCAACTGACAGAACTTCCACTAGTATTGGATTGAATCCTATGGGTCACACAGGGCATTTTTCTATCCTCTATGGTATCCTGACTTGTAATCATGTTTGAAGTTATTTCACCGCGGATTACGCCACGTCCGTATACTCTGGCTGTGGTAAACCCTTGGTTTCGTAACTCAACATGATACAAAATCGAACACTTCTTAACTCTATCCAATATTGGCTCAAGGGTATCTACGATCAAGAGAGGACCACTAGCCATAGTTTTGGCAATATCCCATCACCCATATTTTCTTAAACTAATTTCACCTCTAAGGGTTGTGTCTCGCCAGTGCGCTACTGGCTGCAGTGTATCCATAGTCTCCAAAATTTAATTAAATGGCGACAGTGTGCTGCTGTCCTGCCATTATGAGTTAACTAACATTCCTTTAACTATATCTGTAAAATTTCCCGAGCTTCTAGAGATTCAAACAAGTCGATTATAAAATAAAGTGTAAGTATCTATCAGTTATAATCCTTAGAATAAAAGATAAACTTGGAGGAAATAACTGAAGACAAAGATAAACAAACATTCTAATATCTATTCCGTGTGTACTCAAGCCTTTGAGGAAAAACTTGAATCGAAACTAACTCGATGTTCCTCTATGGATAACATAAAATAATAATTCTTAGGGCAAATAGGAACTAAGTAGGCAATTTGACTAAGATATGAGGATGATATCTAATGGCAAGGAGAAGGAATTGCACAATTTATCGAGGTTATATCATTATTTCTATGAAGCCCTGTCTCACCAAGTGAATAATCTATCCTCCTTGGATCGTGTCGTCATATCGAGAGATAATAGTGTATCTATGGGGATCTGACAAACTATCTAAATTAATAACGCCTTATCTAAATTGCATGGCCTAGACTACCCATCGGTCAATTTGTATAAGGGACTCCTAGTCCTAGTCATTCTCGTAAATTAAATTAATCCTAATTCGTGAATGAGCGTTTCCTAGTCGCAGGCTCGCAATAGTACGACTAACTTAAGTACTATCACGAGTTCGCATGATTTGCAAAAACAGACCTGCATGGGCCACCATAAAAACTTGTCACGATCCACTTCCGTTTTTTTTTAAACGGATACGAGACGTGTCCAAGCCAGCCTACGCCGCAGTGTCGGCGGTAGAACGCTGTCACGGCCATGAAGATCAAAATCATAAATAATGCTCATTCACAAAAATTAATTTAACTTATAATGATCACAAGATTTATATTTGCAGGAAAATATAAACTTGTACAAATATTGGAATGACTACAACTCCGCTATCTAGCTAGTTTTTAGGCTTTTGTCTGCAAACTCCCCAAGCTAAGTGAATCCACGGCTAACCTGAAAATATTGGTTTCCAGTCAGGAATGGAACGAGCACAATCCACTGAATGCAATTTCAAATAAAGAAAATGACTATAAAACAAAGGTTAGACATCAATCATGAGTTTTGAAAATAAACAATAAATATGGAAAACCAATATCAATAAATAGACACAAAATACTTTTCCCAACTGTTAGAATTACCTTTGATATGTGATCGGTCTCGGGACAATTATACGACACGGTCTACACGGTCTAAAGTTACACGGTCTACAGTTACACGGTCTACAATTACATGGTCTACAGTTACACGGTCTACAGTTACACGGTCTACAATTACACGGTCTACAGTTACACGGTCTACAGTTAATATTGCAATAAAGAAACACTGTCTACAGAATAATAATCACGAACTACACAGTTTAAATGCAATAATAATCACGGTCTACACTGTCTACTTTGTAATAAATAAATCACTGTCTACACGGTCTACTTTGTAATAAATAAATCACTGTCTACACTGTCTACAAGAAATAAATGCAACACGGTCTACACGGTCTAAGGTCAGATCACACATCGTTCGTACTTCTCATTTCCGACTCAACAATTTATAATAGAAAATAATCACATAACCAATGGCCAATCAATAAAATATAGTAAAAATTAATATCGAAATGCAGACAATAAACTGTACTCGCCTGTGGTCCTCTGCTGGTGAAACCGACAGTCTGAACTACTCAATGTGCCACAATAATCAAAACCCGTACAACAGTCCCCAGAAGCTGAAATAGACAATACCAATGATCTCAGAATAGTCAAATTAGCTAGGATTGCCTATCCTTAAGTCCAATTCTGGACAGGGGCAAAACGGTAATTTCGGGTCAAAACGGTGTCCGTCGTTGGACCCGCTTTGCACCGAAAAGCGTGCCAGAGTCAATGGTCTCTAAAGTCGTCAAACTATATGTCTACGGATCCAGTTTTCCGATACGAACCCAATCGTATGTCCAAAGTTGGATTCCGGCGGGCCGTGCACAAAATCGCCCGATGAGTAGGACCGTGGGGCCCGCAAAACGACGTACGATTCAACTGTCTCAGAATTGGACCAAACTTGGCATACATGACCAGAAAAATGATACGGTCCTGTTGGCGCAAGTTTCATCTCGATCTGATGAACATGCACAAGGTAATTAAGAAATTTGCAAAGTACACGATACGGTAAATTTCGACGGATACGCATCAAATTCGCCGCGCACACGCGACTAATTTGAATTCTGTCAAAGCCCACACGACCACGAAGCCGTTACGTAGCTTTTGATGCTTTCGGTTCGCGACCACGTCGCCCAGAATGGCGGGATGCACGTCGTGTGGAACAATTTTCTAGTTTTTAAAACAGGTTTTTGGGAAACTTTGGAATTCGATTTCTTGACGCATAGTCGATGATTTTCGAATCCACAAAAAGGGTCGTAAAGTCCTACAGGTTGTCTATAATTGCCTTCAAATAGTTTTTCAAATATTGTATTGGATCGATCGGGATCGATCGTCAAACTTGGGTGATTGGACAGTATATACCCTGTTTTTCAAACAGGTTTTTGGGCCGTGTTTGGCGTCGTCTTGCCGACAACCTAGGGCATCTAGATACAATACATTTAAAGGGAATTAAAGTCGGTTATATCAGGATCATACCTAATGCATCATCTCGGAAAATGATGGAGCAACCATCGTGGACTTCGATCACGAAGTTGCTCCCCCGCAGCACCTTGCTGCTGTTGCCATTCTCCACTGTTTGCGCGTTGAGAACTGCTACGCCAGCCGACGGCGGCCCTCGGCGACGACTGTCAACCCGCGCGCGCACGCGGTTGTCCTTGGGCGGCGTTGGTTTGTGTCGATGGTTAGGGTTTTCCCGAGTTCGACCATACGCGGATGGCTGCCTACACATATATATACAGTTCTCTATTCTTGGCTGAGAATAGGAAAAATTCGGTTCTGGGTTTACTATTTGGGCTGTGGGAAAGATACGGGCTCGGTTCTGGGAATTAAGGCCTGGGCTCGGCTTGGCTCAGGAAAGCTACTGTTGTGTGGAAAATTCAAGTGGTTTGTTCGTTAACAGGGGGTGCTCAGTTTCTAATAGCTGGGATCACCTATGGGCTGGGCTCACTTCTTCTATATTCCTTTGTCTAACTCTTTTTTTATATATACATCTATATATATATATAAATAGCTATGTACACTTATACATATATAAGTATACACACATAAATATATATTATATATACCCATTTATATCATACATTTATATATATACAAATACGCATATATATATATTTATATATTTATATATATACCCATACAATATATGCATTATATTTATATACACATTTATATCTATATATATATGTTATTTGTACACACGTATATAAATATCTACACAAAATATGTCTCCAAATATTCCTATATATAATCCAATATATATATAAACATATATATATATATATATATATATATATATATATATATATATATATATATATATATATATATACCTGTAACTTCTAAATGAACATAATAAAATCTTAATTTCTAAAGTAGGTCCTTCACATAAGAATTGTGTATACGAAATGATATTTACTTACAGAATCTAAAAATAACCATTCGGATAAAATAATTAAAATAAAATATTTACAAATTTCTGGGTAGGGGAGCTACAGCCGTCGCTTTCCCGAGCCTCTATTATCACCCCCCAGAATCTAAAATAAACAATTGTACTTAGATTGCTTTACCTAAGTTTTCGTCCCTAGGCTTTCTTTGTACAAGCGAGTTTGTAACGTGAAGTAAAAGTCCGGTCCTCCGATGATTGTTCTGTTCTTTTATATTTCATGGCAAACACGATGGCAACTCTGCTGGGGACAAACTTCTCCACGGCTGAAGAGTTGGTGACACAGTCGGATGCAGCCAAGCTTGGCTCCACGCAACAGAAGATGGTCGTCCGTTTCGACCAACAGGCATTCGAAGAGATGCTCTCTGAAGGAAGTGCTGGCCCAATCCAGAAGCGAACCCGCACAAAGAAAGTTTGCTGCGAGTGGAGGCCAAAGTCATTCGCTCCTCCACAAGCTCTGGACGGGATACTCTCTGCTGCCCAAGACGGCGAGGGCGATTCTCATGCGGCTCCACTTCAAGCCATGAAGAACTCTGTTGTTCCCAAGTCCGACAAAGAAAAACACTATGATGCTGGACTTGCAGGGGCAAAGAGTGACTCTGTGCGTCCCAAGAAGAAGCCGAACACTCCTGCCGACCAAATACAGGAGGCTTATGAGGGTGGATCCACTAGCCGCATGAAAAGAATCCTTGCGGCCAGATCATCCAGCCGCATAAAGAAGAATCATGCGACTGAGACTCCCAGCCGCATGAAGAAGGCCTATGCGGCTACGCCTGCCAACCGCATACAGACCACCGAAGACAGACGCATGACGCCTACTCCACGCGACTCCGTCTTCGACCGCCTCTCTTATGGTCCTGATCTCTTGTGCTCCCAAGAAGACATGTCTGACTCTCTCCAGTACCACTTAGACTCTTCCTACTATGTGCCCTTACGTACTAGAGCGAAGAAGTCTAAGGCAGTGCGAGCCTGGCGAGTTCGATCCGCTGATCTGACCTCCGACCATCCGAGCGTCCCGCATACCGTTATGCGGGCCGCAGATGGAAAGTTGTACAGAACCACTCGAGTCCAGCCCCCGGCGGCGGACGGACAGAGAGGTTCACAAAAGTCTCCCAAAATTTTGGGAGCAGAGATGGTCGACCCCGACCCATCTAACTTGCGTGAGGCTATCCTCCACAAACGCAAGGAAAAGAAAGACGCATCGGGGTGCAAAAAGTCCTCTCACGGACGCCACTGCACTCAAGTCATCGTCAACTGCTGCTGCAACGGTGCGACGATACAAGAAGACCGGCAGTCCGTATTTCAAACACTGCGACTGCCATCTTCAGAAGACGAGGCACTTTCCGTCGTATCTTGTAACTCTGCTCGGAAAGTCCCCACTGATGGAAGGGGGAAGAAGACAAATGTTCCCAGCCCAAAAATCTCAACCACAGTGACTAAAAGACTGTCGTCTAAGCGGGTGCGCACCACCGGGATTTTTTAAGGCACTCGCTCTAAGACGAAATCTGCTACAGCGGGAGACTCGTCGTCCATAACGCAGGGGGTTGCTGGGGCTGGAGGTAGCACCCCTCCGAGCCTCCACAACAATCCAATGTTCCAAGAAGACGAGCCAGGGGAGACAACTCTCCCATCGGATACAGCAAACCTCGACGTCCCCGACGACATCTACAACTCCCAAGATGAGGCGAACTCGGAGGCTGGGGGTACTGTTCCTTCCGAGTCTGAATCAGAAGGGAACATACCCACATACCCTGATGACTTCGTACTACAGGGATACGATTCGGAGGGCGCTTCCTCCACCGCTCCGTCTATCTCCCCTCATGAGAAGACGGTATTCATGACAGACAGCAACCAAGGTGGTTCCAGGGATCGCCAGCACATCGACAGTCTCGAAGCCATACTACTTGCTTTGGTCAAGTCTGTAGACGAGACTAAAGCGGCCCTTCCAACTCTGCAAGGAGGGACGCCTGGCCAAACAAGCGCGGGTCCCGCGGTCAATGCGGACTCGAATTCGACGGCACCAAACTCGGGCAACAATCCTCCAGAAACAACGGTCCCCACCGTCATAGACGAAGCACGCGAAGCGAGAAGAGATGTCCAGGAGCTCCGAGCTATGTTTCACGCTCAAGAAAACTCTCAAGACTTCAGAATACGGTAACCGTACCCTGCTGCCTGGAGGGACGTTCCATTCCTACTAAGATATAAGCCATTCAATATCAATCCTTATGATGGTAAGGCCTCAGCAAGTCGGTACATTACCTACTTCGAGGTCACCACCGACCATCTGCCCCATGACGATGCCATTCCCACACGATTATTCATCGGGGCATTAGAAGGAGTCACCTTCGACTGGTATCGCAACTTGTCGGACAACTGCATCCACTCCTTCGCCGGCTTCAAGCACATTTTCTTGGAGAGATTCTACGAAGTAGGGCAGGACATCACCATGTCCACCCTTATGGACGTCGTCCAAGGGGAAAAAGAGCTCACAAGGAACTACATCGAGCGGTTCCGCCAGACCGCCATGAAGCTACCCTCTGGAAATCCAGATTCCTCCTTGATCGAGATTTGCCAAAAGAGACTCCTCCCGACAATCAGTCTCTGGATGGGCGAAAGTCAATTCAAGGATTGGAAGACGTTCATCATCAGTGCCACAAGCGCCGAAAAACGACTAAAGAAGGCTCGCCAACTGGGATTGCATATCTCGGAAGGAGAAAACAAGGGCAAGCGTCCCAATAATGATAATGGGGGTAGCCCCTCCAATAATTGGGATAGCAAAGGAAAGCATGCTATGGTGGCCGATACAGCACAAAAACCTGAGCCAAAGCTCGCAGACAAACAATGGCCGCAAATCACTTACTCCTTCGAAGACGTCACGTCAAGCCCATCTTGGATATGCTCATACAAGGGGACAGAATTCAGCTTCCTCCACCAAGACGAGAACCGCGGCCGACAGAGATGGAGATTCCAAAGTACTGCCATTATCATCGCTACGTCCACCACGCTACACACAACTGCTACCAGCTAAAACGGTACATCCAAAACCTCATCGATTCGAATGCTTTGGCCATCAATTTCGAAGAGGTAACGGTGGCAGCCAATATGGTGTCGGTACAATTTGGCAGCTTCTCTCCAACGTAAACTCAAGACGGGGTGGTCCCCATCCCTGTGGCGACAATAGAGATTGCTAATCTTCTACCTTCCCGAGATCAGGCTGCTGGTCTGGTGCCCCTCACCACATCACGAGGGGAGGTCATGTGGATCTATCCAGATTTGGTATCGGAAGTGACTCGGCCCATATCATCTTCTACCTACAAGAAAAAGAATGGAAAAGTTAGATCCTGCCGCATGATCTCGGCAGATATCGAGGAAGCTACAGCTGTCGTCACACGGTCTGGAATGTAATCCTAACCTGTGGTTGACAATCCAGCTGAAAGTCATCAACCTACTACAACTGATGCTCCGGGACCGGCTCAGCCTTCGACGACCAACAAGCCTAGGCCGAGGGAGACTTGCTTCGACAAATCCCTCCGAAAAGAGGCATCACAGGGGCTGGAGAAGCCCTACAACTTCGACATATTAGCGCAGTTGGCCAACACACCGGCCTAATTGTCATTATACGAACTCCTGAGACTCTCCAAGGATGTTCGTGCAGCTTTGAACGATGCACTCCAAAATGCAGACGCATACCTGTCTCAGGTCAACCTCATGGGAGAAAACCCGCCTACAGATCTCCAAGACGACGCCTGTACGAGAGCAATGCCCAACATTGTCTTCACTCCGCAGGACATGCTCATCAAAACAAACCTACATGATCGCCCGCTATACTACACGGGATACATCGGCGACGTGAAGGTGGATCGGATGCACATAGATCCTGGCTCTTCCATAAGCATCATCCCGAAGGGTCTGCTACATCATCTCCGCATCCCAATGCATTGTCTGACACCCACAATCACCGCCATTAGCGGTTTCAATTCGGGCAGGAGCTACCCAATCGGAAAGATTCGTCTGAAGTGTCAGATTGGCGATCTCCAATCCGAAGTCACTTGCTACGTCATAGATGCAGACACTTCTTACAACATCCTCTTGGGGCGCCAATGGATACACGATTGCATGATCGTGCCTTCTACGCTATACCAGTGCTTCAAATATGTCGACAAATACGGCTTCATGAGGACAGAATTTGCTGATATCGATCCCTTCAAAGGGGTCGAATCCTACTACTCAGACTCCTGCCTATACGAAAAGTCAAAGAGGCACCTTGATGAAGGAGATGTACAAGCTCATACCGATACAGCTACAGGATCAGAAGAACCTCTGACGATCCACCTCCAAGCCCGCAAATCGGGCAGGTCCGCACTCCTTACTGCCACTCTGCGGAAGGACACGATCAGCCTCTCGGCGCAGGAAGAGCAGATGATAATCCGGCTTCCAAGGTCCGGCCAAGTGCCGAGACCCACAATGGGGCCACTAACAATCAGACTGCCGAGAGTCGGTCAACCCCAAACGGAGAAGCTCAATCCCTCCGATAGGCCACTGACGATACGCCTTCCCAAGAAGGGTCGTCACCCCGATGCAAGAACTGACACTTCTAGCGAACCAGCCACTCCTCGCTCCATATTAATTGCCAAACTGGGGGTCCCTAGTCTGCCAACAACTCCACGCTCTGCTCCATCAGCTGAACCTCTGACAATCAAGCTGCCCAGGGCGTCCTCTCAGTCTTCATTTACACAGGGGGTAGCCGAAAAGGAACCGGAGCTAGCCAAGTATGTGGCTACCCACACTGACGTTCCCTCCGCGGATGATATAATCCTCCTAGAAAAGATACCTTACTTCATCAATAAAGGGTTATCTTTAAACTACACCGAGCTCAATAAGCTATGTACAATGTATACTATGGAACACGGTATAGGCACTCACCTACACACACAGGTGACAAATATGTACACCACGATCCAGCTTACTCCAGTAGAAGACATGTACCGAATAATCGAGGGAGGAGACCATCCAATCATCTTCGGCCGGAAGGACGACCCGCATCCCTTCACCATAGAGGAAGCCAGCCTCGAGTCAGATGCTGGAAGACTGCCTCTGTATCTTTATAGCCCCCAATCCAAATATCTCATACAGAAATAGGGGTATGATCTGAAGACGATGCCAGGTTTGAACTATGGCACTGGGCGACGATTACCTTTGAAGCCGCCAGTCCCGGCGGGCAAACCGCGGGACTACTATAGCAAAACTCGATGCGGGTTAGGGTATATAACGCCTACTACGACCCCTGAGAGTTCAGATGAAGAATGCGACTGGCAGTCACATTCAACCGGGTCACCAACTTCTGACTCGGATACCAGCGTCGGAGACGTGTTCAGACAAGTCTTGTCAGTTAATATGGCATTTGCCGACGCTTACGAAGAAGACGAAGACATCCCCGAGATCCTCGAACTAGAGCCGTGGGCCCAGCAATTGGATCACAATGGGAAAAACGGTTCGAACTGAGAGAACCTCCTACTGAAGATGAAGTCATACAGGTTGATCTCGACAGCGAATCTTCTCCAAAACCAATTTTCATCAGTAAAAGCCTAGCAGACGAAGAGTGGGAGTCGCTGCTAGAACTTGTCAAGCAACATTCGGTCGGATGCAAAGCCAGTCAAGCAACAACAGCGACGCTTCCGCCCAGGCATCATGGACGCAATCGAAGCCGAAGTCAACAAACTGATAGCCAGCGGCTTCATTCGTGAGGAGCAACATCCCGATTGGGTCGCCAATATAGTGCTCGTCCTCAAGAAGAGTGGAAAGATCCAAATCTGCATCGACTTCCGCAATCTGAACGAGGCGTGCCCCAAAGATGAATTCCACCTTCCTATCACAGACATCATGATCGATAATACCTGCGACTTCGAACGTATGTCATTCATGGATGGCTTTTCGGGGTACAACCAAATCAAAATGTCTCCTGACGACGAAAAGCATACATCATTACGAACACCAATTGGCACGTACTGCTACACAGTCATGTCTTTCGGTTTGAAGAATGTCGGTGCCACATATCAAAGAGCCATGAGCATCATCTTCAGAGACCACTTACGCAAGACAGTGGAGTGCTATGTTGACGATATAGCCGTTAAGAGTCGCTGTAAGGGAGACCATCTGCAGGATCTAAGGATGGTATTCGACCTAATGCGAGCGAAGAATTTGAAAATGAACCCTACGAAGTCCTTTCTGGGCGTATCCAGTGAAAAGTTCTTGGGCTTCATCATCACTGCACAGGGTATCCATGTAGACCCTGAGAAGATGAAAGCAATCATGGAGATGGGTCCCCCGAGAAATCTCCGCGAACTCAGAGGCCTTCAAGGGAGGCTAGCTTACATCAGGAGGTTCATTTCCAACCTCTCCGGGCGATGTCGACCATTCACCCATCTCATGAAGAAAGGCATCTCATTCGTATGGGATGAAGAATGCCAGCGTACCTTCGACAGCATCAAAGAATATTTGTCGAACCCTCCAGTCCTCGTGGCCCCGGTTTCTGGAAAACCATTCCTACTCTATGTACGAGCAATAGAACATTCCCTCGGGGCTCTGCTGGCACAAAACAACGACACAGGCCATGAGCAAGCCATATATTACCTCAGCCGAATGATGATTGGGCCAGAGCACCGATACACCGCTGTGGAGAAGGAATGCCTTGCCCTGGTGTTCGCCATTCAGAAAACACGGTACTATGTCACCGGACAAACGATACATGTGATCTCACGAGTCAACCCTCTTAGGGTCCTCATGACTAAACCTGGGGCACTCAGCTCTCGCCTCGCTACATGGGCAATATTGTTGTTCCCTTATCATATGATCTTCGTCCCACAAAAGGCAGTAAAAGGTCAAGCCCTGGCAGACTTCTTAGCAGCCCACCCAGGCTCGGAGTCCTCCAGAATATATGAAGAGATCCCAGATGAGGTCGCCGACTCGCATGCAACCTCTCACGATAATATATGGCGAATGTTCTTCGACGGTGCTTCGAGGACCGGACCTAAAGGCAACATCGTCGTCGGAGTCGGGGTAGTGCTGGTCTCCCTTTCCGGATTGGTGATTAACCGTGCTTATTTCCTCACAGAACCCTGCTCTAACAATGTGGCCGAGTACAACGCTCTGGTCATTGGCCTCCAACTTGCAAGAGAGCTGGGGGTAGAATACCTTGAAGCATACGGCGATTCCTAACTAATCGTCAATCAGATCCGGGGCTCATACGAGGTCCGCCACGAAGACATGATCTCTTATCACCAAATAGCGATTGACATCATCTCATCATTCGAGGGGTTCTTCATCGAACATCTCCCCAGACTCCGAAATATCGAAGCTGATGCCCTAGCAGGTCTTGCCGCTTTCCTAGTAGTTCCAAACTATGATCGCCAATCAGTGGATGTGATAGGCCATGAACTGGTCTGTCCCAAGAACAATGTGCAATTCGTGGCGAGTTATTCTGCCCAGACGATCGATGATGCCCCAGACTGGAGACAACCATTTATCGACTTCGTTGTCTACGACATCCTGCCCGAGAACCCAAAGGAAGCCACTTCCATCAGACGGCGTTCTCTCAGATTCTTCAACGATACAGAGACGAAAATGCTGTATCGCCGCTTCTACGACGGATTACTGCTTCGGTGTCTGTCAAACGCAGAAGCCAAAGAAGCCGTACGAGAAGCTCATGACGGTGTCTGTGGGGCCCATCAGCCTGGCCCTAAATTGTAAGACCGCCTCCACCGAATGGGATACTACTGGCCCACAATGGTGGCAGATACGATAGACTATGCAAGAATATGCAAAGCCTGCCAAGTCCGCACGGACTTCATTCACCAACCATCCGAATTTCTATATCCGATAGTGGCGTCCTGGCCATTCGAAGCATGGGGAATGGATATCATTGGTCCAATCACCCCACCTTCCTTCCGAGGACATCGCTTCATACTTGCGATTACTGATTACTTTTCCAAATGGACGGAAGCTGTCCCACTCGCAGAAGTCAAGACTTCAAACGTGATCAGCTTCCTTAAGCATCACGTCATCTACCGCTTTGGACTGCCCCGAAGGATCATCCATGATAACGGTCCGTAGTTTGCAAGCCACGCTTTCTATCGGTTTTGCGATAAGCACCGATTCAGAATATTGCTTCGACACCGAACAACCCGGCAGCGAACGGGTTGGCAGAGGCATTCAACAAAACAATCATCAAACTCCTCAAGTAGTTTGTCTTCTCCAACAAACGCGACTGGAACGAGAAGCTCAGCGAGTGTTTATGGGCATACCGTACTACAGTCCGAACAGCTACCGGGAACACACCATTCTCTCTAGTATACGGGAGTGAGGCAGTTCTCCCATTAGAGACTCAAATACCCTCACTCCGCGTCGCCCTCACTTATCAATTGACGACGGATGACAACTACCGGCGTCGACTACAAGAGTTGGAGGCCTTAGATGAAAAGTGCCTCCTAGCTCAGCAAAGGATCGAGCTATACCAAGCACGCATCTCAGGAGCCTTCAACAAGAAGGTCAAAATCAGAACATTCCAAGTGGACGATCTTGTTCTGGCAGTCCGAAGGCCAATGGTCATGACTCACAAGACCGCCGGCAAGTTCCAGCCAAAATGGGAAGGTCCATTTGTCATCAAGGTCGTGTTCTCCAACGGTGCTTACCGCCTCGCTAAGCAAAACGGAGACTTGCTCATGTTGCCCGTCAACGGCAAGTTCCTGAAGAAATATTATGTCTAAATAACATTCTCCAGATTATTGAGTCACGTACCCGCTGGTACCACTGAACTCACCCTCATAGTTTTCCAGATTTTTGAGTCATTTACCCGCTGGTACCGCTGAATTCACGCTCACCATTCTCCAGATTCTCGAGTCATGTACCCGCTGGTACCTCTGAACTCACATCTCGGTCACTCTTTCAGGTAGCAAGTCATGTATGATCATACCTCTGAACTTTCTTCTTGAAGGAGATCCTCCCTCATGATCTAATACCCGCACTCCCAATGCACAAAAAGGGTAATCGATCCACAAATTTTCAAAACGGTCATGTCCTCATTACCTCTGAGTCGTTCCACTTCTGCCAAAAATAAATCACCCCTTATATAGAACTTCCATGTCCTCATTACCTCTGAGTCATTCTATGTACCCTCCTTCATTGAGCCCACTCCTGTCATGTCCTCATTTCCTCTGAATGGGAAGGCTCCATCGAAGAAACCTTCATACTTGTCATGTCCTCATTACCTCTGAGTAAGTATGATGATCCCCTTTCGACCTATTATTTGTACCCACAACCGGAGTACGCCAAGGGTAATAGGTCCACAAATGTCCTCTGTTGACCACAAATGTCCTCTGTTGACCACAAATGTCCTCTGTTGACCATAAATGTCCTCTGTTGACCACCAATATCCTCCGTCGAGTTCACTCCTGCCATGTCCTTATTACCTTTGAGTAGGAAGACTCTACGTTTAAAAAACTTTCCTACTTGCCATGTCCTCATTACCTCTGAGCAAGTATGTCGGTTCCCCTTCATCCTATTATCCGTATCCTAAACCAGGGTACACCAAGGATAATAGGCCTACAAATATCCTCAGCTAAGTTTCTTAGCACAAACCTACCATCTCATTATGCCCCAGGAGCCCAGCTGCTCTACAACATTCCTTTTTCCAATACCAAGAGCACCCATGACAACTTTGCCATGGCTGCTTCAGGTATCCTGACCAAAACTTGTTATCTGTACCTAAAACCAAGGTATTCCATGGATAACAGGTCCACAAATATATCCCCTATGCGGGGGGGAAACATCACCGCAACATCGCAGGTACAACAAACAAACGCAAATGAAGGGTAGAAGGGAAAGTACTCTTTATTTGAAGGAAGAAAAAAGTATTACATATTTCGGGATCACGTCCCTTTCAGAAAGAAAGAAAACAGAAACAAAACAAGAAGAAAAGGCCGACTACAGCTCAGCATTACACAATTCCAGGAGCCGGTTTCTCACTGAGGTGGTCCCCCGCTCAATCCGTCGTCGAGCCCGACGCTCGGCCTCCTGGAATAACCGTTCCCCATTATCCAAGCCCAAGAGCGCCTGGCAGTCGTCTTCCAATTTCTTCAGGGCAGTCTCCAGGTCAGTCGAAGCCTGATTAACCCCGTCAGCCTCCTGAACAATTAGCCCCCTGCTCTTTCGGGCAGCCTCAAGTTCAGACTCCAAGAAAGTCAACTTCTTCTGAAGCGCAAGGATCTGCTCCCGCGTCTCAATAATCTCACGAGAGACAGATTCCTCCCGAGCCGTGACATTTTCATTCGCATAAATCAGTTGATCATATCGATCAGATAAATTGCTGAGATCCTTCAGTATGGCCGATCTGGTCTTATCTCGAGCAGCCCTAGTCCTCTCTATAACAGCAATAATGGAACCCCGCTCCTCGTTTATAACAACAGACAGATCAGCCTGCCGCAATACTCGAAGCTCGGCCACCAGCTGATCAGCCTCTAACAATTTTGCCTCCAGAAGCGAAGCCATCCCTGCATCACCAGAAAGATTCCTAAGGATATTAATTTGACCCTGGGTACATTGTCGGGCCAAGGTGAAGGAGGTCCCTCTTTCTACAGTAGCCTCGATTCCCCTCTTCAAATGACGATGAAAACTGGCAACCACGTCCTGTAACGCGTCGTCCAGAACTTCAGCAGAGGATGGCGTCAGAGGAAGCAGGGACGGCAACGTCGGAGAAGTAACGCTAGAGCTTGCCACCAGAGGAACAGAGTCTGAGTAGAACGATGCATGAATGGTGACTAACTCATCTTCCGCCGCCCGGAGAGCTCGGACACTCGGTAGAGCAGAAAGGTCTTTCCTCGGGGCCACTGGAGCAGAGGATGACGCAAGGACCATCGTTCCCTGCCCCGACTACCCCGATACCTGGCCCGTTAAACTCGAGCCCCCAGAAAGCCTGTCAAGACGAGCAGAAAGGTGAGGGGGTACACCACTCTCCACCAATGGCCCTTCGACTGGGTTTGTCTTGATAATGTCCATCCTTGGCACTGGAGAGGCAAGACCTGTATGCCCAGAATGACAATCAATCGACGTGACCCGAAGGACATGATGATAGAGCAGATAGGCTTCCTCACAGGTTAAGATTCGGCTAATCTTACCAAGGGAGGAGCATGAAGGCTGCAGCTCATCCACGCCTGGCATGGTCCCCTCACCCGCGATCCCCGAGTGAAACTCAGCCGCGTCCTCTGTCCCCGCCACCTCGAAGGAGGATACAGATTGATCTACATTATTTTGAAGAGGAACAGGCTCACGGGAGTCCCCGTCATCCTGGGTTACCACCTCGGCATCTTGAAACTCTTCTTCTTCTCCTGACACCTAAAAGAGGGAACGAAGACGATTAGAATTGAAGCTAGAAGGAAAAAAGGAAGAAGGAATCGAGAACGGTTTGGTTACCTCTGACGTAGGGTTGACTTCTTCTCCACTTTTTTTTATGGCTAGCGGGCGGTGCCTAGTCGCAACCAGCTTCCGGGATCGAGAAACACCGCCAAAAGAAAAAACTTGCCTGCTACGTTTCGGAGTAGGACCAGGCGCAACGAGTGACTGATCCTCCAACATCTCATCTGACAAAATAGGCGGCTGATCCACCTCTACGTCTGCCACTGGAAGGATAGAGTCATATTTATCATGCTCGTTGCCTTCATCATCCTCGGCAGCAGAATCCAAATCTGGCACTTCGACTCTAGTCTTTCTTTTCTTGGCCCCTTGAGATCCTTCCTCCAGACCGGTACCAACAATAAAACTGGTACCTGGGTTAAAACCGACCGGGGGTTTGTTCGCCATGACATGATACAAAGCTGCCATATACAAGATCTCCACTGACTCCTTAATGGCAGGGATCGAGAAAATGGTACGAATATGGAATGAATCATAATATTGCCAAGCCCTGATACCATCAAGAAGGCTACCTTCATAACCCAGACAAGAGCTGGGGCTGTCTAGACAAAGTTGGCTGTATCCAAACTACCGGCCAAACCTGCTAGGCAGATAAGGCTCCAGAAAAACAGTATTGCGGTTACGATACACCAGATGTGCGGGTCGGATATTACGCAGCCACAGGAGCATCTGGCCGTCCAGAAGTTAAGGGGGCACAGTACCGTCAAGATGTACTGCCTCTATGTCCCTAGCAGTAAAGCGAGGGACGGATACAAAAATATGGTACATATCTGCCCTCGCCAATGCCACCCGGCAAGCCCGCATGGTCTCATACTCCCAAGGCTCATCATGATAATGGAAGATGAATGCGTCGTCATCAGTTACACCATCTTCAGAGCCCGGTCTCATTAAAGACGGATAATGTATCAACAGCCACCCCATCAAATAGTGATAGGGCAACTCAGTCCGTTCGAAATCCTTGGTCACGTCGCGAATGATGACCTTAGATGTGAAGGTACGGAGGCCACGATAGATGCTGCATACCATGGCCGGGAGGAGGGCTTCGCAAAACTAACTTCACAGCCGGAAGGATGAAGTTACGACTAATTCTCTCAATAGAACCGGCTCCTCCCGAGACTACACAATTTCATAGCCAGATCATCAAAAATCCTGCCAGAAGCGCCTTCTCGGACAGCTCTTGGGTATCCTGGTAAAAGTAACCAAAAGGGTCAGTCTTACTCCCGAATCTGTCACTGGTAGTGGCCACTCTCTTAGCCGACGACACCAAATCCTTAACCGCTTCCCGAGATCGAGGGCGACGAGAGGTAACTTGACCTGAGGCATCTGTCGGGAAGAGATAGTGCACCCAGTCCTTGGTGTGGGGAGCATTCCCTTCCGAGTTACTATCCTTTCGGGTTATCTGATGACATGTGCTATAATGGCACAATATCTCTTGGTAAAGAGCCACGAAGCCAGGATACCGTCGTTCCAAATCTTCGAGTTCCTCATTAGTAGGAGTATACGCTTCAAAAACTTCATCCCCCCAAGAAAGCTTGGAGACCACGTGCATTTCATGGAGCGCGAGTCCCATTTCCCCTACAGGTGTGTAAAAGGTTCCCGTACGGCAATTATACATCTTCAGCAGAGACATGATGTCACGACCCGCACCATAGAGTAAGGGCACGAGACGTGGGTACGTCTAGCCTACGCTGCAGTGTCGGCGGTAGAACGATGTCCTAGGTCACAACATCTAGCAATGTATATATCTAAACAGTTTATACTCCCCGAATGGGGGTGACATAGCAGTAATAACTCAATCACAACTAAGGAAAAGATAGCACGATATGATCAGAACTCAAGGAAATGAAATAGATAAAACAGTAGTCTAAGATAATCCCAGCAATACAAGGTCTCAGATAAAAGAATAAATACAACTGATCTCCAAATAAAGAGTCTAACTAGAACATGATCCAACTACATAAAGATAATAGCCTAACTATCTAGTCTAGGCAGTCGGGGAAAGGTCCTCAGCCACTGCTGGATCCTCCTGAGGGTCCAGCTCACAGGTGTCATCTAGGGCTGCCCCGTAGTAGGTGTCCAGGCAAGCCTCCTCCTCGTCCTCTGTAATATTTTCAACAGGTCCAGTCAGGACAGGAGCGAGCACAGTACATCTCAACAGATCATAGCAGGTTAGAAATATAAACATGCAGTAAAGTAAGATACAGGTACTGAAGAAAAGCAGTATGTAAACAGGAAGAGCTGTAATAGAAATATCTACTATACATAGAGAACTAGCAGTGACTAGTGAGTCAGAGTACGACATGAACATGTAAATGGGCTAGGAGATTCTGATACTACACTATGGAAGTGATTCTGATACTACACTATTTGGCTAGTATTCACATGTCCACTTATACTCCCTCGTACCCCCAATCAATACACAAGGATCCAGCCAGGTTATGTTATATGATTCCATGCAAGGCCCCGTAGGGTGATACATGGATGCCCATAAATGGGAGATTCTGGGGGTTACCCAACAGTGTAAGATTCTAGAAAGACTCTACGATCATAAGAGTATATGTCGTAAGTGATCAAAGAACCAAGAAGCATAGTGATACGTCATGTAAGTGAAACTCACAGAACACGTAGTACCCGATGCTCCATAAGGATAACATCTCAAGAAAGGATCCATATAGTACCAATTCGTGTGACCGTCGTGACAGTACAAGTAAAGTAATCTACTGCAGGAAATAATTCTAAGCAAGATATGAAATGATCAGAGAATGTACTCGCCTGTATCTGAGTGTCCAAAATGAAACGTACTGTCCAAGGAGTGGTGTCTGGCTCCTAATCAGAACAGCACAAGTCACAACAAGTCCAGAATAGTAAAATGAAGTCCTACTATGCATTCTACAAGATTCTAAGTCAATCTAGGCCAAAGTCAACTCTTGGTCAACTTTGGTCAACCCTAGAAGTCAAACTAGGTCAACCTTGTCTAAACTAGGCTAAACTCAACGAGCTAGGTCTAATAAGCCATGCTAGGCTCTAACAAGGCTATACTAGACTACACACAACATTCAAGTACTCATACACCTATGCATATACAACACTATATATATATAGATACAAATATTGATTTAACACTGTACATACCTAGGCTAAATACTATATGTACATATCTACATACAACTCACAAGTACACATGTATACACATTGCCTAAGCATTGCACACACCTCATATAGACACTCATACAAGTTCACACATATACATCGCATATGCCTACAACAACCATAGCCTTAGGTGTAAAACTTAGAAACATAGAGAATGGGGAAAGAGGTGCTTGTGTGTGACACATGAATTGTTTGTAAATACTGTTTGCAGGAAAATACAGTGAGTAAGGAGAAGTGTCACATGTATATGCAAGAATTAAAGCTGTGAGAAAGGAGAGGACTGTGTGTGTGTGTGTGTGTCATAAAACAGTAACAAAATAGTGTCTTGTGTGTGTGTTATGTGAATACCAGTGAGAGTGCAACATGTGACAGGAATTTGGGATAGATGGGAATGTGGTTGTGTTTGTACCTATGTGAAATATGTGTGCAGGAAATAGAAAACAGGGATGAATCATGTGTGTGTGTGCAGGTGTTACATTAGTGAAGAATGTGTGTACAGCAGTGAGTATAAACTGTGATGAGGACAGTGGGAAATAGGAAGGAAATGAAAACAATTCATGTACCAAAACAGTGAAGAATGGAATCACATTAACATGTTACAATTTATACTGAAGTTAACAGGAAAATAGTGGGAATTTATATTGCAGTTCTCAGATTTTATTGTGAACCAGTGTGACAGGAAAAGAATGTGACATTGAGCTATATGACCCATTTAAGGTAGTACTCAGGTTTTCCTTACACTGTAAATCAATGAGAGGTAAAAACAAAACTCAGATTTTATACCCAATCAGTGAAATAATAAAGAAGTTCTCAGGTTTAAACACATCCCAACAGTCCTAACATGATATCAATCAATCTAAAGAACAACTGGAATTAAAAACAGTGGACAATTTCTGATACCAAACTCAGGTTTGACATGAGAAAAGGAAAAAGAAAATTAACATTGACCTACACTAATTCTCAGATATATATATAATTCAGTACACAACTTTTCAAAACAAGATCAATGTTCATAACATCTCAGTTAAGGGGCTTAGTTATGTTACACAGGGACAATATCAGGTTCATGAATAAATCAAGTATTTGAATGAAACCACACACATCAAAATTTTATTCTCACAAACAAGAGCCAAAAATCGTATGTGAGAGCCTAGTTTATATGAAAAGTAACATGTAGGAAATATCAACAGTAAAGAAACACATAATTTAACAGGGAATGAAGGCATTGGGAAAACTGGGAAGGACAGGTATCAGTGTGTATCAGACATTCACAGTTCAGACCAATTCAAGCCAACAACTCCTCATTAAACCCAAACAAAATGTAATCCTATATAAACAGGAATTAAACATGATATTTAGGATCCAAAAGAATCATTAAACATAATTTAAAAACATTCAAAAATGATTAGACATCAGAAAAACCAATCCAGAACACTCGACAACACAGTGTGTCCCCGTGCAGTGTCTCGTGCACCCCCGACACGACACGAGAGGTCGTGCCACTTGGGGAGTGTCGTGACAGATACTGCCCCAACGTGTGTGTCAAATATTACGTGTCCAAGCATCGTGTCCAGAGAGATCTTGCCCCCGAGTAGCAGGGGATTCCCTGTAGCAGCGCGCGACGTGTGCACGCGCGTGTCCAAGCTATTAAATCAACACAAAAACGACACGACACCAACACTCAAATGCAGGGATCGAAAGACGAGATCAAATCTATCAATCCTATTCAAAAACAATAAAATAATTCGATCAAAATGCCCTTTGAGGCATTTCGTCGAACACCAAGCCATGGTCACTGATACGTGTCCAGAACGGACACGAAACCACTGACACTCAACACAAAAGCTATCCAGACCTTAGGGGGACCCTTAGGGCTTCCTATTGGTGAAGACAAAACTGGAAATCCATGGAGGAATGGGGAAGTTACCTCTTGAAGAACAATGGGTGGAAAAGTCCTCAAATGCAATGAACTCCTCAAGCCAAGTCCTACAAATTGTTTCTTCCTGCAACCAATTTATTCCAGCAGCAAGAGAATGAATTTTAGGTCCTAATGAAATTGGTTTGGGGAAGAAAGGATTCAAAATGGATTTTTAATGATTTTTGGAAGATGGGACTCACCTCTTTCCTTAGAACTTTTGAAAGAAACTTAAAAGAGGCTAGCCCTAAAAACTAGGAGGGATTAAATAGGAGGGAATCCCTAGGTTCAACTAGGTGGCCGGCCAAGTAGGTTAGGGTGGGGTTGAGCTAGGTTTAGCTAGTCCTATCTAGTTTAGTCACAAAATGACTTGTGTAACCATAAGCCATTTATCAAATAACTTGATTCCTAAATTCCTAATTCAAGTTCTAATGAATCACTAACCACTAACTTGAGTCATACTAGGTTAGACTAGGGTCACTTGACCTAGCTAAGTCCAACTAACTAGGGTTAGTTCCTAGGTTGGTCTACATGAGTCAAAACTAGTCCAAATAAATCCAAAATAAATCCTAAAAATTCCCATAAATTCTAATTAATACTAATAAATTTTATTTACCCCAAAAATGACAAATTTACCCTCAAACTAGAAATGTGGTAGTGACAAATCTACCTTCCTTAAAAGAATTTCGTTCTTGAAATTGAAAGGCGAAACGCAACTGATGAGAATGATAGAAAGTATACCTCAAGGTCCAAATAGATAAGGGTACCGCTCGCGCATCTCATCCTCCCGTTCCCAGGTAGACTCTCCTGGAAAATGATGCCTCCATGCGACGCGTACCAAAGGTATCACCTGGTTCTTCAGAACCTTCTCCCGTCGATCCAGAATCTCTACTGGCTGCTCTGGATAGCTGAGAGAAGGACCCACCTCAATCTCCGAATGATCGAGCACATGGCTAGGGTCAGCCACGTACCGTCTCAACTGTGATACATGGAATACGTTGTGGACCTCCACAAGTGCAGGCGGCAAGTCTAGCCTGTAAGCCACGTCACCGACTCTACCGCTGATAACGAAAGGGCCGATGAAGCGCGGGCTAAGCTTCCCGCCTCCACCAAAACGTATCGTACCATGAGTCGGAGATATCTTCAAGAAAACCTGGTCTCCGACCTAATCACAAGCAAGGTCTCAATTAAAAAAAATAAACATGATCAAAATCACAAACAAACATCCTAAATCTAATCCTACTCTAATCTGTACCTCAAACTCTAAGGGCCTCCGGTGGCTATCGGCCCAGTGCCGATGTCTGTCCTGCGCCACGCGAAGTCTGTCCCTGATGAGCTTTACCTTCTCGGCCGCATCCACAATCATCTCTGGCCCCAGCAAAGCTCGCTCACCAACATCATCCCAGGATAAGGGTGTACGGCACCTACGCCCGTACAGAGCCTCGAAAGGTGACATCTCGATGCTGGCCTGGAAACTATTGTTATAGGCAAACTCCACCAAATAAAGATGATCCTCCCAGGAACCTCCAAAGTCCAGAACGTACGTCCGCAGCATATCCTCAAGGGTCTGAATAGTCCGCTCTGACTGTCCGTCCGTCTGGGGGTGGTATGCAGTACTAAACTTGAGCTGAGTGCCCAAGCTGGTCTGCAGACTCCTCTAGAAATAGGAAGTAAAACGGCTATCCCGATCTGAGACGATGCTGACCGGAACTCCGTGGATCCTGACTATCTGCCGCATATACATCTCCGCCAGCCTCTCTGTAGACGTACCCACCTTGAATGGAAAGAAGTGGGCCGATTTGGTCAACCGATCAACGATGACCCAAATCTCGTCTTTCCCGCCTGGAGTGTGCGGCAATCCTGAAACGAAGTCCATCGTGATATGCTCCCATTTCCATTCGGGAATGGGCAGCGGCTGCAACAATCCACCGGGCCTCTGTCTCTCTGCCTTGACCTGCTGACAGACCAAGAACCTGGCTACGAAGTGGGACACCTCCCGCTTCATTCCTGACCACCATACATGCTCCCGCAGATCTCGGTACATCTTGTTGGCACCCGGGTGTATAGAGTACTGTGATCTGTAGGCCTCCTGCATAATCTGCTCTCTGAGCTCCCCGCTAGGCACACATAACCTGGCACCGTGCCTCAGGGCACCATCCTCGGCAAGTGAGAACTCAGGATCCCCCACTCCAATACTGATCTGCTCTCTGATACTCTGAAAAGCCACATCCTCGAACTCGGCTGCCTTGATCCTGTCTATCAAGTCTGACTGAATCTGCATCCCCCATAGCTGCATCTGCACTCCCGGCACGATCACCTCGATCCCAAGGCTCTCCAAGTCGGTAAGCAAATGCCGATCCATGGTCAAACAAATGGCTTTCGGATACCTACTCAAGGCATCGGTAACCACGTTGGCCTTCCCTGGGTGGTACTGAAGTAGGATGTCAAAATCCTTCATCAACTCCAGCCATCTACGCTGTCTCATATTCAACTCCGTCTGAGTGAACACATACTTAAGGCTCTTGTGATCTGTGAAGATCTCCACCCTCTCACCATACAGATAAAGCTTCCACAGCTTCAAAGCAAAAATTACTGCTGCCAGCTCCAGGTCGTGGGTAGGGTAGTTCTTCTCATGGGAACGTAACTGCCTGGAAGCATAGGCAACCACCTTCCCGTGCTGCTGCAACACACGACCCAGCCCCTTCCCTGAAGCATCACTATAAATAGTGAAACTACCTGATCCTGAAGGCAACGTCAGAATCGGAGCTGTCGTCAGCCGCTTCTTCAACTCATTAAAAGCTGCCTGACACTCCTCTGACCATACATACTCAGCATCCTTCCGGGTCAACCGTATCAACGGCTCTGCAACCCGGAAGAAATCCTGTACGAATCTTCGGTAATATCCTGCCAGCCCCAGGAAGCTCCTGATCTCTGCAACTGAAGTCGGCGCTGTCCATGCCTCAACTGCCACGATCTTCTTAGGGTCAACTGAGATACCATCTCCAGTCACCACGTGCCCCAAGAAATCCACCCGGTCTACGAAAAACTTACACTTGGAGAGTTTTCCATAAAGCTGCTCCTTCCTGAGAATCTCCAGCACTATCCGCAGATGCTCCTCGTGCTCCTCCTCAGTCTTGGAATATATCAAGATATCATCAATAAACACTACTACAAACTAATCCAGATACTGATGGAACACCTTGTTCATCAGGTTCATAAACACAGCTGGTGCATTGGTTAGCCCAAACGGCATAACCAAAAACTCGAACTGCCCATACCGCGTCCTGAAAGCGGTCTTGGGAATATCCTCCCCCTTCACCTTCATCTGGTGATATCCCGACCTCAGATCAATCTTAGAAAATACCCGAGCTCCGCTCAACTGGTCAAATAGATCGTCGATCCGCGGCAGTGGGTATCTGTTCTTGATCGTGAGGTTGTTGAGTGCCCTATAGTCAATACACATGCGTACTGACCCATCCTTCTTCGGCACGAACAATACTGGTGCACCCCATGGCGACGAACTCGAGCGGATGAAGCCCTTGTCCTGTAGCTCATCCACCTGCTTCTTCAGCTCCACCAGCTCGCTGTTGTTCACCCGATAGACATGCTGAGAAAAGGACTCCGCTCCTGGAACCAAGTCTATCGAGAACTCAATGTCCCTGTCTGGTGGTATTCCTGGCAACTCCTCCGGGAAAACATCCATATACTCTGCTATCAAGGGGTATGGAATCGTCTGCTCCTCGACCGAGACTCCACAGAAGACTCCGCTGCTCTGCTCTGCCTGACGTCTGGAGTACTCGAACTCTGGCTCCTCCGGCGCTCTGAAGAGAACTCTACCCCCTCTACAATCAATGCTGGCGTGGTGCCTGCTCAACCAATCCATGCCTAGTACTATATCATAGTTCGGCAATGGCATTACGAGCAGGCTCACCTCCAACTCACGGCCTCCCAAAACTACTCTCCGACCCTTACAAACATCACTCACGCGGATAATACCACCCCCGATCGTGATCTTGTAAGTCCTAGGCAACGATTCAGCTATGATACCGTGTCTAATCGCAAAAGATACTGAAATGAAGCTATACGATGCACCGGAATCAAACAATGCAAATGCTGGACTGGAGTCAAGAAGAATCGAACCTGCAATCAGCTCTCCAGTCACGAAAGCTCATCCCTGGTGGCCTCCCCTGGCCTGCTGCTGGTGCTGGACAAACCTCTGCTGCTGAGTCGTCAGGGCTGGTCCCCGCTGCTGGCCCACTGGAGCTCTGGCTCCACCTCCCTGAGCTGCTCGTCCCATACGGCAGTCCCTCATCTGGTGATCTGCTGAACCACACACCATGCACAGGCCCAGCCTCTTCCTGCACTCAAGAAAGACGTGCCCAGGCTTCTTGCAGTAGCCACAAGTACTACCCTGTCTCTGTCCCTGCTGGTGCTGCATCGGCTGCTGCTGATGAGCCGGCCTCTGCTGAATCGGCTGAGGCTGAACTGCCTCAGCTGCTGATGCTGAAAGTGCGGCCTCTTGGCCGGTCCTCTACTGCTGCTGCCTCCCTGGGAGTCTTGTCCCCTCTTGAGCCTAAGCTCAAGATCATCCTCTGCAGCTAGTGCGTCCACCAGGATCTCCTCAAATATAGTACTGCGGGCGTTCTTGGTGTAGGACTTGACCTCCTTTACCAAGCCCTTTCGGAACCTCCGGGCCTTCGTCGCCTCCGACAAGTCCTCTACAAATCTGCCCAGGCGGCAGAACTCTTCTGCATACTCCTCCACAGACTGACTCCCCTGGACTAGGGCCTCGAACTGAGTCTCGAGGGCTCCCAGTGCTGCCTCCTAAAAGAACTTCTCCTTGAACAGCTTCTTGAATGCTGCCCAAGTCTGTCCTGTTGTGCTGACCCTCGGGTCGGTCTGGTACCATGTACGGGCCAGATCCTGCATCATACTGGCCGCTGCCTCTATCTGGAGCCTCGTCGGAATCTCCGCCAGCCTGAAGATTTCCTCCATATGCTCGATCCACTCATCGGCATACAGGATCCCCTCTGTCCCTCGGAAGTCTCTCGGGTGCATCTTCTGGAAGTCCTGGATGCCTTTCTCTCGTGGCTGGTACGGCTGCTGGGCTGCTGCTGGCTGAGCCGCGACTCTCTCCACTGCTGTCACTGCCAGCTCAATGCCTCGAGTGAGCTCTGCCGTCTGTCTCTGCTGCTGAGTCTGCTGACCCTCCATGTACTGCCTGAAGAAGGCTAGCAGCTGTACTGCGTCTACTGTCCCTGGAGGTGGCTGCTGGTAAGGATCCTCTGGAATAACCGGGTCCTGCCTCCGAGCCGGTGGATGCATGTCCCCTGCTGCGGCTGCCGAGGTCTCAACACGAGCTGAGGTGGCAGGAGCTACAGTCCCCTGGCCTCGCCGTGCTGGCTGGGAGGTAGCAGTCCCCTCCATAGCATCCCCATGGATGGTACGCTGCGATCTAGTCTCTACCATCCTGAAGATAGACAAACAAGAGTATCAATTTCTGAGAAAGAAGCGAAATAACAAAGGCGAACAATTATAATTCAAAGGATCAGCTGACAAAAGAATTTAGATGGCAATAAAAGAAATTTTCCTAAAGTGATTGAGTATCTTAAAATTAATGTCCTATATCCTATAGCAGGCTGCAGTGATACTCTAGTTCGAGTACCACTACACTTCTAGTCAAGACCTGCATGGGCTACCACTAAAAACGTGTCACAACCCGCACCATAGAGTAAGGGCACGAGACGTGGGTACGTCCAGCCTACGCCGCAGTGTCGGCGGTAGAACGCTGTCCTAGGTCACAACATCTAGCAATGTATATATCTAAACAGTTTATACTCCCCGAATGGGGGTGACATAGCAGTAATAACTCAATCACAACTAAGGAAGAGATAGCACGATATGATCAGAACTCAAGGAAATGAAATAGATAAAACAGTAGTCTAAGATAATCCCAGCAATACAAGGTCTCAGATAAAAGAATAAATACAACTGATCTCCAAATAAAGAGTCTAACTAGAACATGATCCAACTACATAAAGATAATAGCCTAACTATCTAGTCTAGGCAGTCGGGGGAAGGTCCTCAGCCACTGCTGGATCCTCCTGAGGGTCCAGCTCACAGGTGTCATCTAGGGCTGCCCCGTAGTAGGTGTCCAGGCAAGCCTCCTCCTCGTCCTCTATAATATTTTCAATAGGTCCAGTCAGGATAGGAGCGAGCACAGTACATCTCAACAGATCATAGCAGGTTAGAAATATAAATATGCAGTAAAGTAAGATACAGGTACTGAAGAAAAGTAGTATGTAAACAGGAAGAGCTGTAATAGAAATATCTACTATACATAAAGAACTAGCAGTGACTAGTGAGTCAGAGTACGACATGAACATGTAAATGGGCTAGGAGATTCTGATACTACACTATGGAAGTGATTCTGATACTACACTATTTGGCTAGTATTCACATGTCCACATATACTCCCCCGTACCCCCAATCAATACACAAGGATCCAGCCAGGTTATGTTATATGATTCCATGCAATGCCCCGTAGGGTGATACATGGATGCCCATAAATGGGTGATTCTGGGGGTTACCCAACAGTGTAAGATTCTAGGAAGACTCTACGATCATAAGAGTATATGTCGTAAGTGATCAAAGAACCAAGAAGCATAGTGATGCGCCATGTAAGTGAAACGCACAGAACACGTAGTACCCGATGCTCCATAAGGATAACATCTCAAGAAAGGATCCATATAGTACCAATCCGTGTGACCGTCGTGACAGTACAAGTAAAGTAATCTACTGCAGAAAATAATTCTAAGCAAGATATGAAATGATCAGAGAATGTACTCGCCTGTATCTGAGTGTCCAAAATGAAACGTACTGTCCAAGGAGTGGTGTCTGGCTCCTAATCAGAACAGCACAAGTCACAACAAGTCCAGAATAGTAAAATGAAGTCCTACTATGCATTCTACATGATTCTAAGTCAATCTAGGCCAAAGTCAACTCTTGGTCAACTTTGGTCAACCCTAGAAGTCAAACTAGGTCAACCTTGTCTAAACTAGGCTAAACTCAACTAGCTAGGTCTAATAAGCCATGCTAGGCTCTAACAAGGCTATACTAGACTACACACAACATTCAAGTACTCATACACCTATGCATATACAACACTATATATATAGATACAAATATTGATTTAACACTGTACATACCTAGGCTAAATACTATATGTACATATCTACATACAACTCACAAGTACACATGTATACACATTGCCTAAGCGTTGCACACACCTCATATAGACACTCATACAAGTTCACACATATACATCGCATATGCCTACAACAACCATAGCCTTAGGTGTAAAACTTAGAAACATAGAGAATGGGGAAAGAGGTGGTTGTGTGTGACACATAAATTGTGTGTAAATACTGTTTGCAGGAAAATACAGTGAATAAGGAGAAGTGTCACATGTATATGCAAGAATTAAAGCTGTGAGAAAGGAGAGGACTGTGTGTGTGTGTGTCATAAAACAGTGACAAAATAGTGTCTTGTGTGTGTGTGTTATGTGAATACCAGTGAGAGTGCAACATGTGACAGGAATTTGGGATAGATGGGAATGTGGTTGTGTGTGTACCTGTGTTAAATATGTGTGCAGGAAATAGAAAACAGGGAGGAATCATGTGTGTGTGTGCAGGTGTTACATTAGTGAAGAATGTGTGTACAGTAGTGAGTGTAAACTGTGATGAGGATAGTGGGAAATAGGAAGGAAAGGAAAACAATTCATGTACCAAAACAGTGAAGAATGGAATCACATTAACATGTTACAATTTATACTGAAGTTAACAGGAAAACAGTGGGCATTTATATTGCAGTTCTCAGATTTTATTGTGAACCAGTGTGACAGGAAAAGAATGTGACAGTGAGCTATATGACCCATTTAATGTAGTACTCAGGTTTTCCTTACACTGTAAATCAATGAGAGGTAAAAACAAAACTCAGATTTTATACCCAATCAGTGAAATAATAAAGAAGTTCTCAGGTTTAAACACATCCCAACAGTCCTAATATGATATCAATCAATCTAAAGAACAACTGGAATTAAAAATAGTGGACAATTTCTGATACCAAACTCAGGTTTGACATGAGAAAAGGAAAAAGGAAATTAACATTGACCTACACTAATTCTCAGATATATATATAATTCAGTACACAACTTCTCAAAACAAGATCAATGTTCATAACATCTCAGTTAAGGGGCTTAGTTATGTTACACAGGGACAATATCAGGTTCATGAATAAATCAAGTATTTGAATGAAACCACACACATCAAAATTTTATTCTCACAAATAAGAGCCTAAAATCGTATGTGAGAGCCTAGTTTATATGAAAAGTAACATGTAGGAAATATCAACAGTAAAGAAACACATAATTTAACAGGGAATGAAGGCATTGGGAAAACTGGGAAGGACAGGTATCAGTGTGTATCAGACATTCACAGTTCAGACCAATTCAAGCCAACAAATCCTCATTAAACCCAAACAAAATGTAATCCTATATAAACAGGGATTAAACATGATATTTAGGATCCAAAAGAATCATTAAACATAATTTAAAAACATTCAAAAATGATTAGACATCAGAAAAACCAATCCAGAACACTCAACAACACAGTGTGTCCCCGTGCATTGTCTCGTGCACCCCCGACACGACACGAGAGGTCGTGCCACTTGGGGAGTGTCGTGACAGACACTACCCCAATGTGTGTGTCAAATATTACGTGTCCAAGCATCGTGTCCAGAGAGATCTTGCCCCCGAGTAGCAGGGGATTCCCTGTAGCAGCGCGCGACGTGTGTACGCGCGTGTCCAAGCTATTAAATAGACACGAAAACGACCCGACACCAATACTCAAATGCAGGGATCGAAAGACAAGATCAAATCTATCAATCCTATTCAAAAACAATGAAATAATTCGATCGAAATGCCCTTTGAGGCATTTCGTCGAACACCAAGCCATGGTCACTGATACGTGTCCAGAACGGACACAAAACCACTGACACTCGACACAAAAGCTATCCAGACCTTAGGGGGACCCTTCGGGCTTCCTATTGGTGAAGACAAAATAGAAATCCATGGAGGAATGGGGAAGTTATCTCTTGAAGAACAATGGGTGGAAAAGTCCTCAAATGCAATGAACTCCTCAAGCCTCCAAGTCCCACAAATTGTTTCTTCCTGCAACCAATTTATTCCAGCAGTAAGAGAATGAATTTTAGGTCCTAATGAAATTGGTTTGGGGAAGAAAGGATTCAAAATAGATTTTTAATGATTTTTGGAAGATGGAACTCACCTCTTTCCTTAGAACTTTTGAAAGAACCTTAAAAGAGGCTAGCCCTAAAAACTAGGAGAGATTAAATAGGGGGAATCCCTAGGTTCAACTAGGTGGCCGGCCAAGTAGGTTAGGGTGAGGTTGAGCTAGGTATAGCTAGTCCTATCTAGTTTAGTCACAAAATGACTTGTGTAACCACAAGCCATTTATCAAATAACTTGATTCCTAAATTCCTAATTCAAGTTCTAATGAATCACTAACCACTAACTTGAGTCATACTAGGTTAGACTAGGGTCACTTGACCTAACTAAGCCCAACTAACTAGGGTTAGTTCTTAGGTTGGTCTACATGAGTCAAAACTAGTCCAAATAAATCCAAAATAAATCCTAAAAATTCCCATAAATTATAATTAATACTAATAAATTTTATTTACCCCAAAAATGACAAATTTACCCTCAAACTAGAAATGTGGTAGTGACACATGAACAGCTTCTTGTTTATGGACAAGCCATGACTGGTGCCTCGGATAGCATGGTAAAGGCCAATCTCACACAAAAAGGCCTCATACTTCTGCAAGATCCACGTAGACAGATTGGTCCACGAGGGAATAGGATGTACCCAACCAGGGAACATCAACGGCCAACGGGGTAGGAGCCCTTCCGAGCACGTTGATTTATAAAAGTATCGGCGGTAGAAAATGTAAAGTTCGGGCCCGCCACATTCAAGAAAGAACCTGGGACCAATCCCATCACAGAACAGCTAGTATGTACCTTACCGACAGTCACGGACTTCAGATTGTTATTATAATGGATGTTCCCCACGAACATCCCACTTCTGGTAGGGGTTAAAGTCTCCTCCATTTTCCGGTCCAATGGGAGCATATTGAACCAAGATAATGGGAAGTGTCGCTCCATCTGGGGGATGCGGATCGCCATCCCGTTAGATACAAAACTCCAATTTTCCGACACCTCCAGAACATGACTGTTCTCCACGGTCAAAGCGTCTCCAAAAAAGAACGCAGGCTTCAAATACTCCCCTTCAAATTTCCCGGAGTTCATCATAGCATTAAGAAAATGGAAAGACTGATTCTTGATGGCATTTAGTCTAGCCGAGGGTTCGTCACTTGGCAGTTGATCCGCCATATGCTGAACAATATGGTCATACCTATAACCCAGGGCAGCTTGGGCACTACCCACCAGGAGTTCTCCAGCGGCATTTACTGGCAAATTTACTGAAAAGAAGACAGAAAAAGGGTGAGTTAAAAAGATGGATAAAAAGAATGGTTGGGGGCTTTCAAGTCCCATGCGGCTCGGGAGTGCACCCATGCGGCTCTAATTTAACAAAGCCTCATGCGGCTCAAGATCAAGAAAACACTTATGCGGCTCGGTTCAGTGAAAGTCCATGCGGCTCAGCGTCGCTTATGCGGCTTCGTTAGTAAAGCACATATACGGACACCATGAATATTCTTATGCGGCTCGCAGCTCAGCCATAGTATGAACATGCGGCTCGTAAAGGCTCGTGCATAAAGTATGCGACGTAGCCATAGCGGTTAGGGTTTTTCAACTCATATAATCTCCTTACCAACAATGGGGGGTGAACGTCAGGATGAACATTGGGGACGACGACCGGAGGAAGAGCGGCCGCAGTCGAAGTAGAAACAGCCTTGCCCTTCGACGAAGATGCTGCCTTCTTTGCCGCAACAATTTTCTTGGGAGCCGTCTGCTAAACTCGAAGAGAGAAATAAAGATCGGGACAGGAAAGATTTACAGTAAGAGAGAAAATAAAGAAGTTCTCTCTCTCAAAACTCTCTTATTTATAGGAAGGAGATAAGGGGAAGACACGTGGATTAGTAACCGCCTCGTAGAAGACGCAACCGACTCCTCGGATTTTATCCCCAAGATTCACCCAGGGCATAATATCCAAAAAAGATTTAATGAGCCAACCCTTGGAATTTCTCCCTAAAGACGGCGTTAAGGAATTCGAGGCAATCAAAGGCCCGCGTACGTGGCAAAGTGCTATACGGCTGACACACCCCTGCTACTGAAACATTCATTCGGCCAAAATATTCATGCGGCCGAGTTATCCATGCGGCAAGTGTAGCATATGCGGCCAGAAGAATACGACCATTCTTCTTATTCAAAGTATTTCAATTTTGTAAATTGAAAACTTTGAAGGGGGTCTTGTAGAAGCATGGAAAATATTAAAGAAAATGACCCATACAGCCAGGGAACCCCATGCGGCTCAGACAGTCATGCGGCTCAGAAGACACGTGGCGTAACAGCGCTCCCCTTCGACCCATGCTGCATTAATTACTGTGACGGCTGACAATTCTGAAAAAGTGACAGCTCTGATACAAATGAAGTAATTATGACCCTGTCATAATGACAGCCCCCTAGGGAAGAGAAAAAGATCTCTGACACAAATCTTCCGAGATCCATAAAATGCCACGTGGCCTTGATCACGTGGACGATCATATGCGGCTCGAGCGAAGACTTCCCATGCAGTTCAAAATAAAGCCGCTCCATGCGGCTCAGGCCGAGACAGCCTCATGCTGCTCAAGCAGAGGCCTTCCCATGCGGTTTAAGAGGACCATTTCCATGCGGCCTAGGCAGATGCATCCATATGCGGCTCGTAATAATCATCTCCATGCGGTTCAGCGGTTCGAAGGGGGGAAGCCACTACCCGAGCAGCCATGACACGTAGCCCTAACCTTATGCGGCCCAAAATCATATACGGCTCAATCGTCATGCGGTTCAGATCCCCCCAGTGGCTCCTAGGACACGTGTTCTAAGCCGATCAATCTCCTAGATTTATTACAATCAGAGATTGGGTCAAATCTCAATAATCTGGGACACGTGGCAGGAGAATAAATCAAATTTATTCGCAGACATCAGAAGATCATTATGAGGAAGAATTATTCCAATCAGTATTAATTGCTGATGATATTTGGTGTAATCTATACTTAATGGTCCGGATTCGTCACAATCAAAACGAATGGCCTAGATTGACCAATCCACAGGACGCCGCCATCTCCAAGAAGCAATCATTTGTAACCCTAATGATCACATCTCATTCCTATAAATAGCAGGGTGCCATTCCCCTGTGAGGGAAAGACACACAGGCAGAGAGATACAGAGAAGAGTACACATATAGAGAGAGAGAGCACCAGAATACTTGGAGAGGAGAAGCAGAGAAAGCAAAGAGAGCATTTCTTCCGACGCCAAGCAATCTTCTGGAGCCAAGGCTACATACCGATCGTCCAAGGAGTAAGGCAGAGCTGCCGTCGCTTTTTCGAGCCTCTATTGTCACCTCCCAGAATCTAAAATAAACAATTGTACTTAGATTGTTGTACCTAGGTTTTCGTCCCTAGGCTTTCTTTGTACAAGCGAGTTTGTAACGTGAAGTAAAAGTCCGGTCCTCCGATAATTATTTTGTTCTTTTATATTTCATGGCACACACACACACACACACACACACACACACACACACACACACACACACACATATATATATATATATATATATATATATATATATATATATGTCTGTGTGTGTGTATCCTAATGTAAATATTTTGAATGTAAATGTGTATATATATTATTGTTGCTATAGTATATTAGCCTATAGATTTATGAGTCAGTTTAGGATTAACCCAATAAGCCTAACTTGGCATAGTTGACCAAGTTGACAAAAGTCAACTTTGGGTCAAACTTGATCCAAATTGACTCAAACGGACTTGAAATGGTTAGGTAACTTAAGTTTGACCTAAACATAGAGTAATTGACTAGTTGACTTAGGGTTGACCTAGTTTGACCAGGGTTGACCAGAGTTGACCAAGGGTTGACTTTAACCTAGAAGGACCTAGAGTCATTTAGAATGCAATATAGATTACTCTTATTTCATATTAGACACTTTGTAACCTGTGGTTGTTCTAAATAGGACTCAGATACTCCGTTTCGGACTCATATTCTTATCAGACATTCGGGATATGAGGCGAGTATATTATCTGACCGTTTTATACATGCTAGGAATTATATTCTTGTTTTAGACTAATATACTTGATGCTGACAAGATGTTATCATGGATTAGTACTATATGGATCTTTACATAAGATGTTATCCCCCTCGGTTGCATCGAATACATCATGTCATGTACTTTTCACGAACATCATGTATTTTATGGACACTTATTATTCATGTACACTCATGTAGTCTTATGATCTCATGAGCTTCATGTATAAACTTTCATATATAATAACATAACCTATATAGATCCTTGTGTATTGATTGGGGGTACGGAAGAGTAGAAATAGTCATGTGAACAATTCCAAAGTAGTATAATCATGTATAAACTCTGTAGTGTAATCATCTATAAACTCAAGCCATTCACATAACTATATTATACTCTAAATCACATAGCTACTTACAGATCTCTATTATCATATATAGATTGCTTTTGTTTATCAGTTTCTTTCTTTCTTTTTATGCTTATTTCTTATAGCGTTTTACGTATCTTATTCTATCACATGCTTTATATTTTCTGTCATGATATGAACTGCATGAGATGTATTGTGCTCGTTCCCGTCCTGATTGGACTGTTGAAAATATTATAGGTGATGAGGAGGAGTTCTGTCCTATCTATTATGGCACTGGCTTAGATGACACCGGTGACTTGGACCATCAGGAGGATCCAATAGTTGCTGAGTACTTGCCCATTGTCTAGTTTAGACTTATAGACTAGTTTCTTTGTTTAGATTTTTGTCTTTGAGATGTACTTCAGTTATTTGGATTTTGATGTTGTTTAAACATCCAGACTTATTAACTTTCAGTTGTAGTTCTCTGTTGAGATTTTATCCATCTTTTATTCCTTTATTCCATCTTAGATTCTGCGATTGAGTTGTACCTTTTATGTTGTCCTCCTTTTGGAGAGTATATCATTGTACAGGTATAGTTATATATTGTTAGATGTTGTGACCTAGGACAACGTTCTATCGTGGACACTGTGATGTAGGCTGGACGTACCCACTTCTCGTGCCATTACACTGTGTGCGGACCGTGACACATTTTTAGTGGTGGCCTATGTAGGTCGAGAGTCGCAATTAGTGCGATTTTGTAGTGGTGCTCGAAATAGAGTATCACTATAGCCTACAGTAGGATATAAGTTTAAGGTACTCAATCACATTAGAAAAAACTCTTATCTAATTTTTGCTGCGAATTGCCTTCTTTTGAAATAGTCCTCCTTTGATTATATTATTTTCTTCTCAATAATTGATTTGTTGTTTGATCTGTCTTCAGGATGGTGGAGACATGATCGCATCGCTCTAGCTTAAGGGATACCACTGAGAGGTCTGCCACTTCTCGCCCGATTCAGCAGGACCCTGGGACCGCAGCACCTCCCATTCCTGCTCAGGTGGGAGTGTCTGCAGCTTTTAGTGGTGCTCCTCCACCGGTTCCGAGGACTACCCCAGGGATTCAGGAGATTCTACCGCCATCGTCTCAGGGGACAGTTGATATGGCGTAGTTCTTTTCCTTCTTCCAGTAGATGATGGAGGCTCAGCGACGCCAGTCGAAAGATATGAGGTAGGGCATTGACAATGCCCATCAGCTAGCCAAGGTAGCAGTGGAGAAGGTGACTGCCCAGCCGTAGAGGGCAGATATAGCCGTACCAGCCGAGGACCCCGGGCATTCAGGACTTTCAGAAGATGCGGCTGTAAGACTTCAAGGGTACTGAGGGTATCCTATATGCCAACGCCTGGATCGAGCATATAGGGGAGATCTTTCGCCTTACGGAGATACTATCTAGACTTCAGATAGAGGCAACGGGCAGCCAGATACAGGACCATGCCCGTATATGATAAAAGACTGACCCCAGGATTGGTTCAGAAGGACAGACATGGAAGGCTTTCGAGAAGCACTTCAAGGAGAAGTTCTTCCCTGACACAGTACTTGGCGTCTTGGATACGCAGTTCGATAACCTGGTTCAAGGGAACTAGATAATAGAGGAGTTTGTATAAGAGTTATGTTGCCTGGGCAGATTCGTTGACGACCTTAGCGAGACAGCGAAGGCTAGGAGGTTCAGGAAGGGCTTGGTCAAGGAAGTCAAGTCCTTGACCAAGAGTGACAAAAATACTACCTTTGAGGAGATTCTGTCGGGAGCTATGCAGCGGAGGATGACCTCGAACTGAAGCTGAAGAGAGGTCATGATTCACATGGAGCCAACGGCAGTGGAGGCCCGACCAAGAGGCCCCATTTTTAGCAACAGCATCAGCAGAAGCCGTTCCACCAGCAGTAGTTCCAGAGTCAGGGTCGTGCACCTTTTCAGCAGAGGTAGATACAGCATGGACCTAGATAGCAGCAAGTCATCAGTTGCACCTTCTGTAAGAAGCCAGGGCATGGATGGAACGACTGTAGGAAGAGGCTAGGCAAGTGCCTACTTTGTGGTTCAGCAGAGCACCAACTGAGGGACTGTCCCATGTCTTCGGGACGTACAGCTCAGGGAGCAAGAGCCAAGGCTCCAGAAGGTCAGCAAAAGGGACCATTGCAGACTCAGCAGCAGTTCTTTCAGCTCCAGCAGCAGACCAAAGGTGGTCAGCAGGGGCGAGCTTTTGCCATGTCAGCCGAAGATGCAGAGGCAGTAGGAGATCTGATAGCAGGTTCTGTTTTTCTCAACTATTTTTATGCATTTGCTTTATTTGATTTGGGGGCTTCCCATAGCTTTGTGTTTGTATCATTTGCTATTAGACACCATCTTTCTTCTGAATTGTTGCCTAGAACTTGTAAGATCACGACTGGGGGTGGTATCATCCTCGTCAGTGATATTTGCAAGGATCGGAGAGTGTTGGGAGGCCGAGAACTGGATGTGATTATGCTCATAATGCCATTACCGAACTACGATATTATACTTGGGATAGATTGGTTGAGCAGGCTCCATGCCAGTATAGATTGTCGTGGTGGTAGAGTTCTTTTCAGAGTGCCAAGAGAGCCAAAGTTCGAGTTCACCAGACAGGAGGCAGAGCAAAGCAGCGGAGTCTTCTGTAGAGTTTCAGTAGGGAGCAGAGCGTGCCACATCCATTGATAGCTGAGTTCATAGATATATTTATGGAGGAGTTGCCAGGGCACTACTAAAATCTACTATATTAGCGACGTTAGTTAAAATGTCGCTAATTCTTGCAATTTAGTGACGTTTACATTAAATGTCGCTAATCGTCGTTATTAGCGACAAAAATTGTGACGTGCCAGCGACATATATTAATTAAATGAGCTTTTCGTCGCTAAACATCGCCATTACATCGCTAATAGCGACAAATTAGCGACGTTCCTCACAACGTCGCTAAATTTTAATTAAAATCTGGGCCCCGGATTCATTTCCCCCTATTTCCTATTTTCACTCTCTCACTCTCTCTCCTCACTTTCCCCTCCGGTGCGACAAACTCTTCTCCCTCTCTGGTACGTGACTCCCCTCCCCCCTCCCTCTCTCTCTATTTTGGTTGTGGATGGTTAGGGGGTACGGGTGGCTCGGAGAGAGGGACACCGGGGGTGTGGGTGGTTGGGGGTGAGGGGCTGGGGGGAGGGGTAGGGGGATGCGGGTGGTCGGGTGGTGAGTGGGGAGTGGCTGGGGGGCAGGGGGTTGAGGGCGACTGGGGGTGAGGAGGGAGGGCTGGGGGTGGTTGGGGGAAAAGGGGCTGGAGGGGAGGGACAGGGGCCGGGGGGATGCGGGTGGCTGGAGGGGAGGGGCAGGGGGGTGACGGTGCCTGGGGGTGAGGAGGGAGGCTGGAGGGAAGGGTTAGGATTAGGGTTAGGGTTCAGGAAGATGTGTCGATGTATACATATATTGTATGTATGTATATTATACATCATTAGAATTATATCTATGTATAAAAACCTATTTAGATATATAATCATTTATATAAGAGCTTATGTTTATCTATATTATTATTATAGGAGTTATATAAGTAAATATTTCTTAAAGAAAACCATAAAAGGACCTTATTTCTATACGTAGATGTATAAATATATTGTTTGTAATACTTGGTTGTTTGTGGGCTCTGGTAGATTTCTAGAACCGTAGCAGCATTAGTCTTACCTAGGCCCGGACCAAACCCGGGGAATCGCAGTCTCAGCGGCATTGGACAAACCCAGGCAAGTATACCTTGCCTATTGGCTTACATATTTACCACCATGTATTCTTTATCAGTCATTTACTTTCGATATACTACAACATACTTTACCTATTTATTATCAGTACACTTTCATGATTATCCTTGCTGACACGTAGACATGATACACGGTTTCGTATTACATGGCATATAGCGACCGGATTATGTTCTCTAGATGTTTACTTGATGATGGACTTTCATGTGTATATGTTTGACTGGACTTCTAGATTTATCATTTATTAGAGTAAGACTGGATGTATCGTGGATGTGACACGAGCAATAGCATGGGGTTGGAAGGGTAGTCACTAGGCGTTTATATGAGCTACTTTTCCTTATAGTTATCGCTGCATCATTACCAGAGCTGCGAAGATTTCATAGTTACCATAGTTTTTCTTATATGGACTGCGGATACATCATAGGTACTGGAGTTTTCTTACCAGAGTTTCGAAGTACACCGTGATAGCTCAATGATGTCCTCAAGTGCATCTCACACAGAACAGATAGTCTGTCTAGTACGTAATAGTGTCACTTGATTACATGTTTAGTTTCTTGGATTACTTGTTTTAAGATTAGGGGTCTGCTGCTCGGGGTGGGGCCCCGAGGGGGCTCGCAGTATAATGTATGTATGTAGTATATAGTACATTCGTTTCAGTTTTAAAGTTTATTCATATTTGTAGGTATCTAGAAATGGCTATATCTATGTATCTGTGAGACCGTTCGTGGATGTACAACCGCATTCGAGATGACAGGTGCGGTGTGCAAGATGAATACATCGCCGGAGTAGAATAATTCCTCCAATTCGTAAAGGCGTTTCTTCAATCCATGGATGGCATGGACATTAAGTGTCCATATGTAAAATATCGAAACATAAAGTTTTAACCATAATTGGATGTGATGTATCACTTATACACAAAGGGTTTCCTTCCGAATTACTACAAGTGGACCGCACACGGAGAGCTTGTACCTTTAGCATTCCAAGCAGAGCCTTATGTGGAGCCTTATATGAATGTCCACAACAGAATGGGTGTCGAAAACGAGTACGTGGACATGGTCTTCGACGCTGCGGGGCCTAGTTTCGATCCATATAATCGTGACGCAGCTAAAGAGGTACCGAATGTCGATGCCGCGAAGTTCATAGAGTTGCTGGAGAATACAAGGACTCTTTTGTACCCTAGTTGTGAGGACCATTCACCCTTAGATGTGGTCACTCGGCTCTTGAGCATAAAGTCTAATTTTAATATGTCGCAACAATGCTACAATAGAGTGCTCGAGTTGATTACATATATCTTGCCGGAGGGTGCCAAGTTACCGAAAGACTTCTACCGCTCTAAGAGGATGGTGAGATCCTTCTGGATGGGATACAAGAAGATCGATTGCTGTCAGAACGGATGTATGCTTTACTACAAAGATGACAAAGATGCAAAAGTGTGCGGATTCTGTGGTGCTGATCGCTACAAGCCAACTGCTGAAGGCAAGTCTAGAAGACCGACTACTTCAATGCACTACTTGCCATTGATGCCGCGGTTGCAGAGGTTGTTCATGGTGAAAGAGACTGCCAAAATATGAGTTGGCACAAGCGATAATAGATCGAAGGAGTGTTGGATCACCCATCTGATGGAGAAGCGTGGAAGCACTTCGATCGAGCATATCCTAATTTTGCTTCTGATGCGCGTAATATAAAGTTGGGGCTCTGCTCTGATGGTTTCACCCCATTTGGACTTTTAGGCTCCCAATATTCATGCTGGCCGGTAATCCTCACTCCGTACAACCTACCGCCTTGGATGTGCATGAAGACACCTTACATGTTCTTAACTATTATCATCCCCAATCCGAACAACCCGAAGAGGAACATCGACGTGTACTTACAGCTATTGATAGATGGGCTGAAGCAGCTATGGAAAACAGGGGCGTACACGTATAATGCTTTGAAAAAACAGAATTTTTAGATGCGGGCAGCACTAATGTGGACAATCAATGACTTTCCGGCTTATGGAATGTTATCTGGATGGAGCATTCATGGTCGACTTTCATGTCAGTATTGCATGGACCACACTAAGGATTTTCGTTTGAGACACGGAGGAAAGCCATGCTTTTTTTATTGTCACCGACAGTTCTTGCTGAACGACCATCCGTACCGTAGGAACAGAATTGCTTTCTGTGCCGGTGCTATGGAGAAGGACGATTAACCGCTAATATGGTCCGGAGAGGACACATGGGAGCAAGTAAAAGAAATTCCAAGTGTGATTGAAGATCCTACAATGAGCAGCCGTTGCGAGGGATTTGGCAAAGATCATAACTGGACCAAAAAAAGTATTCTGGAATCTACCATATTGGAGCACAATCTGATTAGACTTAACCTTGACATCGTGCATATCGAGAAGAACATGTTTGATAACATATTTAATACTGTAATGGACGTCAAGGGAAAGACAAAAGACAATCAGAAGGCCAGGTTGGACTTAGCCGAAATATGTAGACGCCCTACATTGCACATGATAGACAACAGGAAGGGGAAGAATTTGCAGCCTAAGGCAATCTACTCGCTAGACAAGGAGGACAAAGTGAGACTTTGTAGATGGATCCAGGACTTGAAATTTTTGGATGGATACATCTCTAATCTAAGAAGATGTGTCGATATAAAAGAGTGTAAACTGACCGGAATAAAGAGCCACAATTGCCACGTATTCATGGAGAGGTTAATTCCTGTTGCATTTCGGGAATTATTACTGCCGGTAGTCTAGGATCCATTAACAGAGCTTAGAATATTCTTCAGAGATCTTTATTCTAGTAAGTTGCTCGTCGATTGCTTAGAGAAACAAGAGAAGGACATTGTGGTAACCCTTTGCAAACTTGAGAGAGTTTTTCCTCCTGCATTATTCGACTCAATGGAGCATTTATCGATTTATCTTGTCCATGAGGCTCTCGTTGCTGGACCTGTCGGTTATCATTGGATGTACCCGTTCGAACGACAGTTGAACTACCTGAAAAGGAAGTAAAAAATAAGGCACGGGTGGAGGGTTCTACTTGTGAAGCATATGACCTTGAGGAGATTTCGAACTTCTGTTCCATGTATTTCCAGCCTCATATTGCTACAAACAGAACAAGAGCTCCCAGAAATGACGATGGCCATGAAGATGGTAATGAGACAAAGCTGAAAGTATTTACTGCCTACGAAAAACCATCTGGTAAAATGAAAGAAAGATATCTGAATGATGACGAGGTTAGGGCTGTAATATTATATGTATTGCTCAACTGTGACGAGGAAGAAGTGGACAAGCTAGAGGGGTAAGTAAAATTATTTCGTGTGCTTCGTTGCTTCTCAATATAACTAATATACCTATGCTTTGTTACTTTTCAGCATGTTTAAGGATGAGGTAACGTCCAGCAATCCGTACACAACCGAGGAGGAAGCAGAACAGCAAATGAGACTTTATTTTCCTTTTTGGTTAAGAGCATATGTAAGGATATCTTCATAATTTACTTTTTTTGTACGTATATTCTTGTACAGAATAATTAAGTTAGCATCGTTTATTTGGTATTTAGGCTGATCGTCCGGAGGCAATCCTTGAGAATGAGTATATTAAAACTATAACCAGGGGACCAATTTATCAAGTGAAGACCTGGCCAAGTTACTGCGTAAATGGCTTCAGGTTCAAGTCAACAAATGCTCGAATAAGAGACGACTTCTTGGATCTAGATTCTATGAAGAATAGTTGTTTGTGCATAAAATCTTCAAACTACAAAGACGTCGACCCAGGCAATGACTTCTTTGGCGTCTTACGGGAGATTATGGAACTGACATACAATTATGCCATAGAACCTTGTAAGATCATCTTGTTCAGACGTGACTGGTTCGATCCGATCCAAGGTCGAGGTTGGAGAGTTGACAAACATGGTCTTGTCGACATAAATTATCGTCGTCGATATCAAGCTTATGAGCCATTTGTTCTAGCAAGCCAGGCTCAACTAGTTTACTTTACCAGCTATCCAAAACGAGGAGCCGGGAGATCAGATTGGTGGGCATTCTGTAAGACTAAAGCTCGGAATACCTTCGATGTCGACGATATAGCTTATCAAGAAGACGAACTACCTCTTGTTACAAATATTGTCGATGTGGACTCAACGAAAGTTCCTCATGACATGTTTCATCAATTGAAAGAGGTAAAAGTATCGGAAGAGGAAGAGGAAGTTGATAGAAGTGAAGAGGAAGATAAAGAGGAACAAGATGAATTTTCAGAAGAGGATTGAATATGTTTAATTTTTAGAAATAGTATGGTCTAATTTTGTTGGCCGGTTGACCTAAATTTTTAATACTTTTATGGCCTAGTGGTCTGGTTTGTTGATTATGACACTTAATTTTTAAATATACTTTTGTGGTCTAGCTAGTAGTCTGGTTTGGTGCTTATTTTTGTATATACTTTTGTGGCCAGGTAGCTTAGTTTCTATTTCATATTTGTATTTATTTTAATTTTCTCTAATATTTATTTTTTTTAGATATGGCTCGACGTGGATCCTTTGGTACCGGTGCCGGTGGAAGTCGACGAGTAGGACGGTCTCCATCTACCACTCCTCCTACCGGGTCCTCCTTATCCCCCCGTACTCCAGTATACACTAGCGGTCTAGTCGCCGACAGTGGCCCCGGCTCTAGCAGTTCTAGGCTAAGGCCTTCTACTTCTACACCTCTAGTACCGTCGAGTATTCCAGAGGTCGACCACACTATTGAGGAGGAGGCCGAGGCCCACGCCGAGGGCGAGGGCGAGGCCCACGTCGAGGGCAAGGCCGAGGCCGAGGGACAGGCTGCGGGTAGGGGCAGGGGCAAAGATGGGGCAGGGACAGGCTGCAGCTCCCATTTGAGACAGATCCTCCGTATCGCTCGAAGGGAGATCTGAGGTTGGAGATTTGGGCCTGTACTTGGGCCAAGCGGTAAGTAAAATTGTTGCATTTAATTTATTTAAATTTATTATAAACTTGTTTAATAAATTTTAATTTTCATTTTACAGGTATTATCCCTCCTCCGTACACCAGTCGCTGGGTACATTCCTATGACAGAACTACGGGGGGGCCTGGATCAACTGGAGGGACGTCCCGGCCGACAAGAAGGCCATCTGGTTTAAGCACTTCTGGGTACGTAAAATTTTATTTCCTTTTAACATTTAATATGTTATGTTATAACTTACGTACTACTATGATTTTTCAGTGGACTTACTTCTTCCCTCCCCACCGCGCCGTTGCTGTCGAGTCTATTTTTTTTCAGCGTCGCCAGCAAGCTCATTAGGGACGCGTTCCTCGACCAAAAGGATCGTGAGCTCCGGGGAGAGCCTATTCAGGGTTGGATCTCTGTCGTCGATTGGGCGACAATGAAGAGGAGATTCGATGAGGGAACTTACAAGGAGAAGTCCGCGAAGAACAAAATAGCACGACAGACGGGGTCGCAGGGGTGTGGTGGGTCACGGTCCATCATGGATTTCTTCACTCATATGGTAAATATCTCGCCGTATACCCATAATTAAAACTTTATAGTAATATATTTCTTTCAACTTAACTGACAAATCATACAATAATTTCTTAACAGGTTGACTCGGGAGAGGATCCGAATATGGTGACCTTGTTCCTCGCTACGCAGACGAAGGGAGAGCGGTTCGAACTTACTTCTTCCCTCCCCACCGCATCGTTGCTGTCGAGTCTATTTTTTTCCAGCGTCGCCAGCAAGCTCATTAGGGACGCGTTTCTCGACCAAAAGGATCGCGAGCTCCGGGGAGAGCCTATTCAGGGTTGGATCTCTGTCGTCGATTGGGCGGCAATGAAGAGGAGATTCGATGAGGGAACTTACAAGGAGAAGTCCGTGAAGAACAAAATAGCTCGACAGACGGGGTCGCAGTGGTGTGGTGGGTCACGGTCCATCATAGATTTCTTCACTCATATGGTAAATATCTCGTCGTATACCCATAATTAAAACTTTATAGTAATATATTTCTTTCAACTTAACTGACAAATCATATAATAATTTCTTAACAGGTTGACTCGGGAGAGGATCCGAATATGGTGACCTTGTTCCTCGCTACGCAGACGAAGGGAGAGCGGCTCGTCGACGGCAAGGCCCGGAACACCTATGTAAGTTTTACTTAATGCTAGTTCATTACTATTAATTTTTAGTTACGTAGAGAATTCATATAGATATTATACGTAAGTTTTACTTAATGCTAGTTCATTACTATTAATTTTTAGTTACGTAGAGAATTCATATAGATGTTATTTCTAGGCCGAGTTTTTGAGGCTTAGGGAGGCCGGGTCGACACAGCCAGAGGGAGCTGGAGCTAGCACCTCCCAGCAGCCCCCGGCCGCCGCAGCTCAGTTAGATAATGAGCTGTGGATGAGGGCCGTTGGTGGCATGCATAGGGGTATGTACTTGTAAAGCCTAAAAATCAAGTTGTGTCCTGAATATACTGTTCAGTGATCAAATTGCACCCCAAGAATTAGGTTGCGCCACAGATATGAAGCTCAGAGAATAGATTGCACCACTGATCAGATTGTGCCTGATATCAGACTGCACCCAGTCTTTTTGTGCCAAAACCTACGTGGCATCTGACACTTAATGGTCATCCATACCTGACAACACTGACGACTGACACAACAGTGAACGAGAAAAATCTCTTCGAATCCCGTGAATTGTGCCTCTCAAGGAAAGGTAGTGGACAGTTGTCCTGTACGCTTCGTGAGTTACGCCCAGGCGCAATCTAAACAAAATCCTTAGTTGCACCTGGGCGCAACCTGAACGACTTTTTCTCAGAAGCTGCCACGTGTGTAGGCGCAGCCCAAATCAAGCACAGTTTGACTTGTTGACTGAAGCTCGCGCAACCTGATAAAGTTGAGATAACTTACATTCTAAAGCAGGATGACGTGGCGCACATGCCACTAATCTCTCAAGACGTGTCTACTATCCTGTACATGACCACGCACATCATATGATGCCACACGTCTAAATACAGTTAGTACACGATTGACAACTGAATAAAAGTTGGCGCAACAGGAGGTTAGCGCAACTCAATGTGGCGCAATCCAGCTTCGCGCACCATCAGAATAACTGCTAAAATAATTATTTTAAGAACTCTATAAATAGAGTTTCCAATCATCATCAGACAGGACAGAGATCAAGAACTCTTACAAAATTGCTGCTGCATTCTCCAGAGGCTACAGTCTTCAAGTTCACATAGTCCAAAGGATAAAGTGATCGTCTTCTGATCAGATTCCTAAAGTTGTACTTCTCCAGAATTTATTGTACTTTGTACTCTTTTACAAGTTTGGAATAAACAAATTTTGTTTTTGCAAACAAAATGGCGACTCTGCTGGGGACGACTTTCTCCTCCGATGAGAAAGTGACAACTCAACATGACATTGCGTCGATCGGCAAGACGCAGAAGACTCTGGTTGTTCAAGTCAACCAGACAGCCTATGAGAATATGATCAACACCAAGAGCAACAAGCGCACGGTGGCTATCGCCAAGAACATGATTGTGTGTACTCCTAAATCTTCTACAGTTGCTGTTGTCCAGGCGCAACTTGAGTGCTCAATGACCAAGGCGTAATCCGCCTCAGTGGCTCCAGTACAGCCTGTTTCTGTTGCTAGGGCGCAATCTGCTCACTCTGCTGCCCATGTGCAGTCTACTACTATCTTTGCTGCCAAGCACAGTCAGTTCAAGCTACTGTCGAGGCACAGTCTACCAATGTTGCTGCCAAGGCACCACCAGTAGTCCGTAGGACTATGGCGCAACCCAAGCAATCGGCAACCCAGGCGTAATCTGCTACTCTACCACAACTCAAGGGAACTAGTCTTTTGGCTATTCCCTCTTCCAATTATCAAGTTCTGAACTTGGAGAATTCATGTCCTAGTGCCAACACTAGACAAAACAAAGGGAAAAGTCCCTTGACATTTCCTCAATTGGCACAATATATGCCTAAAATGGTCACACCACAGAATAAAGGGAAACGCTTCTTAGCTAACCCTATTCAAAATAAGGGAAAGCACCCTTTGGTCTTTCCTCAAACTTCTCTGGTCTATGACTCAGAGGAAGACGTATCAGATTCTATTCCTGTAAACAGAGGTCCTCGGATCTCTGATACCAGAAAGAATACTGATCAGAGAGGTATCTTACCTATCCCTATGGGGTCTGGTCAAGATCTTCCAACCTTACAAATTTCAAGATCCAAACAAGGAAAATTGAGGGTATCACAAACAGAGACACCGGAAGTAGAATTTTTAGATTTATGCGCTTATCTCAATAGGCGTCAACCAATATCAACTTTGGCAAAACGTAAGAACCCTATGCCAAAGGCCAATCTGCACCAAAAGCTAAAGTTTGAAAAGAAAGACCTATCTACCTATGCTAATGAGTTGAGTACATCTTTGTACACTGAAGGAACTAAACACCTGAAGAATAGGAGACATGTTCCTAGCATCATTAAGGAATATGTTCCTCCGACTTCTTTTCGTCATGTGGTTGTAACTGATCTCCGGCAACGTCTTACACAAAGGCGGAAGACTACGAAACTGAAGTTGTCATCAACTGTTGTTGCCAATCGGCTCGATGATCTGTCTTCGATCGTTTGAACTATGCTTCAACTCCTGAACATAGAAGACGAAGATGAGCTATTATATGCTTCTGTTAACATGACTTCTCAAGGCATTGGGGGTAGGAAACATCCAAGACGTAATGCATCCCATAATCCCAGTCAGTAATACTTAGATCGGATCCATGCATCCAGTGAAGGTATCTTTCAATACACTAGATCGAAAAATCGACATTTGAACCAAGGTGTCTTTAATCAATAAGATCTCCATATCACCCATGTGGGAGAGGACTCTCTTTTAGAGTTTGATGCAGATAGTAAAAGTTCTGAACAAACTATCTCATCAACAGCTGCAAGAGAAGTGACGGCATATACCATTACGGATGATCAAGATGCCTCTACGTCAACTAGCCAAGAGCAACGAATTGTTGCATTAGAAGACAAATTAAAAACTATGGCAGAAATGGTTGCAAGCATGCACACCATAATGGTGGCTCAACATACAGTACCTCCGATTATAAATCCTGTTATAAATTCTAAACTTATAGCATCTTTTGTACCTGTTAGTCTAGGGGTACCAGCCCTTCAGGTTGCTTCTGTGTCAATTCAAGCTGATCCAAGTCAGTCTGGTGCTGGGGTGGTAATTACCACGCCGTTCCTCCTCCTAACACTTCTAACCATCCTACCAATTCCCAAATATCAGGGGATGCTAATGAAGATGTAAAACTCTTATGCACTCAGTTTGAGGCCTTCAAGCAGAAGGATGGCCTACAAAGACTGGGCATAAAGCAACCATATCCTACAGAGTGGAAGAAAATTCCATTTCCTCCTAAATATAAGCCTCCAACCATTATGCTGTTTGATGGCAGCACTTCTTCAAGTTAGTACATCAATCATTTTGAGGTGATGACTGATCAATTACAGCCAAATGATGCTCTTCTTACCAGAGTATTCGTCGGTTGTTTAGTCGGTGCAGCATATGACTGGTATCGTAGCCTGCCTGATGGCTGTATCACTTTTTTTGCTAGTTTCAAGCAAATGTTCTTGGAATAATTTTATGAGGGAGTCAATGACATGACGATGTCTGCCCTCATTAAAATTAAACGGAGGCACAATGAATCTATAAAGAGTTTCATTGAAAGATTCTGCCGAGAGGCACTCAAAATGCCTTTAGGTACTCCATCTGCTGTAACAATAGACACTTGTAAATCAAACTTGTTGTCTATTATCAGTATGTGGATGGGTTCTACATAATTCCAGGATTGGCCTTCTTTTATTGTTAATGCAAGGGCGACAGAAGTTAGTGCCAAAAAGTTCAAGCAGTTAGGAGTCCAGATGACTCATCCTAACCAGGATGAATATTCTACACCCGAGGGTAGTAATCGCCAGAATAACCGCAAGAATAAGAAAACGCTGGCCATTAATCTCAAAGGCAAAGAGTCTTTGGCTGTCAATGTTACTCAGACGGCATCCACCCATCAACACCACTGCAAAAGTCAACTCGTCCAAATGAAGAGTATTCTTTCGATAAAAATGATACTTTAAGCATCTTCGATTGCTTGATCAAAAGCAATAATCTTCAGCTTCCAGAGGTAAAGCGACCAGAAAAAGTTGGTAAAACTGATCACCATAAATACTGTGTTTATCACAGATTCATAGGGCATCCAACCAGAGCATGTTATGTGCTCAAGGGTAAATCCAGGAGTTGGTCAACTCTGGAGAAATTACTCTACAGCAGGACGAGAAAACGGTGACTGCTAATGTAGTTTCTCTCTAATTCGGTGATTTTCTACCACAACTCGTATAAGATGGTGCAGTCCCCATTCCAAGGACTACTCTAGAAATTGTGAATATCCTACCTCCTCAAAATGAAGGTCTTGTTCCGTTGTCAACTGACAGAGGAGAGATTATGTGGATTCATCCAGATCTGGTGGCAAAATTTGAAACGCCTTCCTGTTCTAAGCAAAAAAAGCATTTCAAGTCTAAATTCAAGAACTGTAACATGGTATCCTTTGAACCAATAACAGAAGAAGAAATTCTAATGGGCACAAGATCTGGGAAACCCTATCTTCGGGAGTATTCCGAAAATCAAGAGAACCCTGCTCCATCCCCGAATGCTCTTTCTCCATCATCTTCTCCTGCTAAAAATACACCATCTACATTTTGCGAAAAGATCCTAAAGAAGCCACAAGTATCCGTCGTCGATCACTTAGATTCTATTATAATCATACTACTAAGACACTATATCGAAGAACTTTTGATGGATTACTCTTGAGGTGTCTCGCTGGTGATGAAGCAAAACAGATATTATGTGAGGCTCATAATGGTGTTTGTGGAGCACATCAACCTGGTCCTAAACTACATGATCGTATCCGACGTATGGGCTACTACTGGCCCTCTATGGTATCAGATGCTATTGATTATGCAAGAAAATACCGTGCATGTCAAATTCATGCAGATTTCATTCACCAACCATCGAAATTTCTTCATCCAACTACAGCCTCATGGCCTTTTGAAGCTTGGGGCATGGATATAATTGGCCCTATCAATCCTCCTTTATCTAAAGGACATCGGTTCATCTTAGCTATAACCGATTATTTTTCCAAGTGGGCCAAAGCTATATCTTTGGCGGAAGTAAAAACTAGTAGCGTTATCAATTTTATCAAACATCATATGATATACAGATTTGGTGTCCCTCGTCGAATAATCCATGATAATGGGCCACAATTTATCAGCCAGAAGTTTAATAGGTTCTGTGATGATAACAGAATCAATAATGTCGCCTTTACAGCCTATAATCCTGCGGCTAACAGGTTGGCTGAAGCATTCAACAAGACCATTATCAAACTCCTTAAAAAGTTTGTCTCTATTAACAAACGTAATTGGAGTGATAAACTCGGAGAGTGTTTATGGGCATATCGTACTACCGTCCGTAACCCTATAGGTTGCACACCTTTTTCTCTGGTATATAGATATAAAGCTGTGCTACCTTTAGAAATTCAAATTCTATCATTGAGAATTGTCATTGCTAATGAGCTTACTACAGAAAATAATGATCGTCTTCAGCTTCAGGAATTGGAGGCGCTCGACGAGAGAAGGTTATTAGCTCAACAGCATATCAAACTTTATCAGGCCCAGATTTCAAAAGCTTTCAATCGCAAAGTTAGAGTGCGAACATTTCAAGAAGGCGAGTTGGTTCTTACAGTCAGACGTCCTATGACTATGACACATATGAGCAAAGGCAAGTTCGAGGCAAAATGGGAAGGACCATATGTAATAAATAAAGTCTTCTCCAATGGAGCCTATCAATTAACAGATATGGATGGCAGAGTTGCTATGATGCCCATCAATGGCAAATTTCTCAAGAAATATTATGTATAAAGATAAAATATACTTTATTTTCAGAGACATGATGTAAATAAAAATTCATTTTTTATTCAAAAGCAGAATGGAATTACATAATATTAAGGACGAAGAGGAGGCCCTGACCCTTCCTGATTAAATACAAAGTTCGCCAACCGTTCAAACATATCATTGTCTGAACGCACCAGGAACTCACAAACAACCATCCTCAATGCCTCTTCTTCGTCAGTTTTTCCAGGCTCCACTAACTTGGAGATCAAATCCTGTCCTGGTGCAGGAGGAACAGTTGAGCCTTTGCCCCTTTCTTTTTAAGAAGGCACTAGAGGCTCAGCAAGGGAAGTCTTGGTTTCTTCTTCAGTCTTCGGAGCAATCAAATCTTTGGAAGACTTTTTTTTCTTACACAGAAAGAAAAGAGATTGACAATTTATAGGCAGAACAACTAAGTAATCAGCCTTGAGAACTGATGCATCTTTGGAAAGAGGCACAACTGTTTGTTCATTTCTAACGGTTCATTCATAACCGACTCTTCATCTTTCCTTCTTCAAAATTGACGTGTTTGATTCATTCGCTTTCTTCTTCGAAAATTTAAACGACCATTCATTCATTCAATATTCCTTCCTCGGAAATTGAAGTGAATGATCACCCATTCATTCATCATAGTGAGAGGACATGTCTTTTACGAACTTGAATTCCAAATATTCACATCAAAACAACTTGCCACATTTGTAATCCTCTCTGGATTCTGTTATCTATGACAGCATAGCAAAATCAAATTATAAAAAAAAGAATAATGAGACAATTATTTCTTTATTCCTTCTTTAAAAGCATAGATATATCTTGATGAAAATCTATTACATCTTGGATTTTCATTCTAAATGAAGGTCTATTACATCTTTGGATCTTCTCATCGATAATGAAGGTCTATTATATCTTTGGATCTTCTTATTTGTAGGTGGCAATTCCTTGTCGTCTCGACCTGAAGCAACGAGCCAGACAATGGAATTAACTCTGATCTTCTCTCTGAGAAAGACGAGAGGAGAACCCCAGAGTGCAGCAGCCCAAAGATGAGCTGCTATCAATACAACTGGTGGAGAGAAGACAGCCCGCCAGGGAAACTAGAAACGAGATCACCCTTGTGATACAATTCCTAGTTCTGCGTCTTCACCATCCAACTCTCATGTGTATAGGCTCTTCCTACTATCTGAGGAAGACCCTTCTTAACATGAAGAGTCATGAGCTGTCTGATTTGAGTGTCAGAACCACATGAGCTGTCTGATGTGAGTGTCAGAAAAATGCTCTCTACAACATCCAAATCACCAATGCCAGTTCTGAAGAAGCTCGCTAACCAAGTCCCTGAAGTTAGCAGAATTGATCAGTAGTATGCGTCTACGAACAGACAGGTGCACATCAGCATTGCGCCTACAAATAGGCGCACATCAGCATTGCACCTACGAACAAGCACACATCAGTATTGCGCCTAACAGGCGCACATCAGCATTGCGCCTACAAACAGGCACACATCAGTACTGTGCCTACAAACAGGCACATATCAGCACTAAGCACTAATCAAACAAGTGTATGTCAGCAATACGTGTCTCTGATTGGAGCAAATACTGGACCACAGTATGTGCCTATTCTCAGAAATAGTTAGCGCATATCAATAAGTGTCTACACCATGCAGATCGATACTTGTCTCCAAAAGTGGTACGAAAGAAGAATATTCATACCATTGATTCTTCGTCTAGACTTACCAATTTTTGAAGACACAGCATGCATGCAAATAACATCAGGATGAAGTGGCGCAAGTGAAACCTTATGGGAAGACATTTGTTTTGAGAGAGTATGAATGGTTCTTTCATATCTGGATGTCCTTTTTAAAGAGGTTAAAGATAAGGTAGGTGCGTCGTTCTAGGATCCTATTTCGGGAAAGAACTAAAAATGGGCATCTAAAACCGTGTAACGACTGCCACGTGTTCTTCAGAAGAAACAGTAAAATGAAGAATTAGCTAAAAGAATATGTCCATGAGCACCATTCGAAATCACAGCCACACAAAATCAGAAATTCTAGGTTTCATTGCATAAAGACGGGTGGACCCCTACAGTCAAGGACATAAAAATAAAAAGTTGTTCTGCCTAGAACATTTTTTTTGTCCTTGTCTTCATCAGTCTGACGAAGGGCGGCGTCCAATTCTTGTATGGTGCGGATCCCCGAGCGTCATATCAGGTTAAGAAATCCCTCCGAATTAATGTGCTTCTCAGAGGATGATCCGCCACTCGAGCGATTGAAGACTGACGGGGTTAAACCGAAACAGTTCAAAAAGTTCACTGCCCTCAAAGCTGGGTCAGCCTCTAACAAAAAAGTTGTAGGCGTAACATCATGTCCCGCTTCAGGAGACTTGGTTGTGGTGTCAGCATTAGTCTCCATCTCTTTCTTCTTGGGGGCCATTGAAGAACAGAAGTGAAAAACAAAGCACAAAGATCAACTAGTACATATATATCAACAAATTGACTCTTCGTATTCTTCTTCTTCATGGGAAACTGAAAATAGTCAATAAAACTCCGGAAGACGAAGAGAGGATTTAATATTTTCGAGAAAGGTATTTAATTGATGATCGAGCATTGTCCAGCGCAACTTGACTTAGTCAAAACTTTTCTAAATTCAAAGTATTCCAAAACTTTCCAATGTTTTTAAGTTTTGAAAACTTTGAAGGGGGTCTTGTAAAGCCTAAAAATCAAGTTGTACCCTGAATATACTGTTCGGTGATCAACTTGTGCCCCAAGAATTAGGTTGTGCCACTGATATGAAGCTCAGAGAATAGACTACGCCACTGATCAGATTACGCCTGATATCAGACTGCGTCCAGTCTTTTTGCGCCAAAACCTATGTGACATCTGACACTTAATGGTCATCATTACCTGACAACACTGACGACTGACACAACAGTGAACGAAAAAAATTTCTTCGAATCCCGTAAATTGTACCGCTCAAGGGAAGGTAGTGGACAACTATCTTGTACGCTTCGTGAGTTGTGCCCAGGCGCAATCTAAACAAAATCCTTAGTTGCGCCTGGGCGCAACCTGAACGACTTTTGCTCAGAAGCTGCCACGTGTGTAGGCGCAGCCCAAATCAAGCGCAGTTTGACTTGTTGACTAAAGCTCGCGCAACTTGATAAAGTTGAGACAACTTACATTCCAAAGCAGGATGACGTGGCACACATGCCACTAATCTCTCAAGACGTGTCTACTATCTTGTACACGACCACGCACATCTCAATCATATGATGCCACGCGTCTAAATACAGTTAGTACACGATTGACAACTGAATAAAAGTTGGTACAACAGGAGGTTAGCGCAACTCAATGTGGCGCAATCCAGCTTCGCGTACCATCAGAATAACTGCTAAAATAGTTATTTCAAGAACTCTATAAATAGAGTTTCCAATCATCATCAGACACGGACAGAGATCAAGAACTCTTGCAAAATTGTTGCTATATTCTCTAGAGGCTACAGTCTTCAAGTTCACATAGTCCAAAGGATAAAGTGATCGTCTTCTGATCAGATTCCTAAAGTTGTCCTTTCCTAGAATTTATTGTACTTTGTACTCTTTTACAAGTTTGGAATAAACAAATTTTTTTTGCAAACAGTACTATGGTATGGGCTTCTATGGTGCCTTTATTGCGTCACAGGCCTCTAGGACCGCCACTAGTGTGCCTGGCCCCGCACAGACTGAGGAGTCGCTGTTAGCCCAGCAGAGTATCGATGCACAGATCGTAGCTCTGCGTAACGAGATGCTGCAGAGGATGGTGGCGTCGCAGTCGTAGCCGCAGCCGCATACGGATGATCCTACGCTCATCTTACGTTTTGAGAGGCTTGAGGAGACGACTGAGATGCTGTGACAGATTTCCCATGCTACGCAGGAGACTACGCAGTGGTTGGTCGAGTAGATGCAGCAGTTCCGCGAGATGGCTACGGAGCGGCCATCTGGTACGTCGGGAGCATCGTCTACATCCGACGGTACACGAGAGGACGTGCTCGTCAGCCTATCACCGGAGGAGTTTCAGACAATCCTTGCGTTACGACGACAGTCATCTGGTAGCGCTCCTCCTCCAGCTCCGGCTCCAGCTCCAACTCCAGGCGATCAGTAGTTTTGTTTTTTGCATTTTCGGACTTTGTACTCTATATTTTTACTTTGTACGTATTTAAGTATATTGACTTTGTTCTTTATATTTGTACCTTATATTATTCGTTGAGGATATTATTTGTTCTTTATATGTTTTGTCTATTCTGGAATGTATTGTGCGTGCCTGTGTTGAGTGTTACACCGAAAGGGTCGGCGAACCCAGGTGTATTTCTGTATTCTGGATTCTGTATTTTGGATTCTGGATTTCTGTTTGATTATGTATTTTGCATTCTGGATTCTGTATTTTTTTTCAATTTAGCGACCTTTTTACCGACGTTTACATACGTCGCTAAGATTTAGCGATGTTTACATACATCGCTACGATTTAGCGACATTTACATACGTCGCTAAAAATATCGCTAAATTGCTGACGTGACAGACAATCAGATGTCACCACATCATCGCAAAAATATCGCTAATATATCGATAAATTGCGACCACAAAGAAACATCGCAAATAACGTCGCTATTTAGCGACGTTATGACCGTCGCTAATTTACGTCGCTATAGCGACGTTTTGCGACATTTTTTCAATTAGCAACACGCATTTTTCCATCATTTCCAAAACGTCACTAACTTAAGTTAGCGATGTTTTGGCCGAGATTAGCGACGTTTATAAACGTCGCTAATCTGATAAATTATAAACGTCGTTAATCTGACAAATTTTTGTAGTGGGGTTACCTCTGGACAGAGATGTGGAGTTCTTTATAGATTTGGTGCCCGACGCAGAGCCGATATTTCAGCACATCTATAGAGTGAACAATAGCGAGTTGGTGGAGTTGAAGAAGCAGGTGGATGAGTTGCAGGACAAAGATTTTATCCGATCGAGTTCTTTACCATGGGGTGCACCGGTACTCTTTGTGCCGAAAAAGGATAGGTCGGTACGGATGTGTATCGACTACAGGGCTCTCAACAGCCTTACGATCAAGAACAAGTACCCGCTATCGAGGATCGATGATCTGTTCGATCAGTTGAGCAGACCAAAGGTATTTTCCAAAATTGATCTGAGGTTAGGTTACCATCAAGTGAAGGTAAAGAAGGAGGACATTTTGAAAATAGCATTCAGGACACGGTATGGCCAGTTTGAGTTCATAGTGATGCCGTTTGGGTTAACTAACGCCCCGGCGGTGTTCATGAACCTGATGAACAAGGTGTTCCACCAGTATTTAGACAAGTTCATGGTGGTGTTCATCAACAACATATTAGTGTATTTGAAGACCCCAGAGGAGCACGAGGAGCATTTGAGAGTGGTTCTGGAGACTCTCAGAAAGGAGAAGCTTTATGGAAAGCTCTCGAAGTATGAGTTCTTTCTAGATCGAGTTGATTTTCTAGGTCATGTTGTGACCGGGGATGGGATCTCAGTCGACCCAAAGAAGATCAAAGCAGTTGAGGCGTGGACAGCACCGAGTTCAGTTGCAGAGATCAGGAGCTTCCTGGGATTGGTAGGTTACTACAGGAGGTTTGTTCATAATTTCTCCCGGGTTGCAGAGCCATTGACTAGGCTGACTCGGAAGGACGCAGAGTTTATCTGGTCAAGAGGAGTGTTAGGTCACTTTTGATGAGTTGAAGAAGCAGTTGACGACAGTCCCGATTCTGACATTGCCATCAGGATCAGGCGGGTTTACTATCTACAGTGACATCTCAGGGAAGGGACTGGGTTGTGTCTTGCAGCAACATGGGAAGATGATTGCCTATACATCCAAGCAATTACGTCCGTATGAGAAGAACTACCCTACCCATGAGTTGGAGTTGGCGGCAGTTATATTTGCTCTTAAGTTGTGGAAGCCTTTATACGGAGAGCGTGTGGAGATCTTCACAGACCATAAGAGCTTGAAGTATGTGTTTACATAGAAGGAGATCAACATGAGGCAGCGGAGATGGTTGGGGTTGATGAAAGACTTCGACATTTCGTTGCAGTATCATCCAGGGAAGGCCAACATGGTTGTCGATGCCTTGAGCAGGTATCTGGTAACTATGTGTTTGATGATGGATCGTCACTTGTTAGCAGATCTGGAGAGCCTGGGGATCGAGGTGATAGTACTAGAAGTTGAGATGTAGATGTGGGGACTGCGGATCCAGTCGAACTTGATGGAGAGGATCAAGTTGACTTAGTTCGACGATGTTGCTCTGCGGTGTATCCGAGAGCAGGTTCGAACGGGACTTGCGGATGAGTTTGTCATTACAGAGGATGGCACATTGAGGCACGGTTCCAGACTATGTGTGCCTAGTGGAGACATTCGGGAGCAGGTTATGTAGGAGGCCCACGGTTCTCAGTACTCTATGCATCTAGGAGCCAACAAGATGTATAGGGATCTGAAGGAGCATGTATGGTGGTATAGGATAAAGCGAGAGGTAGCATGCTTCGTAGCCAGATGTTTAGTCTATCAACAGGTTAAGGCAAAGAGGCAGAGGCCAGGAGGACTATTACAATCATTGCCCATTCCGGAGTAGAAGTGGGAGCACATTACGATAGACTTTGTTTCAGGATTGCCACGTACACTAGGAGGAAAAGACGCGATTTGGGTCATCGTAGACAGGTTGACCAAATCAGCCTATTTCTTACCATTTAAAGTAGGTTTGTCTACAGAGAAGCTAGCAGAGATGTACGTGTGTTAGATTGTCAGACTTTATGCAGTTCCGGTGAGCATTGTCTCTGATCGAGATAGTCGCTATACTTTCCATTTATGGCGGAGTTTACATACTAGTTTGGGCATTCAGCTCAAGTTTAGTACTGTATACCATCTTCAGACGGACGGACAGTCAGAGAGGACTATTCAGGCACTCGAAGACATGCTGCGGACTTGTGTCCTAGATTTTGGAGGTTCCTGGCAGGATTATTTGCACTTGGTGGAGTTTACATACAACAACAGTTTTCAGGCCAGCATTGAAATGTCACCATTCGAGGCATTGTACGGGCGTAGATGTCGTACTCCCTTATCTTGGAATGACGTTGGAGAGCGAGCTTTATTGGGACCTGAGATGGTTGTTGACGTAGCCGAAAAGGTGAAGCTCAGAGATCGACTTCGCGTAGCGTAGGACAGACAGCGGCATTGGGCTGATAGCCACCGGAGACCTTTGGAGTTTGAGGTACAGCTTAGACTTAGGATTAGGATTTTGTTTGTTTTGTGATTTTATTTGATCATGTGATTGTTATAGCTAAGTTGAGACCATGTTTGTGCTAGGTTGGAGATCTAGTGTTCCTAAAGATATCTCCGATATGAGGTACTATTCGCTTCGGTGGAGGTGGAAAGCTTAGCCCGCGCTTCATCGGACCTTTCGTTATCAGCGGAAGAGTCGATGATGTGTCATACAGACTGGACTTGCCATCTGCATTAGAGGGAGACCACAACATTTTTCACGTATCGTAGTTAAGACGGTATGTGGCAGATCCCAGCCATGTACTGGATCATTCTGAGATCGAGGTGGGCCCTACTCTTAGTTATCCAGAACAGCCTGTAGAAATTCTGGATCGACGGGAGAAGGTATTAAGGAACCAGACGATACCTTTGATTTGCGTCGCATGGAGGCATCGCTCTCCAGGTGAGTCTACCTGGGAGAGGGAGGATGAGATACGCGAGCGATACCCTTATCTTTTTTAGTCTTGAGGTATAAGTTTTCTATCCTTCTCATCTATTCAGTTTTATCTTTAATTTCGAGAACAAAATTATTTTAAGGAGGTTTGATTTGTCACTCCCACTTTTCTAGATTAGGGGTATTTTAGTAATTATGTGATAATTTAAATTTTTATTATTTTATTATTAAATTGATTGGTGTTTAGTCTTTGATTAGTGCTTTTGGTAGTAGCAGATGGTTTAACCTTAGTCAACCTTGATTAGAAGACTAACCATGTGTTTAGAATCCTTTTTTAGATAATTAAGATTTTAATTTAGAGCATTAGTCCTTAATATGAAGCAAATTAATTCATTTTTAGGCTATTTTAATATGAAGCTTTTTAGCCTTTTTGCTAATAGGCTTTACATGGACTTTAACTTGCATGATGGCCCATAGCAAACCCTAACCTAAACCTAGCTAACCCCTGGCCGGCCACAAACAGCAGCCCCCCTCTTTATATGAAAAAAATTGTAGCCGTCAAGTTTCAAAATCCTAGAATCTCCCTTCTCCTCCAAAAGTCCAACTTTCTCATTTCTTGTCCAAATCAATCCAAATGAAGTGCATTGTGATCATTGGTAGGAGAGGAACCTGCTGAAAACTTTCTAGCAAGGAATCGGACGCGTTGGACCAGAGGAAATCGGCATCGATGCGTTTGGAGGCTCGTTTCATTGAGATATTGACTCTCAATAGGTAAACCCCTCTAAACACCTGTAAATCCCAATTTTTCTTCGTAGATGCATCCATATAGGTACTCCGGACCTGTACATTTAGTTTGGTAGGTTTTCGTAGCCGTTTGATAGGCGTATCGAACGCGTGTCGGTGTATTGGGCGTGTTCGACGAAATGTCGCTTAGAATTGAAAGTTAGTATTTTTTTGATTCTGTTTTCACGAATTTATTGCTGTGTATATTTGAAACAACTTTCGTGAAGATGGATCTCGATTTGACACATTTTCGGTATCCAAATCGGACACGGCCACGCGTGCACGGGACCCCATGCGTGTCCTGTTGTTCGAGTGTCATAACTTGACGCACAGGACACGATTTTGCATGAAATTCGATGGACATGTGGGCGCAACCTCTGCCCAGGTGCTCCTAAAATTTCACGAGGTTTCGTGGAGTGTGCGAAAAGAAATCGAATCCGTACGGGTTCGGCTGAAATGTGCACGCGCTCAAAAATTGTCGCTGACACATCCTTCGTTCGCGGACACGACGCGACGAGGACACGAACCAGGAGCATGGACACGTAGCCCTAGACCTGACCCCGTGACACGACTTGGCTCGCGCAGATACACGTGTCCTGCGACACGTGGACACGAAGTGGTGATGTGTCAGTGTGTTGTACACCTAGACCTAGACCTCGCCTAGCTACGTGTAATAGCACGAGGCTCCTCGTGTTGCGTGTGACATTCTATTGAGCGCGACACATGCCCACGAGCACATGTTAATTAATACACGCATGTACGGACTCTTTCGATACGTACTGACTGGATACGATACGGACACGGGATCGACCCTGTGAGTATCCGAGCATGACACACATGTATATACCTTCGTGTTTGCCAAATTTTACGAGTTCTAGTTGTGTATATCGGATTTTGTGCGTTGAGTTGAATTTTGAATTGAGTTTAAAACTCAATTTCTGAGTTTGAGTTTGGGTGTTCAGTTTATGAGATTTATATCGAGTTTAGGACTGTGTTCCAGTCCAGTTTGAGAGGTTGGATTTGAGTTAGGTTGATAATTGATTATATAGTTCCTATATATATACATATAACTAGTATATATATATTTTTTTCCTATATATAGTTCCTATATATATATATATATATATATATATATATATATATATATATATATATATATATATAGTTATATGTATAAATGTGAGTTTACTTCAGATTTTGAGTTTAGGTTTGAAATTGAATTGTATCTCAGTTTTCCTGAGATGGAACATAGGTGTGGGTTTATATACGTATACATTAGAGTTATACACATATAGCTTGTGTATACATAGGCTTTACTTGGCCCTCTAGCCAATCTCAGTTTTCTTAGATTTAGCACCACAACAGCCCCTACACACATACACACACACACACACACATACACACACACACATGTTTCTTCTCTCTCTCTCTCTCTCTCTCTCTCTATATATATATATATATATATATATATATATATGTGTGTGTGTGTGTGTGTGTGTGTGTGTGTGTGTGTGTGTGTGTGTGTCCTAATGTAAATATTTTGAATTTAAATGTGTATATATATTATTGTTGCTATAGGATATTAGCTTATAGATTTGTGAGTCAGTTTAGGATTGACCCAATGAGTCTAACTTGGCATAGTTGACTAGCAAGTTGACCAAGTTGACAAAAGTCAACTTTGGGTCAAACTTGATCCAAATTGACTCAAATGAACTTGAAATGGTTAGATAACTTAAGTTTGACCTAAACTTAGACTAATTGACTAGTTGACTTAGGGTTGACCTAGTTTGACCAGGGTTGACCAGAGTTGACCAAGGGTTGACTTTGACCTAGAAGGACCTAGAATCTTTTAGAATGCATTGTAGATTACTCTTATTTCATATTAGACACTTTGTAACCTATGGTTGTTCTAAATAGGACTCAGATACTCCGTTTCGGACTCATATTCTCATCAGACATTCGGGATATCAGGCGAGTACATTCTTTGGCCGTTTTATACATGCTAGGAACTATATTCTTATTATAGACTAATTTACTTGATGCTGACACGATGTTATCATGGATTAGTACTATATGGATCTTTATATGAGATGTTATCACCCTCGGGTGCATCGAATACATCATGTCATATGCTTTTCACGAATATCATATATTTCATAGACTCTTATTATTCATGTACACTCATGTGCTCTCATGCACTCTCATGATCTCTTGAACTTCATGTATAAACTTTTATGTATAATAACATAACCTGTATAGATCCTTGTGTATTGATTGGGGTACGAGAGAGTAGAAGTAGTCATGTGAACAATTCCAAAGTAGTGTAATCATGTATAAACTCTGTAGTGTAATCATGTATAAACTTAAGCCGTTCACATAACTATCTTATACTCTAAATCACATAGTCACTTACAGTTCTCTATTATCATATATAGATAGCTTTTGTTTATCAGTTCCTCTCTTTCTTTTTATGCTTATTTCTTACAGCGTTTCACATATATTATTCTATCGCATGCTTTATATTTCCTGTCATGATATAAACTGCGTGAGATATATTGTGCTCGTTTTCGTCCTGATTGGACTGTTAAAAATATTACAGGTGATGAGGAGGAGTTCTGCCTTACCTAATATGGCACTGGCTTAGATGACACCGGTGACTTGGATCCTCAGGAGGATCCAACAGTTGCTGAGGACTTGCCCATTGTCTAGTTTAGACTTCTAGACTAGTTTCTTTGTTTAGATGTTTGTCTTTGAGATGTACTTCAGTTATTTGAATTTTGATGTTGTTTAAACATCCAGACTTATTAACTTTCAGTTGTAGTTCTCTGTTGAGATTTTATCCATCTTTTATTCCTTTATTCCTGTAGCACCCAGTTTTCCAAATGTGGGTAATTTTAAAATTTTGTGTTTATAATTATTTTAATAATGATATTTAATTCATGTTATGATTTTTGGAAATTTTAAATTATTTTAAAATTATTTAAATCAATGACTTGTGGTTTTGACGTTTTGCTAGTGAACCCCTAGAGACTGTTTGACCTAGAGCCTAACCATATGATTATGATATTTTAATGTCATTTTTGGCCTAAGAATATTTTTGCATTTGACCTCTTTGAATTATTTTGATATTATTTTATTATTTATGATATTGTTTTGGGGTTATTTGAGTCGGGTTCGAATTTCAACTCAATCCGACTTGAAACGGGGACCCGGAGGTAGTTTGACTCTAGTGGGACCCACACACTAGTTAGGCATGGCCCACATGATATTAATTTTAGTCCACATGATAGAAATATTTTAGTTAGAGGTTAGACTAATTATTATGGATAAGGTTAGTGTGATTAGAGACTTTAGAATGACTAATTTAGCCCCAACCAATTAGCCCTTTCCTAATACTCATAGAATAGGTTAGTAGGGGCTTTTGGACTTTTCCTAATAGGACAAAACCACCTTTATGGCCAGCCACAATAAGGATAGGGTTGAGCCTCCCATTTGTCATTATCCATCTATTTTTCTCTCTCTTGTTCTTCCCCAAATTCCTAGAGAGCAATCCCTAGCAATTTTTCCACCAAATCCTTCTATTTCACCACCAAATCTTCTTCCTTCCTTCTTCATTCTAGCCAAGGAGGAAGCTACCCAAGTTTGAGAGGATTCGGAGCTCGTTCGTGTCCTTTTGGAATCTCTACGTGTCGGTGTCGCTCCGGGAAGGTTTTTCTTCGATTCGATCTACCGGGAGGTATAAATCCCTTCTCCTTTTTTATTTTCTCATGCATATAGGTCTATTTTGAACCCATAGGAATGACCCCCATGGTTGTATCTCCATTTGTGTCTATTTTGTGTCCATTTGAAGGTCATAGGAGTGTCTTTTGTGTTGTGGATGTGTTCATGTTACATATATAGATTTATATATATATATTGTAATGAGAGTGTATCTATATTTATATATGTCATAAATGGTTCATGATGATTATATAATCAAGTTTGTGAGTGTGGTTCCTCATATTATTATTGCTATTATTGTTGTGGATAATTAGGATATATATTGTGTATTCTTTTGGCTCAAACTATCTAAATTCGTCATGATTTTTATCCACGTTTTTAATTTCAGCCCTAACTTAGAAATGTCATAACTTCTAGCTCAAAGCTCGATTTAATCTTCCGTTTTTTTTAAAAGAAGCGTATTGAAGTTAACTTTCCAAAAACATGTATTAATAGGCCTAATTCTTTCTGTAACTTTCTAGAGAATTATTTGAGTGTCAGCTGTACGAAAGACAAACGCGTTCTCGGTGTTTTTGCGATTCCGGGAGTTTCTGAAAACGAAAATGCGATCCGTTTGAAGTTTCGGAAAGCTAACACATAGATCTATAACATACTTTAATCCTAAATTTTAATTCATGCTGAGATGGTACAGTATTGATTATTAGTAGGAGTTACTATTCGGCATATGCATTTTGTGCACCCTTGTGTGTAATATAATGTTCTATTTGATTTTAACCCATGTTAATGTATATACATTATATAATTAAATAGAGAATACAAGCATGAGTAAATAATTAAATAAATGATGTATGAGGTGTAAGTATCCTATCTAATGTAAGCATGTATAAGTATGGCTTGTAATGAATATGTAGGTTCCATAGTATGTAATGTATGGTGCATATAGTGGTGCAAGAGAATAATGAATGATGAATGAATGCAAGCATGAATGTAATGTAATAATAGATGTAATGTATGCAATATACAAGTTAATGAGATGTAATGTTCTATGTTAACACAAATCCTATATTACCTCATGTACCCCCTTACACTATGTTGACACTATCACACTTGACACATTGTTCACTTACACTTTGACACTCTTTGATATGTATACACTATGTATGCCCATTTAACCCTCACTTGCCCCTTTGCCATGTTCACATACACACACATAGCCTCTTGAATAAGTATTTATGAATACAGTTAACTTAGCTATGTATGTATATTATATATATGCATGTTAGCATATTGTATTGTAATATATAAGTTTATATAACCATTTGAAATGCCATAATTATAGACCTAATATTGAATACCAATATATGCATGTGTATATATGTGTCGACATATATAGTTTAAAGTAATATATTATCTAGTGTATATCCAATGTGAATTCTTGCCTATTTGAGTATTGAATAATTACATGCTATATAGAGTTGGGTGTATGTTGGCTTATATAGCCTTGTATTGATGTGTGCTTGCTAGGATGGTCTTGGTTAGGCCTAGTAAGACTTGCTAGGTTAGGACATGACCTAGTTTGACTAGTACAGTTGACCAGAGTTGACCAAGGGTTGACTTTGGCCTAGTTTGACCTAGATTCATGTAGAATACATTGTAGTGCTTTATATTACCCTTCTGGACATGTTGTGACTTGTGCTGTTCTAATTAGGAGCCAGACACCTCTCTTCGGACAGTATCTTTACCTTGGACATTCAGATATCAGGCGAGTACATTCTCTGATCGTTTCATACTTGTCACGACTTATATTCTCGCTCTAGATTACTTTTACTTGATGCTGTCACGTTATCATCACGGATTGGTACTATATGGATCTCTTCTTGGGATGTTATCCCCCTTAGCAGGCGTATCGAATACTTTATGACATGTGTTTCATGTACATCATGTATTCCTTGCTTCTGCGTTATTCATGTACACTCATGTTCTCTCATGTTCTTACATGTACGTTCATGTACTCTCATGTTCTTTCATGTACGCTCATGTTTCCTCATGTGTTTCTTGTATAACCAAAATATCATGTCTGTAACGTAACTTGAATAGATCCTTGTGTATTGATTGTGGGTAGGGGTGAGTACAAATGGTCATGTGATTTACCCATCATGTACACTCTGTTACTTTTCATGTTCATCATGTACAACCTAAGCCAATTAAATGCCATCTCGTACTCTAAATCACTAGTCACTTACAGTTCTTACTTATCATGTATATATATTTCCAGTTATCAAATATCTCTCCTGTTTTCATGTACATCTTCTTACAGCGTTTCATGTATCTTATTATATTGCCTGCTTTATATTTCCTGACATAATATGAACTGCATGAGATGTATTGTGCTCGCTCCTGTCCTGACTGGACCTGTTGATAAATTTTATAGATAGCCTGGAGGTTGCCTGCTAGCCTAGAGGAGACAGTAGAGGTTGCGTAGATAGCTAGGGTTTTTGCTTATAGTTTATTTTCAGTCATCTTGAGTTGTATTTACTTGTGGATTACTGTATTTGAGTTTTGAGATGTACTTCTGGGTTTATGTATCTTAGACACTTAGACTTCTATCTCCTGTATCTCTTTTGGATTTCATGTTTTATCTATCTTCCATTATGCTCTACCTTAGATGTGATTGAGTTTACATTCTGCTATGTCACCCCCATTCGGGAAGTATAAACTGCTTAGCCTTATACTGTTAGATGCATGAGACCTAGGACAGCGTTCTACCACCGACACTGTGGCGTAGGCTGGGCGTTGTTACGTTCTCGTGCCCTAACTCTAGGGTGCGGGTCGTGACACGTTTTTAGTGGTGGCCCATGTAGGTCGAGTTTATGTAGTGGTATTCGAACTTGAGTACCACTACAGCCTGCAGTAGGAATAGGATATATCTTGAAGGTACTCAATCACAGTTAGGAACCCTTGAGAGATTCCCGGAACGACCCTTGAGAATCTTATTTTAACTTCGATTTGAGAACTCTTTTTTCCTTTATTTGATTTATTTTTACTTACTGTTGTTAAATTTGATTTTGATGGATTATGGTTGAATTTGAGTTGTATTCATTGATTTTGATGAATGATTGTCGAATTTTGAATCTTGATGATAGCTGTTGCATCCGAGTTGTATTTTGATAGATTTTTGTTCATTTTGAATTTTGAAGTTCGTTGATAAATTTGATTTGATTTATGGGTATTCATTGTTGATTTAATTTAATTTTTTTTGACAAGATGAAATTATATGGCCTAGGTTATCTATGTTATGGAATCTAGTCTTCTATTGTCACATTAGCCAGCATGGTGAGGACATATAGTCTGACTCTGGATATATTTTTCGAGTGTGGGAATTTAAGGTTTTCGCAGCCAAGCTAGCGGCACCGCAAAAATATTAAATACCACGATTCTAGAGGTATGTACATAAGTCAAGGACTCTGTGATTATCGTAGCCTTGCTTACTAGTATGACGGGGATTTAGAGTACCATGATTTTGGATAGACGCATATGATTATCAGATTGTACCTTAAATATTTTCAAGCATATTTTCTCTACTTTGATACAGTCCTTCAAAAAGAATTATTATTTATTTTGCTTTGTTTTGCTTCTAATTATTTAACTTAGGAGTAGCTTGTGTAACTTCTTGCTATGAGTTTCTTCTTAATACAATGAATCGATGATTTTGCTAGACTTTATCTTGGATTTGATATTTATCTCTGGTTTCAAAATGGTTCCTTCTTTTAGGCAAATAAGCAAACAGCTTTTATCGTTATTTCCTTCTTGCTATTATTCTAGTATTGAATAATAATAATAAAACTGCCTTGATTTCGTCAATCACCTATTTTGCGATCTTGGTAGGAATCTAAATGTTGGTCTTAACTTAGAATTAATTTTTTTTTGGGACATGAGAATATATGAGTATATTTACATAGTGGACACTTGTCTGATACGTATGTATGCTACATTTGATTTTCCACCTATCTAAATACATATTAATATGTTGTTAATGTTAAAATTTTCAAAACCCCAATATTTTTGGTTTTCTGTTTTTCCAGTTTAAATTCGTAATTTAAATATAAATTTTATGTTATTAGTTTTATCTACATAACTGCACATGTATGATATCTGCAGAGTTTCAATTTTTAGAGAAATTGGTTAAGTTATGTTAAATTTGTAAAATCTGAGACTGCATTATGTTAATATTACACTGGTTTAAATGTTAGCTTATTTTCAGATTTTGTATGTAAATGTTGAACTAAAATTGGGTTTAACCTTTCAATACTAAGCTATAACCCTGTACAAGGACACACACACACCCTAACTTAGTATACGCTGTCATGTAACCTAACCTTTCCTCTCTATGTTATAATCACATACTTGTATAGATATATATAGAGCTTAGGCATACATGTTATAATATATGTATATACATAACTAAATCTCTACCTCTTATAGATGATTATGGTTAGCCATGCATGTTATGATTAAATAGGTTGTGTATTGTAGGTTGTTAACCCATATGCCATGAGTAGTGTAACAGGATAGCTTATATACAATTTCATGTATATTTCACATATACCCATACACACACAAACCACATTACATTACATGATGCTAGTTTTTCCTCTCTAACGCTCTCTCTGTATATATATATATATATTGTGATTTGGATTTCAATGCAAGTGATTTTCAATTCCTTAATTTTTGAATTTGATTTTCTGTACCCTTTTTCAGATAATTGGTAGTTGCCTTTATTTTGTTTTGATAAGTACCAGTTTCATATAGGATGGTAGACCGCCTTACAGTTTTGATGGTTTGTTGTTTCTGTAACTTCTCTAGTTTAGCACCCTAGATTGCTTGTATGTTTTGATACCCTATGACCGTTTCGGTTAGCATGACTAGTATACCTAGATGAGACTTTCACTACCACCGTATGCCATAACCCTGTATGTCGTCCTTTTGATCACATGATTTGTTTTAATCTGGGACTTTGATTGTGGGGGTTTGACCTAGAGGGAGTATGGACATTTTAATTTCGAGGACAAAATTTTTCTAAGGTGGGTAGAGTTGTAGCACCCAGTTTTCCAAATGTGGGTAATTTTAAAATTTTGTGTTTATAATTATTTTAATAATGATATTTAATTCATGATATGATTTTTGGTGATTTTAAATCATTTTAAAATTATTTAAATCAATGACTTGTGGTTTTGACATTTTGCTAGTGAAACCCTAGAGACTGTTTGACCTAGAGCCTAACCATATGATTATGATATTTTAATGTCATTTTTGGCCTAAGGATATTTTTGTATTTGACCTCTTTGAATTATTTTGATATTATTTTATTATTTATAATATTGTTTTGGGGTTATTTGAGTCGGGTTCGAATTTCAACTCAATCCGACTTGAAATGGGGACCCGGGAGTAGTTTGACTCTAGTGGGACCCACACACTAGTTAGGCATGGCCCACATGATATTAATTTTAGTCCACATGATAGAAATATTTTAGTTAGAGGTTAGACTAATTATTATGGATAAGGTTAGTGTGATTAGAGACTTTAGAATGACTAATTTAGCCCCAACCAATTAGCCCTTTCCTAATACTCATAGAATAGGTTAGTAGGGGCTTTTGGACTTTTCCTAATAGGACAAAACCACCTTTATGGCCAGCCACAATAAGGATAGGGTTGAGCCTCCCATTTGTCATTATCCATCTATTTTTCTCTCTCTTGTTCTTCCCCAAATTCCTAGAGAGCAATCCCTAGCAATTTTTTCACCAAATCCTTCCATTTCACCACCAAATCTTCTTCCTTCCTTCTTCATTCTAGCCAAGGAGGAAGCTACCCAAGTTTGAGAGGATTCGGAGCTCGTTCGTGTCCTTTTGGAATCTCTACGTGTCGGTGTCGCTCCGGAAAGGTTTTTCTTCGATTCGATCTACCGGGTGGTATAAATCCCTTCTCCTTTTCATTTTCTCATGCATATAGGTCTATTTTGAACCCATAGGAATGACCCCCATGGTTGTATCTCCATTTGTGTCCATTTTGTGTCCATTTGAAGGTCATAGGAGTGTCCTTTGTGTTGTGGATGTGTTCATGTTACATATATAGATTTATATATATATATATTGTAATGAGAGTGTATCTATATTTATATATGTAATAAATGGTTCATGATGATTATATAATCAAGTTTGTGAGTGTGGTTCCTCATATTATTATTGCTATTATTGTTGTGGATAATTAGGATATATATTGTGTATTCTTTTGGCTCAAACTATCTAAATCCGTCATGATTTTTATCCACGTTTTTAATTTCAGCCCTAACTTAGAAATGTCATAACTTCTAGCTCAAAGCTCGGTTTAATCTCCCGTTTTTTTAAAAGAAGCATATTGAAGTTAGCTTTCCAAAAACATGTATTAATAGGCCTAATTCTTTCTGTAACTTTCTAGAGAATTATTTGAGTGTCAGCTGTACGAAAGACAACCGCGTTCTTGGTGTTTTCGCGATTTCGGGAGTTTCCGGAAACGAAAATGCGATCCGTTTGAAGTTTCGGAAAGCTAACACATAGATCTATAACATACTTTAATTCTAAATTTTAATTCATGCTGAGATGGTACAGTATTGATTATTAGTAGGAGTTACTATTCGGCATATGCATTTTGTGCACCCTTGTGTGTAATATAATGTTCTATTTGATTTTAACCCATGTTAATGTATATACATTATGTAATTAAATAGAGAATACAAGCATGAGTAAATAATTAAATAAATGATGTATGAGGTGTAAGTATCCTATCTAATGTAAGCATGTATAAGTATGGCTTGTAATGAATATGTAGGTTCCATAGTATGTAAAGTATGGTGCATATAGTGGTACAAGAGAATAATGAATGATGAATGAATGCAAGCATGAATGTAATGTAATAATAGATGTAATGTATGCAATATACAAGTTAATGAGATGTAATGTTCTATGTTAACACAAATCCTATATTACCTCATGTACCCCCTTACACTATGTTGACACTATCACACTTGACACATTGTTCACTTATACTTTGACACTCTTTAATATGTATACACTATGTATGCCCATTTAACCCTCACTTGCCCCTTTGCCATGTTCACATACACACACATAGCCTCTTGAATAAGTATTTATGAATACAGTTAACTTAGCTATGTATGTATATTATATATATGTTAGCATATTGTATTGTAATATATAAGTTTATATAACCATTTAAAATGCCATGATTATAGACCTAATATTGAATACCAATATATGCATGTGTATATATGTGTCGACATATATAGTTTAAAGTAATATATTATCTAGTGTATATCCAATGTGAATTCTTGCCTATTTGAGTATTGAATA
>JANAVB010003398.1:17885109-18339549 GCA_029216955.1 Iris pallida
GATTCGGATTTAGTCCATCCGAGTTGCACCCCTACGGAAAAGTCGATAACAGAACCAACATACCATACTTATCATCACGATAATCGGGGAGTGGGGTGTCTCTCTCCGGGGGAAGAGCATCGGCCGGGCCGAGGAGGACCCCGCTGCGCCTAACAGCAGCAGGAGAACGTCTGCCCCCGTGATGAGACCCAACTCATCTCCTCATCTACTGGTAAATGTTTTCCCCATTTATAACTTCTCAGTTTCATGTATTTTTAATGAAACAAAATAGTACTAATAATTTCCCTATACTACGAAAACAAAGCGCATCCCAATTAGATTTTACAAAGATACAGTCGCACATTCTTATGACTTGGTGTCCACTCGACTGTTGACCGTGTAGACGTGTCAAGATAGCTATGATAAAATTGCATTCGAAGCATGCTGAAATGACAACGAGAGGAAAATCGTTTTTGAAATTTAGATCAGACCACGAAAACGCGCTTCGGCCTCTGAATGGCGTTTTTTTCTTTTTTTTTTTTCTTTTTTTTTTTTTGGTCTTTCAAAGAAAATGACATTCTGAAGAACGTTTTCTATGTAAAAAATCATTTGAAATTTGTATTAATTAACTACCACTTAATTCTCAAGGCGCTTAATTAAGAATGTATAGAAAACGTCCTTCACGTTTTCTTTGCAGAATTGTTAGAAATACGTCCCATATTTACTAACAGTTATTATATTATCGCTTATCTTTTCGCGTCAATTAACGTATATTATATTCTCGAGAACCATATTTAGGTAATATGTAAGAAAAACGTTTTCTGTTTAAAAAATTGTTCTTCCAATGGGCATTTTTCTCTATCCAATTTTTTTTAACATTCGCCTGTCATTTAATTACGCCCATCAGAACGATCTTTTGGTTCTCCAAATGTATTTTTTAAAAACTTTATACTGTCGCAGAAATTCCAGCTAAGTTTTTTGGTCTGCATACAATTTTCTGTAAATTAATACAAATTGTGAAGAACATGCAGGTAGCGACGTAGTCCGAGAATCCCCAATCAGCCACTCCTTCCCAAACATGGCCGTCTCCAACGAAGGCCAAGGCGAGAAAGAGGCTCTCAAGTCGCCTCTTACCGGAACCCACGACAACCAGTTCAAACCCAAGGAGGAGGAGGAAGTGGCTCTCAAGTCACCTCCCACTGGCACCCTCGACAACAAGTTCTCTTCCGAGAGTCCTCCTCGTTTCACGGAGGACATACCCAAAGAACCCGGCCAAGTTGACGAAGAGGCTCTCAAGTCACCTTTCACCGGTACCCACGACCACCAGTTCTCTCACGAGGATCCTCCTCGCCTTACTGAGGACAAATCCAAATATTTCAGCCACGACAACCGGTTCTCTCCCGAGAATTCTCCTTGCCTCACGGAGGACAGACCCAAAGAACCCATCCAGGCTCTCAAGTCGCCTCCCACCGACACCTATGACAACCAGTTCTCTCCCGAAAATCCTCCTCGCCTTACGGAGGACAAACCTGAAGAACCCAGCCAGGCTCTCAAGTCGCCTCCCACCAACACCTATGACAACCAGCTCTCTCCCGAAAATCTTCCTCGCGTTACGGAGGACAAACCCAAAGAGCTCAGCCAAGTTGACGAGGAGGAGGAAGGGGCCCTAAAGTCACCTCCCACCGATAGCCACGACAACAAGTTCTCTATCGAGAATTTTAGGCGCCTCACGGAGGACAAACCCAAAGAAACCAGCCAAGTTGATGAGAAGGACAAAGAGGCTTTCAAGTCGCCTGCCACCGACACCTACGACGACCCGTTCTCTCCCGAGAATCCTCCTCGCTTTACAGAGGACAAACCCAAAGAACCCAGCCAAGTTGATCAGGAGGAGAAAGAGGCTCTCAATTCCCCTCCCACCGGCAGCCACCACAACAAGTTCTCTTCCGAGAATCCTCCTCGTCTCACAGAGGACAAACCCATAGAACCCAGACAAGTTGACGAAGAGAGAGAGGGGCTCATGTTACCTCCCGCCGACATCCACGCCAACAAGTTCTATCCCGATAGTCCTCCTCGCATCACGGAGGACAAACCCGGAGAACCCAGCCAAGTTGACGAGGAGGAGAAAGAGGCTCTCAAGTCACCTCCTTTTGACGACTACGACAAGTTCTCTTCCGAGAATCCTCCTCACCTCAAGGAGGACAAACCCAAAGAACCCAGCCAAGTCGACGAGGAGGAGGAGAAAGAGGCGCTCAACTCACCTCCCATAGGCACCCATGTCAACAAGGTCTCTCAAGTTGACGAGAAGGAGAAAGAGGCTCTCAAGTCGCCTCCCACCGGCACCCACGACAACAAGTTATTTCCCGAGAATCCTCCTCGCCTCACGGAGGACAAACCCAAAGAATCCGGCCAAGTTGACGAGGAGGAGAAAGAGGCTCTTAAGTCGCCTCCCACCGGCACCCACGACAACAAGTTCTTTCCCGAGAATCCTGACAAACCCAAAAAAAGGGGCCAAGTTGACGAGAAGGACAAAGAGGCTCTCAAGTCACCTCCTAGCATTCACAACAACCAATTATCTTCCGAGAATCCTCCTCCCCACACGGAGGACAAATCCGAAGAACCGAGCCATGTTGACGAGAAGGAGAAGGCCCCAACGTACACCGAAAAGCTCAAGGGAATGGTCACCTCCTTCCTCGGCTGAGGCTGACGGTGGGGGATGGATAGGGATGGTTGGTGAGATCAAGGGGATGGTCAGCTCTTTCCTCGGCGCGGGGAGCCTCACCGCACCTGCAGCAGCCGATGCGTGTGTGTAGACATCCGCTCATGTTTTTCTTATGAGTTTTTATTGTTACTAGAGTATGCTGCAAGGATGTTCTTTAGCAGCCAAATAATGCTTTGCTAGTGCTATCGCGACCAACGCTGCTACGTTGCTCGCAGCACTGGCCTATAGTTTGGTTTGCCTGTTACTGTGTCGGTCTTTCATGAGAAGGATTTCTGATTACGGATCCTAGCTAGCAGGGGACAGTGGAATTCTGCTGGTAGGACGGTCATAAACATCTATCAATTTTTTAAAATAAATCTATCAATTCCAATGTTTTAAAAATCGGACCGATGATCAAACCGAAATTTTTTGGTATAGGTTGGACCGGGGTTCAACCGGGGTTCAATTGGAGTTCAATAGACTTAGTTTAGTTGGTTCAAATAGGTAAAACATCCATATTTAGTTTAGTTAGTTCAAATAGGTTAAAATAGGTAAAATAAATCTATCAATTCTGTTACATTCCACAGATATTTATTGAAATTGGTAATTCTCCTATATACGAAGTGCTGATATCTGGTACGTCTAGTGCTGGTTTGTCCTGCTGGACTCTTCTCTTCAAGTAATAGATTTGAGACATACTTGTATTTGGATATGGGTATTTAGAAAATTTAGTCTCAATTTTGAATGTATAGTTTTAAGATGTTTGGTCAAATTGGAATTTGAAATTAGAAGATGACATAATTCAAATTATGTGTTTGTATACAAGAAGAAATATTATAGTTAACAAATAATATAAATAATTAATATTAATAAAATAGTATAGTTAACTAATTAAATATTTTAATTTTATTAAAAAAATTAATTGCCTAATATATTGTATATTATAATCATAATTTTATATGGTTAATTAATAATCATAAAATATTAATTACTTAATTATCTAATTAGAAAAATAGTATGGTCAACTATTAATTAATTAAATTTTTAAGTACTTATGATTAATGTGAAAAATATTTTTTATTTGTCAACTATTACTTAAAAAATAATTAATTAATTTAAATTTTTTGCTATATAAGGGAATTTCAAAACGGTTCAAGATTGAGCCTTCTAAGCCTTATGTATATCACAAACTATTTTATTTTAAAAAAATTATGCAAGAAAATGTTGAAAAAAATTCAATTACATATGTTAACATAGGGAATTAAACTCAACCAAAGAAGAAGAATACTTTCCACCTTAACCACATGAGTTAGAAGAGATATTTGACTATAATTGGATAATATTTTTATTATCCATTATTATACGTGCAAAGTACGTGCATTTACTAATATTAATAAATTATTTTAAGTAACTATTTTAATTTTATAATAATATAGTAGTACAAACTAATTTATTATCCAGTTAAATTTATAATTATCTATTAATATTATATATTTAAATGTTTCTTATTTACATTAATTTTTTTGAATGGAGAGAAGGATGTGGGATAGCCACAAATTTCTGATTTTGGATTCTATAGTACTTATTATCCACTTTTCAAATCTAAATTTAAGGTCCACTTTAGCATAGGATTTTATGGATTTGGAATCAGATTCATAGCATCCTCAAATCTTTGATCAATTTTTGCTTACCAACATGTCCTGATAGGCCCACGTGTCTTGATAGGCCCATGCCCACGTACTTGTATTAAGCTTTACGATAGGGATAGGTCCTTATAGGATAGTTTCTTTTATATATACTAGTATATATGCACGTGCTTTGCACGTATTTTAATATTTCTTAATTAGTTTAGGAAGACTCTTTAGGAAGACCAAAGGGTAATCTTTCTAATTACTAAGTTGTCATTATTAAAATTAATGAACTATTTTTAATTAGTATAAGTATGTAAGGGTAATTTCGGAATTCAAAAGTTTCACCATCTAAGTTTTCCTATTATATAGTAGAATATATATATATATATATATATATATATATATATATATATATATATATATATATATATATATATATATATATTTGGTGAGAATTTCCAAATTTTGGGTTATTTTCTTTCGATCGGTAGTTTTTGTCGGTTTGATTCTTGAATATGGCAGGAGTTACGAAGTTTGGTCCGATTTTGAAAAAAAATTATTCTTTTTGGTGAATTTTGATAAGATCCCATTCCTGCCATGCTTGAGAATAGAGGTGAACGGATTGTATTTGACATGAGTGTTAGGATTATATACTAAAATTATCACTTTTGTATTAACTATATTTTTCTATTATTTTTGAATGAGAATCATATGGACAAATATTGACATTTTATATTTGTTATATGTTAATGCAAGTGTCTGATATTATACATTGTAGATAATATGGTGTGTGGTAACACACAGAAGGTCATATTATCAGTCCCTTGTAGGATATATAAATAGTTCATAACCTAGATGGATTTGGACAAACCATTGATAATGTTGTAGTGTAATATGGCATTAGTCTATCTTGATTATATGTTTATACTAGTGCACTTTGTGTGTATTGAATATGACCACTTGAGGTTGTTCTCTTTGTACTAACTTCATAAGAGAATAAATATCTCAGTTATTATGGATACTTGTGCTCTTAATTCGGATATAAAAACAGACATGTATATGTAGTGTGCATTAATTTGATTCATAAAAGAGTAAGATTCATAATGAGTCAATAACCTCTATGAATTGGGTAATGGTATTATGTGTACGATGGGTTGTTGATTATAAAAGAAATCCATATCCCGATGTATCGGGTTGATGATGTCCCCTTAAGGAACTCATAAGGATTTTCATGTAAACCATGCAGGTGGATTATATCCGACATGACAAATAAAGTTGAGTGGTACTACTTAAGGATAAAATATTTCGATCAATGTAGTTGTCAGATGCTTATTTTGATTGACCGAAATTCGATATCTTAATACGGAGAGATAAACAAGCATAATAAGAAGGAGCCCATAAACGTAACTTGGAATTAGAAGATAGTACAATATAGCTCTTTATTAGACCAAGTTATGGTTAACAGGCCTGGATTGTGTGTTCGGGCTGAACACGGGATACCTAGACCGGTTAAGGAGACCTAAACCTAATTTCTCCTTATGGTCCCTACCGTAGCCTATATATACTCTTTATTCTCTGGCCGTCGTATGTATCCTAAGAAGAGCATCTTTCTCTAATTCGTTCATCACGAGAGGAGAGAAAGGAAGGACAACTAAGAAAAAAAGGTTAGAAGATTGTCGTCCACACGACATCCAGCTCGAGGAAGAAATACATGCAAAAGATATTGGGGTCGCTGACTGCTCGAGGTTGCTGGAAATAGTCATCTTCTTCTTATCGTATGTATAATTCGTGAACCCTAGTTTCCGCCCATGAAGGTATAAATATGTTTTAAATCTGTTAACTTTCTATCGATCAATACGCACACCAATTCGTGGTCATGGAAATCCTCGACCATCATCGCAAAAGTCCTACCCTGGAGGGGTATATTCCGTTGCTGGTACGGGGCATGATACTGCGCCACAGCCACAGGTGGCCTAGCTCCCACTCTCTTCTCTAAAATACCCAAGTAACATCTCCACTGATACCTACTCCATTATACTAGGGTACCCTCTATAGGGTATCTATTCTGTAATCTGATAACCATACCCGTCTACCCAGAATTATGTTATCGGAATCATCGTCACGCCAATAACTACGGCTGCAATAAACCGTAGGGTCTGTAACTAAGGTACATACCTCTAAGATCGTGGTATCTAACATTTCCGTATTGCCGCATGCTTGGCTACGAAAACGTTAAATTCCCACAACCCGAGAAATACATCCAAAATCAGACCATATGCCTTTGCCATGCTTGCTAATATGGCTGTGGAAGACTCTAGTTTCCATAACCGAGGCAAATTAGTCCAAAGGTTTATCCTACTAGAAAATCAATGAACACCAAGAATCAAATTCAACCACGGACAAGGAAGAACAGACAGAAACAGTTGGAATCAAATTTTAAGATAGTTTTTCATGAGATTCTCAAGAGTCGTCCCTGGAATCTTCTCAAGAAGTCCTAATTGTGATTGAGTATCCTTAGCCTATAGCATATATCTTCTAAACCTATAGCAGGCTCGTAGCAGCACTCTAAGTCAAGCACCACTACAATATCGTACTAATTGCGACTTCTGACCTGCATGGGCCACCACAAAAATGTGTCACGACCCGCACCCTATTTAGGGACACGAGCACGTGGGTACGTGTCACGACCCGCACCCAATATAGGGGCACGAGAAGTGGGTACGTCCAGCCTCCGCCGCAGTGTCGACGGTAGAACGCTGTCCTAGGTTACTATCTAATCAACAACTCACGCAATTATATAATGTACTTGTCAAATCTCAACTCCGAACGGAGGACAAGTATAGATATAATGAAATCTTAATCACAGTCTAAGCACGATATGATAACACATAAGTTTATAACTAAGACTAAATAACAACAACAAAACCAACTACTAAAAAATAATAATCTCAAACAACCTCAAAACAATACATTATCTCAACTTATTACAATTCAAGTTCTAAAATATGAAAACTAAACCAAGTCTACTAGCTAGTCTCCCGATCACTCCTGAGTGTCGGGGCCAAAGGTAGCTAAGCCATCTCCCGGTCCATAGTAAGTAGGACAAGTATCCTCGGGGCATGCATCTGTAATATTTTTAACAGGTCCAGTCAGGACAAGAACGAACACAACTCATCAAGAAATCTCAAGTAAATGACAAAGAACTATAAAGCAGTTTATAGACAGCTATATTGATGAACATGACAGTTTTATACAAGTAGTGAAGTAGAGAAGCAGTTAAGGTTCAAGGAAAGTAAGGTAACTAAACAAGAGGAAAAATATGGCAAGGAAGACTGTAAAATATAATCTAGCTGAACTAGAGTAACATGATATAAGTCCAGACAGTATAATATGAGTCAAGTATAATCCCAGTATGAGTCCAGACAATGTAAATCTAATACCATATGATTCCAGTACAAGATGAGTCCAGACAGTGATAAATGATTCCAGGGTGAGTCCAGACAATACTCTAACAGTGTATTTTAAAATATCGAGATCGACATATGAACGGCTATAGGTAATACGGCACATCGCACACTCGACCAAGTGTGGGATGGCTATTATTCCAGTATAATTCCAAGGGAGTGATTCTAGTATTTGGGAATGTTCATATACCTACTCCAATATTTTCTCGCCCAATAAGTACAAGTGAATCCATAACCTGATACAAAAATAGTACAAGTCCAGTCAGAACATGAATGATACTAGTAAGTGATTGCAGGGCGATTCCAGTAGGTGATGCCAGTAGTGGTTCCAGAAATGAAGGCCAGACATGAATAAATGTGTGTCGAATGAAATGGATCCAGCAATATCAAATCGTGTTTGAAACTGAGAATCAAATAGAACTAACTAGAACTGAAGTAAGTAATCGACAAGTAAATGAAAGAACTATCAGAGAATATACTCGTCTGATACTCTGAAAAGAGCAATATAATATCAGATATCTGTACCGGAGTCATAATGTCCTAAATAGAGCAGTACATGTTATAATGTGTTTAAAACAAGGTAATGAAGTTTACGATACAATCTACATAATTTCTAGGTCAATCTAGGTCAAAGTCAAACTTGGTCAACTCTGGGTCAACCCAAGTCAACATCTAGTCAAACTAGGTCAATCAACAAGGCTATCTTGGTCAACTAGTTAGGGTTGGTCATTTACAAGTCTAAATAATAAGTCTATAATGTAAGCCATATATACTCTCAAGGCCTATGCCATCTATAGATACAATATATATAGGTACATACATACTTGCATACATGTCCATTCATACATGCCTATATATATTGTATCCTACATTGCATCACCACTTACACTATAGTTACATTGCATTTTATTACATGTCTATATAGAATCTACACATTGCATATATACATACATTTATACATACTTGCATCTATACGTTACCTACATTGCATACATTCATGCCTCATCATCTCATACATATTTGTATTATCTACATGCTTGCATATACACTGCATACATTATATTATATACATATATTCATATATGCATACATACATTACAAACATACTTTACATACATTACATACATGGATTCTTACACACATGTATCACATTCATGCAGATTTATATTACATCATATTCATTTCATACTTGTGCACACACATATTTCATATAATACATTCATGTATATATATATATATATATATATATATATATATATATATATATATATATATATATATATATATATATAAGAGAAGGGGATATATATATAAGTATGTGTGTGTGAGAGTGATGGGGCATGTGTGTGGGTTAATGTGTGTAACCACCTATATATGTAAATCTGGAATATGGCAGGGCAGCAATTGCTTGGGTGTATGTGTATATGTCAATATTGTGTGTGTGTGTTGTAGGATATTAGGAAAACAGTGTACCCTGGTGTCAGCTTTCAGTGTGAGGGTGTGTGAGTATATGACAGTGTCAAGTGCTCTCAGGATTTGAAATGTGTGGGTGTGTGTATATAAAAATAGCAGTGTGAATTGTGTGTCAATGGTAGCCCATGTGTGTCTCAGGAAATTCAGTGTGTCTTAGTAAAACAGAAAAGGAAATCAATACAATGTATGTGTAGAGCTATAGTTAATAGGGTGTCAATAGGAATTAGAAAACAGTATTGTGTATAAACCAACAGGAAGGGTGTCACTAGCTAGGAGAGTGTGAATCTCAGGAAAGAATAGTATTCATAGGGATTCAAATGCAATGACAGTTAGTGTAATGGAAAATAGTAGATTGGTTGTGTCAAAACAGTGAAATGTGCACTTAAACTCAGGAATAGCAGATAGCAGTGAATAGTGTCAACTGGATAAGGGTGATTCACATATTTGAATGTGTGTGTTATGAGCAGGAATGTGAATTTCATCGCAATACAATAACTTAGGAATATCAGTTTACATATTGAAGGTTTGGTTTAACAGTTTATACTAACAGTCCAATTAACAGTTAACACACCCAACCCATTCGAAATCCAATTCTCAAACACCAAACATAATCTAACATTCTGTATTCTAATACATGTGTAAATAAATTAATATAGCAATTTGATCAGGGAAATGGTTTGAAAAACATTTAAATTCGAAATCAACTGTGTACACGAGTATCAGGAATTACACAGAAACCTAAATTTGAGTTCGAAATCTAAATCAAAACATTCGAACAGGGGTAAAAAATATATACCAACATAGGAGGGAATCAGTCGTGTCCTCCTGTGTCAAACATCGTGTCCAAAGTTCCACGAACATGTGTCAACCCTAGTCGACTGGGTGTCAGAGACAGTGCAGTGCACTGTCTTGTGCACGCGTGTCGGCTCGTTTAGGGACACGTGTGTCCACCAAGACACCAAGTGGTGGTGTCAAATAGGTAGCCTAGGTCTAGGTCTAGGGTTAGGGTATCCTGAATCGTGTCTAAGTGTCCTCGTGTCCGCGTGTGGAACGCGTATCAGTGGCTCATACGCGTGCGTGTGGTCGAAACAATGCGGTCGGGATTTCTTCCAATCCGCTCGACAAAAATGTCTCAAATTTTGTGTGTGTCATGTCAGTGATTGCCCACATGTGTCCACAAAAAATCAGGACCTGAGTCACCGTGTTGTGTCCACTAGGACACCCGAGCAGCAGGGCAGCCGCACGAGCTCCGTGCGGTGTCTTATACTGCGTGTCTAAGCCCTAAAACAGTGTCCAAACTATACTAAAATCGACACAGTCAATTAGGGATGTAATATACACATGTTTGGCTACACATACATGTAATTAGTTTTAAAAATTATCGAAATCCATTTCTATGTGACATTTCATCGAACATGCATTTAAATACACCAATACGTGTCCGATACGGACACGAAATGGACACAAGATCCTACCAAACTTGGACTACACCTAGGGGGACCCTAAATGGATGTATCTATGTAAAGAAATCAGGAATTTACTAGGGTTTGTAGGGTTTTACCTAGTGAGTGTTCAAACTCAATGTAAAGGGCCTCGACTTAACGTCTTGCTCGATTTGGTACGGTTCAAACGTCCTCAAATCTCGCTAGCAAGCACTCACAAGTCTCCTCTGGGGATGATGATGCAATTGATTTGACTCAATTTGGACTCAATTTGGATTAATTGGGAGAAGTTTAGGGAAGAACAAAGTATGGTTCTTCTAGGGTTTTAAAAGAGGCAAAGGCTTCTATGTATGACACTTATAGGAGGGGGGTCTTGTATGGCTGGCCACTAGATGAGTTAGGGTTAGGTTTAGGTATAGATGAGTGGCTAAGGTCATTCCACCCAATTTCAAGCCTCCCTATTGGTTCAAAGCTTTCTTTTTCACAAATATCCTAAGGAAAATATCATACTAGAATAATATCTAGATATTACTAACCTTGGCACTTAGTAGGAATGTTCTAACCTCAAGACTAATCTAGTTTAGGTTAAACTTCTAGGTTAAGGCTTAAATAAAAGATTAGCACAATATTTAATTAATCAAAATTATAATTTCACAAAATTGTCAGAATGACCAAAATATCTCTAGGCTAAAAAGTTGTAATTAGTCATCCTAATCACATGACCAGGCTCCCTTGGTCATGGTTAGTCTCTAGGCTTAGCAAAACTAGGGTTTAACTGGTTAACCATTAAAATCGCAATTCAATATTTTAAATTGTTTTAAATTGATTAAAAGTCATCAAAAATCACAATATGATTTAAATGTTATTATTAAATGATTATAATCACAAAATTTCAAATTTACCTGCATTTGGAAAACTGGTTGTTACAATTCTACCCCCCTTAGAAGAATTTTGTCTTCGAAATTAAGATGATCGTACTCCTTCTAGGTCAAACCCCCAATCAAACAAGGTCGAAGGATAATATGCAATCATAGGCCTACTGGTCGTGATTCCACAGTCTCGAACAGGGTAACTACGCTATCTAGTATATCACAAGAATTTCCAGGCAAGTACTAATGGAATCACACATGAAGGTAAAAAGAAGGACAGGAAAGACAGACCTGCTAACCCGTCACCCATAGCGTCGGTCTACTCGAATGTCAGCATAAAAGTCCTGCCCCTCTGGGATATATCCCTCTGATGGTGCGGGGCACGGTGCTGCTCTATAGGTGGCCTAGCTCCCTCTATCTAATCCATGATACTCAAGTAACATCCACACTGATATTCCATTCCATCATACTAGGGCACCATCTATATGATATCTATTCTGAAATCTGATAATCATACCCGTCTATCCAGAACCATGTTACTTGAATCCTCGTTACGCCAATAAGTACTACAGCAATAATCCATAGAGCCCGCAACTAAGGTACATACCTCTAGAATCATGGTATTTAAAATTTTTGTATTTCCTCTAGCTTGGCTGCGAAAACTTTAAATTCCCACACCCGAGAAATATATCCAAAATCAGACTCTATCTCATCGCCAAACTAGCTAATATGGCTGTAGAAGACTCTAAATTCCATGACTGATGCAACCTAGCACATAATTTTATCTTGGTAGAAAATTAAGTGAATAATGAATACCAAGAATCAAATTCAACGATGCACAAGAAAGATAGACAGATACTGTCAGAATCGAATTTCGAGATAGTTTATAATGAGTTCTCAAGGGTCATCCCAGAAATCTTCTCAAGTAGTCCTAACTGTGATTGAGTAACCTCTCTGCTAAAGCCTATTCCTTAGTTCCTATCGCAGGCGTGCAGCAGTACAACTAATCGTTGCACTACCACGACATCGCACTAATGCGACTCTTGACCTGCATGGGCCACCACTAAAAATGTGTCACGACCCGTACCTAATGTAGGGGCACGAGAAGTGGGTACGTCCAGCCTACGCCGTAGTGTCGGCGGTAGAACGTTGTCCTTGGTTACTATCTAATTAACAACTCACGCAATTATATAATGTACTTGTCAAATCTCAACTACGAACGGAGGACAAGTATAGATATAATAAAATCTCAATCACAGTCTAAGCACGATATGCTAACACAGAAGTTTATAACTAAGACTAAATAACAACAACAAAACCAACTACTAAATAATAATAATCTCAAACAATCTCAAAATAATATATTATCTCAACTTATTACAATTCAAGTTCTAAAACATGAAAACTAAACCAAATCTACTAGCTAGTCTCCCGATCACTCCTGAGTGTCGGGGCCAAAGGTAGCTAAGCCATCTCCCGGTACATAGTAAGTAGGGCAAGTATCCTCGGGGCATGCATCTGTAATATTTTCAACAGGTCCAGTCAGGACAGGAACGAGCACAACTCATCAAGAAATTCCAAGTAAATGACAAAGAACTATAAAGCACTTTATAGACAGTTATATTGATGAACATGGCAGTTTTATACAGGTAGTGATGTAGAGAAGCAGTTAATGTACAAGGAAAGTAAGGTAACTAAACAAAAGGAGAAACATGGCAAGGAAGGCTGTAAAATATAATCTAGCTGGACTAGAGTAACATGATATAAGTCCAGACAGTATAATATGAGTCAAGTGTAATCCCAGTGTGAGTCCAGACAATGTAAATCTAATACCAGATGATTCCAGTACAAGATGAGTCAAGACAGTAATTAATGATTCCAGGGTGAGTCCAGACAATACTCTAACAGTGTGTTTTAAAATATCGAGATCGATATATAAACGGCTGTAGGTAATACGTCACATTGCATACTCGGCCAAGTGTGGGATGGCTATCATTCCAGTATAATTCTAAGGGAGTGATTCCAGTATTTGGGAATGTTCACATGCCTACTCCAATATTTCCCCGTCCAACAAGTACAAGTGAATCCATAACCTGACACAAAAATAGTACAAGTCCAGTCAGAACATGAATGATACTAGTAAGTGATTCCAGGATGATTCCAGTAGGTGATTCCAGTAGGTGATGCCAGTAGTGGTTCCAGAAATGGAGGCCAAACATGAATAAATGAGTGTAGCATGAAATGGATCCAGCAATATCAAATCGTGTTTGAAACAGAGAATCAAATAGAACTAACTAGAACTGAAGTACAGTAATCGACAAGTAAATGAAAGAACTATCAGAGAATGTACTCGTCTGATACGCTGAAAAGAGTAATATAATATCAAATGTCTGTACCGGAGTCACAATGTCCTAAATAGAGCAATACAGGTTATAATGTGTTTAAAATAAGGTAATGAAGTTTATGATGCAATCTACATAATTTCTAGATCAATCTAGGTCAAAGTCAAACTTGGTCAACTCTGGGTCAACCCAAGTCAACATCTAGTCAAACTAGGTCAATCAACAAGGCTATCTTGGTCAACTAGTTAGGGTTGGTCATTCACAAGTCTAAACAATAAGTCTATAATGTAAGCCATATATACTCTCAAGGCCTATGCCATCTATAGGTACAATATATATAGGTACATGCATACTTGCATACATGTCCATTCATACATGTCTATATACATTGTATCCTACATTGCATCACCACTTACACTATGGTTACATTGCATTTCATTACATGTCTACATAGAATCTACACATTGCATATATACATACATTTATACATACTTACATCTATACCTTACCTACATTGCATACATTCATGCCTCATCATCTCATACATATTTGCATTACCTACATGCTTGCATATACATTGCATACATTATATTACATACATATATTCATATATGCATACATATATTACAAACATACTTTACATACATTACATACATGGATTCTTACACACATGTATCACATTCATGCAAATTTACATTACATCATATTCATTTCATACTTGTGCACACACATTTCATACATTACATTCATGTATATATATATATATATATATATATATATATATATATATATATATATATATTATATATATATATAAGATAAGGGGATATATATATATAAGTGTGTGTGTGTGAGAGTGAAGGGGAAAGTGTGTGGGTTAATGTGTGTAACCACCTATATGTGTAAATCTGGAACATGGCAGGGCAGCAATTGCTTGGGTGTATGTGTATATGTCAATATTGTGTGTGTGTGTTGTAGGATATTAGAAAAATAGTGTACCCTGGTCTCAGCTTTCAGTGTGAGGGTGTGTGAGTATTTGACAGTGTACACATGACAGTGTCAAGTGCTATCAGGATTTGAAATGTGTGGGTGTGTGTATATGAAAATAGCAGTGTGAATTGTGTGTCAATGGTAGCCCATGTGTGTCTCAGGAAATTCAGTGTGTCTTAGTGAAACAAAAAAGGAAATCAATACAATGTATGTGTAGAGCTATAGTTAATAGGGTGTCAATAGGAATTAGAAAACAGTGTTGTGTATAAACTAATAGGAAGGGTGTCACTAGCTAAGAGAGTGTGAATCTCAGGAAAGAACAATATTCATAGGGATTCAAATGCAATGACAGTTAGTGTAATGGAAAACAGTAGATTGGTTGTGTCAAAACAGTGAAATGTGTACTTGAACTCAGGAATAGCAGATAGCAGTTAATAGTGTCAACTGGATGAGGGTGATTCACAGATTTGAATGTGTGTGTTATGAGCAGGAATGTGAATTTCATAGCAGAACAATAACTTAGGAATGTCAGTTTACATATTGAAGGTTTGGTTTAACAGTTTATACTAACAGTCCAATTAACAGTTAACACACCCTACCCATTCGAAATCCAAATCTCAAACACCAAACATAATCCAACACTTAGTATTCTAATACATGTGTAAATAAATTAATATGGCAATTTGATCAGGAAAATGGTTTGAAACATATTTAAATTCGAAATCAACTGTGTACACGAGTATCAGGAATTACATAGAAACCCAAATTCGAGTTTGAAATCTAAATTAAAACATTCGAACAGGGGGAAAAATTATATACCAACATAGGGGGGAATCAGTCGTGTCCTCCTATGTCAAACATCGTATCCAAAGTGCCACGAACATGTGTCAACCCTGGTCGACTGGGTGTCAGAGACAGTGTAGTGCACTGTCTCGTGCATACGTGTCGGCTCATTTAGGGACACGTGTGTCCAACAAGACACCAAGTGGTGGTGTCGAATGGGTAGCCTAGGTCTAGGTATAGGGTTAGGGTAGCCTGAATCGTGTCTAAGTGTCCTCGTGTCCGCGTGTGGAACGCGTATCAGTGGCTCATACGCGCGCGTGTGGTCGAGACAGTGCGGTCGAGATTTCTTCCAATCCGTTCGACGAAAACGTCTCAAATTTTGTGTGTGTCGTGTCAGTGATTGCCCGCATGTGTCCACCAAAAATCATGACCTGAGTTGCCGTGTCGTGTCCGCTAGGACACCCGAGCAGTAGGGCAGCCGCACGAGCCCCGTGCGGTATCTCGTGCTGCGTGTCCAAGCCCTAAAACTGTGTCCAAACTATACTAAAATTGACCCAGTCAATTAGGGTTGTAATATACACATGTTAGGCTATACATACATGTAATTAGTTTTGAAAATTATCAAAATCCATTTCTATGTGACATTTCATCGAACACGCATTTAAATACACCGATATGTGTCCAATACGGACACGAAATGGATACGAGATCCTACTAAACTTGGGCTACACCTAGGAGGACCCTAAATGGATGCATCTATGTAAAGAAATCAGGAATTTACTTGGGTTTATAGGGTTTTACCTATTGAGTGTTCAAACTCAATATAAAGAGCCTCGACTTGACGTCTTCCTCGATTTGCTACGGTTCAAACGTCCTCAAACCTCGCTAGCAAGCACTCACAAGTCTCCTCTAATGTTAGGGATGATGATGCAATTGATTTGACTCAATCTGGGCTCAATTTTGATTAATTGGGAGAAGTTTATGGAAGAACAAAGTAGGGTTTTTCTAGGTTTTTAAAAGAGGCAAAGGCTTCTATGTATGACACTTATAGGAGGGGGGGTCCTTGTATGGCTGGCCACTAGATGAGTTAGGGTTAGGTTTAGGTATAGATGAGTGACTAAGGTCATTCCACCCCCTATTGGTTCAAAGCTTTCTTTTTCACAAATATCCTAAAAAAAATATCCTACTAGAATAATATCTATGTATTACTAATCTTGGCACTTAGTAGGAATGTTCTTACCTCAAGACTAATCTAGGTTAGGTTAAACTTCTAGGTTAAGGCTTAACTAAAAGATTAGAACAATATTTAATTAATCAAAATTACAATTTCACAAAATTGTCAGAATGACCAAAATACCCCTAGGCTAAAAAGTTGTAATTAGTCATCCTAATCATATGACTAGGCTCCCTTGGTCATGGTTAATCTCTAGGCTTAGCAAAACTAGGGTTTAACTAGTTAACCATCAAAATTGCAATTCAATATTTTAAATAGTTTTAAATTGATTAAAAATCACCAAAAATCATAATATAATTTAAATGTCATTATTAAATGATTATAATCACAAAATTTCAAATTTACCCTCATTTGGAAAATTGGGTGTTACAGTATATCTAGCCTACACCGCAGTGTCGGCGGTAGAACGCTGTATCGGTCGTCTATAAAATCTAACATCAACAATATATATGTACCTTTCATCTCCGTACGAAGGTATATAATGTCACAACTCAATCACAAGATATCTAAGGAAGATAGCACGAAATATGAAAGATATGATAGAAGGAAAATAACAGGAATAGATGCAAGATCCCACACAAGTTTAGTGTTAAAATCATAACAAAAATCCTAAATAATATATATACTACAAGTCTGAAGTACTAGCTGGATCACAGTCCAGGTAGGCCTACCTAACTAGTCTAAGCACACGGTGCATCCTCTAAGAGCACCGGCTCCAAGGGAATATCTAAGTCATACTCGCCATCTATGCCGTAGCCATAGAAGGTCGAGCAGTCGGCCTCTAGATCATCTGTAAACATCAACGGGGTTATCCTGTCTGGATATGAGAAAGTACAAAAACTAACAGCAGTTCCATATGAATTGACAAATTCTATAAGAGACAATTATAATGAAAAATAATATGGAATATCAAGTCAAGAAATGTAAACATGATATGTAAACTGGGTATCATGTCATGGTATGAAATACTGGAATGTAGAATGTAACAGGAATATATGATGTATAAATATAAACATAAAATGGTACCATGAGATATTAGAGCGTTATGTGATCGACTTGGGACACATGATTAGGCTATTCCATTTGGCCCGACTATCACAGGAAAATCTCAAGAAGGGTCAAGCCGGCCAACATGAAAAGCGAGCACAAGAAATATAAGATCTCGCTATACCCTACGTGCGGTGAGGGTGACGCAAGCACAAGAATAGTGACATGAGGGTATTGATCACATAACCTCTAATACCTCCCCATTCTCGAATAGTATAATAGATCCGGACATGTCACGTCATGATACGAGATTTAAAAACAGGGGGCCAGCCCACTTCCAAATTAGTGTCTATACAAGTACAAGAAAAATAAGATCGAACAATGTACCAATATACCAAAAAAGTCCAGGAATAACATCTCATGATAGGATCTGACGTATACTTATCTGTAAACCATCGTGTCGAGAATCAAGTAAGACACTATAACTGAATCAGATATAGCAGATATCAAGACAATAAAAACTATCAGTGAATGTACTCGCCTGCGGTCCTGAGCTGTCAGTGAGAATAGATGCTCAGAGTGATGTCACAGACCTAAAGATAAGATATCATGAGTTAATTATGGTTTAACAGTGTATGACATGATTTCTAGTATATGCTATACAAATCTAGGTCAAACTCAGTCAAACTAAGTCACACCATCAACTAAGTCATACTAGGTCTAACAAAGTCAAACTAGATCAAACTAGGTCATGCTAAGTCAATCTAAGTAAATCTAAGTCATACTAAGTCATGATAGGTCTAACAAAGTTAAACTAGGTCAAACAAGATCAAACCAAGTCAATCTAGATTATACTAGGTCAAGGGTTGACCTACAGTTGACTTTTGGTCAACTGGTCATCTTTGGTCAACTCCTAATCCAATCTAGGTCCAATGTTGACTTGTAGTTGACTTTGAGTCAAAACAGTCAACCTTAGTCAAACAGGATAAAGTCTAAGTCAAGTATCATATTCCTAACCTTTACCTACCAAGATAACTTACTTCTAACCATTACCTACCAAGATAACCCACTTCTAACCATTACCTATCCAGATAACCCACTTCTAACCATTACATACCAAGATAATCGACTTCTAACCATTACCTACTAAGATAACCCACTTCTAACTATTACCTACCAATATAATCCAAGTCTAACCATTATCTACCAAGATAACCCAAGTCTAACCATTACCTACAAAGATAACCCACTACCTTAGATACTAGGTAATACCCTTACCTTAGTAATATAAGTAGATAACTCACTAACCTAGGCTAATAGATCCTACTAATACTTTAGACTAGTATTTAACCATCTATCTCAATATCCAACCAATACCTTACCCTTAAACTATAGGTAATCCCCATTACCTTGTCAATACCTTAGACATTACCTTAGTCTACTAATTTACCCTCTAAGATACTAATTTGTATCTTAGGATACCCACTCATCTACATCCTAAGACACTAACGTAGATACTAGATACTAGTAAGATACCAACCTATATCTTACTCCAAGATACCATATACCTTAGTCCTATTGATATCCTAATACTAATACCTTAGTTGAAAACCTAATACCTTAGTCTAGGTATAAATACCTTAACTACCAATATACCAATCTTAGATATCTAATATCTATCCTAAGCTACTAGCCAACCAATAACTTAGATATCTAACCTTAGTTACCTAGGTAAACCCAATACCTTACCTTGTAATAAGGCAAATCCATTTCCTTAAGGTAAGGTAAACCATTACTTTGGTTGCAAACTAATACCTTAACCTCTAATACTAATACCTTAAATAGCTATCATCTAACCATCCACCCTAAAATATTAGATAGACATTACCTTAGTATTTAATACCTTAGTATAAAGTAAAGCCCCTCTCCCTTGTAGGTAAGTCCCATTTACCTTGTAGGTAAATATATTACCTTAACATAATAGACAAATACCCAAAATATCCTAAGATGCCACTATGGTATCTCAAGATATCACTCTATAGCTTAACATATATCTCTACTACAAGATATTAACCAACTCTAACATATAACTTCTAACCATCTATTCTAACTTAGAAACCTAACACAACTAACATCCACTAAGTAATATCTAATCATAACATATATGTATATATATCCATCTCTAACTCTAACCAACTAACATATGTCATCTCTAACTAACAATAACATAGACCAACACAACTAACTATCTAACTTATACAAGATATCACTATCTAACTTCTAAGATACCTCTAACCTCTACATAGATTCTAATATAACCACTAATATACTAACATATACATACATACAACATCTAAATTCCTCTCCACTCCAACAATCACACACACACACAAACACATATACCAAATTCATCCCCTCTCTTCTAACAAACCACCCACACACATCTATATACAAATACACTACCACTAAACCAAAACACAAATCACTCAACAAACCACACTAGCCTCAAGTCAAATAGGATGGCATGATCCTCCCAACTCTCTTACCTTTTCAACACATACACTATACTACCATCTATACAACATCAAACACACACTAGCACATATCCTCTATCAATCTCACTTCTCTCTACTAACAACACACATCCTTATCTCACACACACACACACACACACACACACACACACACACACACACACACACACACACACACATACACACTATACTAACATATATTATCTAACAATAATATATATGTACTATATCATATATATTCTTGACAACTTATGATAACTACGTTCACATGATATCTATACTATATAGGCTCATAGGATACACAAAATGTCCATATCGTACAGTCAATTTTCTACTTAAAATCAATATTGCACCTATTAGACCTATTCACTAAATTCTAGGATTAAAGTATGTCGTAGCCCTTTGTATTACTTTCCGAAATTTCAAACGGATGCGACATTTTCGTGTCCGAAAGCTCCCGGAATTGCGAAAACATCGAAACGTATTCATCTTTCGGACATCTGACACTCAAACAGTTTTACAGAAAGTTCCAGAATGAATTTGGCCTATTAATATATATATTTGGAAAGCTAACTTCGATACGGTTCTTTTAAAAAAATAAAATATTAGTCGGAGTCTTGAGCTAGGAGTTATGGTATTTTTAAGTTACTCTGGCTACTAAAACGTGGATAAAAATTATGACAAATTTGGGTTGTTTTGGACAAAAGAAACACATAGTAACTATATTATCTAGGATACTAACTAGATTATCTAACTCACTAACTTAACACTAACACACCCACACTGTGAGACTCGTCTCACGGTATTGGTATTTATATACGGATACGTATTTTGTATTGTATTTCGTATTTTCTTGGTTTTCGGAATGTTTCAAAATTTTCCCAAATTATAGATTTCTCCTTGATCGGCATACCGACGGTGTACCGGTGTATACCGACGGCATGCCGTCTGGACAGATTTTCCATATTTTAGATATTTTTGATTTATGATATTTTCATGAATAGTATTTCTGATATTTTCATAAATAGTATTTTTGATATTTTCGTGAATAGTATTTAGATATTTTGATGAATAGTATTTAGATATTTTCGTGAATAGTGTCGATGCATCCTATTATCTATTGAATAATTGGTTTTCTTTCAATGGCTAGGATTGATCTAGATTTTGACAAGGATCACGATCCAACGATCACAATTAATTCACCCCTTCTATATATATCTATTGAGTTTCTCTCTCCTCTCTTTTCTTTCCTTCTCCATTTCCTCTTCACTCTCTTCCCTTTTTTCTCAAGCTTAGGAAGGCTTGGCCTTGAGGCCTAGAGTGTGGTTTCGTGCCCCTCTTAGTGGTGGAGTAAAAGATTAGGCTTGGAACTTAACCCGAGGCAAATAAATCTTGCTCGAAAGTGACATGACCATGCTATAATTTTGTTTTCTATAGAAATTAAAGTTTTATTGTTCTATAATATGCTCCTCTAAATTGTTAACATCTTTATTATATAGCAATTTTGGTTTTGATTGGTAGAATTACGTAGATCTGAGTTTCTAGAGGTAATTTTTGAGTATTTTGAGGTATTGATCTATCAAATGCTTTAATTTGTGAAAAATAATACTTCTATGTTGTAGAAAATTAAATTCTATACGATTTTGGGTTTTGAAAATCCGAATTTTGCTTTAAAATAAAGTTATTATGGCCGAAACAAATTTTGGCAAAAATCTGAATTTTGTTGCTGTTTGGAAAATCGGTATACCGACGGTATGCCGTAGTATACCAACGGTATGCCAATTTTTGCACCAGAAACTTTCTGTCTTTAGGCTGGAATACCGCCGGTATACCGTTTTAGGCTGATTTGAGCTATGTTTTTTTTCCCGTTTTTGCCTATTTTCGTCTGCTTTTGCTATTTTTTTCGATTGAAATGATGTTTTATCATGCTTTAGTATTTTAGTATAATTAGAACATGATTGTACAATATATATACATGACATGTGTTCATGTTCACGTTTTATTTTATGTCCAGATTCTTGATAGTGGCCCGTAGTAGCGCACTCATGACTTGATTTTCTTATTGATTTCTAGACCTGAGATATGAGTACATGTTCTTTCTTGACACCGTGGATATAGCTTGTTAAATGTTAATCTATTGCATCTTGGCACTGGACAATCGAGTGTGAGTATTTTTCTGTGTATCACGTGACGTTAGTACGGGGATGTTCGTAAGTGATAACTTACGAATTACTCGTACATAACACACGTCATCTTAGGAAATTCTTGAGTGTCCATGACTTAAGAATTTGACTTGAATATGATAAGGTAGATGACTAGTAAAATTCAAGTAGATCATTGTAGGAGGAAATTTGCACTACCAACCCCGAGCTCCAAGGGCCCCATGAGGCGTGGCTTAACCCTGCTAGGCAAGGGCTCCATGACCTACCAAGTTTGCACGTATTGATACACGATCGAGTCACAGGTCGTGCCGAATCACGGCACAGTCAGTTGTATGTTTTCTTTTACAAGTATATGATATGGTTGTTCATGTTATAAGTCAAGACACGTTTCATCTGTCAGCAGTCTTGTTGGACATCCGGGTATCTACAGTCAGGTAGTTGCAAAAATGCTCAACTTGCATACTAGTAATTAGGATTGTGATAACCCTAGCTAGTTAATGATAGCAAGCTGTAGGTAATGATTGGCCGTGCACTTTTGGTTGTGCGTTACTTTATATGCTCTTATGTCGATGAGTGGCCAAAGGCTAACTTCTGCTAGAAAAAGATCTGCAACCCTGGTCTTTGTTTGGTTTAAGGGTTGTAGCTCCAATTTCTAGTAGTTCCTAAGTCCCTTGTTGCTCATTGGCTTATTGTTCTCTATTGCTATATGGTTCAGTATATTCTATTCAGTCATTTATATTCTCAAGATACGTGCATTGATACTGCACTAGTCTCGACCCATATTTATTTATTTCTGTCATTATGTTGTTGTTTTGTTTGTGGGTTTATGTCATTCACCTCGAGCTTTCCTTGTGGTACTTGCTATTTGGGGTCTGACCCCACTGGTTTCGTTTGGCCAGATTTACCGCTGAAGCCTAAAGATTCTCCCTACCTTTCTCTGGATGACCCGTCGCCGCCTGCTTAGATCTGCGGTTGTTCCTCCTCGTGAGTGGGTTCTTTTTTTACCACTTCCAGTTTATTTTATTTTGGTGGTGTTAGCTAGGCCATGTGTTAGTCCTATTATTTGAAGACTTTTTCAAACTTCGGTCAACATTATGTATTATATTATATCTAGACTGATATAGTAATCATGTATGTTGGTACTTTGCTAGTGTAGCATTTTGTATTCACTAGCTTCATGATCATGTATGATATAGTATTTTGGGATGCCTCTTTACTTTCATATTTGATATACTCTTGATACTTGTTGTTGTTGGATTGAGATAGGATTTTTTCGATCATAGGAGTCGTCAGTGGCATGCTAGAGTTCCCACTTGTCTTCTAGACAGCTTTGATCGTACATTGGGGTAATGGCGTACCTTGATATACGTAGCTGGCTTTGTTTCGCCCCCGATCTCCAGTATTCTGGTTTTGGGGCGTGACAGGGATTTTTGGTGGCCCATGCAGGTTTGTTTTCAGACTTGTGGGGGATTCATCTAGTTAGAATCACAATCCTATATTTGTCTTCATTTGATCTCCATTTGCTTATCATATTTTTGTTTTCCTTGAACTGTAAACATGATTGACATATCCTTGTTCTATTCCTGTCCATTATTGATATCTTGTGTCCCTATCTTTCAGGGACACACCGCCATGCTTCTTCTTTCGAAGGTTCAGTTGCTTCGTCGTCTCAGGCAGCTCAGATAGAAGGTCATGATCAGACCCCGCCTCCGCATAGTCAGAATCCAGCACCATCTTAGCATCCGTCGGTAGCTCAGTCTGTTCTTATTCAGTCAGCTCAGCCAGCTCCGACAGTCCCTTCAGTATAGCCAGCCCAGGTAGACCAGCATGCCCTACTCGAGATGATGAGGGGCATGATGGAGGCACAACAACAGCAACATTAGAATCAACTTCAGATCCAGTAGCAGGTGGTTCAGTTGTACCAACAGTTGCAGCAGGGCCAGGACCATACCAATAACACCCTCTGCCAGGGCGTTACAGTAGCTTTGGAGGCGAGTGGACGTCGTGGTCACAACGCAGCATCCGACTTTAGTCGCCTGCGTCCAGCTCAGTTCTTCGGCACCGAAGATGCAGTATCAGGCAATTCTTGGCCTCAAGACACGGAGGCCATTTTGGAGGCAGCTAGGACTCCAGCAGAGGATAGGGTAGCAGTGGTGAAGCTGCTGTTATCAGACATTGCCCGCGACTGGTGGGTAGCACAGGAGATGGGTCGTCCTAGGCCTGTTAGTTGGAAGACATTTCGGGAGCACTTCCAGGAGAAGTTCTTCCACACCTCAGCCAAGTTCCAGCTCCAGCAATAATTCATCAACCTTCGCCAGAAGACGAGGACTGTGGATCAGTATGCGGCAGAGTTCTGTACGCTTAGTCGATTTGCATCGTACGTGGTAGCTTCTTGTCACTACCACATTTTAGCTTGAGGGTATTTTGGTCATTTGGTGAATTTTTTAATTTTAATTAATTTATTGAATTGGTGATTGCTATCCTTGACTTTAACTTATTGAGACTTTGTAGACTAGCCTAGAAGCTAACCCTAGCTATGGTGACCCTAGTCTAACTTAAGTTAACCTATTTTTAGTCATTAGAAACTAGTTTTAAATAGGAGGATTAAGATTAAGTGAAATGATTTCATGACTTATGATTTAATTCAACGACTTGTGATTTTTCATTCAATGACTTGTGACATAAGCCCATAGGCCCATAGCATGAAACCCTAACCCTAACTAAACCCTAGTGGTCGGCCACACAAGGAAACCCCCCTATTTAATGTCTCTTCCACTTGTTCTTGCCTCTTTTGTGCTCAACCTAGTTTTAGAATGAAAGGTAAATCCCCACTTTCCAAAATTCCTATTTAATCCATTTTTATTCCTTTTTTATCCAAATCTTCTACATATGATTCTAATCAATCTCTACTTGCTGATTATGGGGAGCAATCTCAGTTTTTGTGCAATTTGGGAGCATTTGGCTAGCAAGGAGTGTAAACCCCCTAAATTTCTACTTTAATTTTTTTTATATAAATTGAGTATTTAAAATTTTTACTTGGTATTTGTACGTCGTATAGTCGTATTATACGTCGCGTACGAATTTATCGTATGGGACGTCGCGGATGAGTTCGCAAATTTCGTATGTCACGTCGAGTACGAATATGTGCGAGCGTACATATTTTAGAAAAATATTTTTTTCTATTTTTATAGTTTCAAAATAATATATATAATAATTATTTGTATTTTACTTAAAAGTTGTGAAAAGTATCAAGATGGCCAAAACGTATTACTTTTAATTATTTATAAAAGGCTTGCTTATTTAATAGTGGTAATTTAGAAAACTATTTTATGCAAATATGCCTTGCACATGAGGTACACGATTTTGAATTTATATAGAAAGTTCCATTTTCGAAGTTATTGATATTACTATTTTATTATTCAAAAAGATATTTACAAATATTTATTATTTTCGAAATTATTATTATTGATATTTTTGGAAAATATAATTGGAAATTTTTGTGGCCATTTTAAATCTCGATTTGATTTTATGGGTTTAATTTAAAAAGTTTAAAGACAGAAATTATATTTATATTTGAGTTTAGATGATCTAGATTTAAATTGGAATTTAATTTAAATTTAGATTTGATTTATTTGAATTAAAATTTATATTATCTATAGAGGATTTAAATCCCCAAACTCCTTATCCTAATGGGAATTCCCACATCCTATAAATAGGCAGGTACTCCTCCATAATTCTCTACCACAACTATAATTTCCATCCATACAGTGCATCGTGTCCGTGTCCGTGCCTTCCCTCTCCACTATGAGTTTCTTATACAAATACATCGATAGCTCTGTTCCGGGTTCGACAGATCCGAACCTCCGTTCCCATCGTGTCGGACACACCTAACACAACTCACTCATAAACCTAACCCTCGACAACCACCAATGGCAGCACCAACACCCAGCCAACATCAACACCCTCACCTTTACCACAGTTTCCTGTCCTCCCCGTCTCCTCGTCTAAACCTCAGCATTCCCATCACCGTACCCCTGTTCTTCGATCACACCATCGCCATCATCGGCACCATCGCCGGAAACTCGCCCACACCGCCAAAACCATCACAGCAAAAGAAAATGAATCGAAACCCTAAACCCCAACGTACCTTCGCCACGCCGAGAAGCCTCTGTAACGCCCTAGTCCCAATATATGTAGGACTAGGAAATACGTACATGCCAGCTGTATGCATACGCAGACTACTCCAATATATGGAATCTACGTATACACACATAAGCTGTAATAAAAGAGCTCCAGCTCATAACAATATAACATGGTTACAGGCAGTATCTATATCTCATCTACTGTGATAAATAAGAGAAATAATAAACCAAATGTCTCAACTCAAAATAAAGAGAAATATATGTCGGGCGGAAACAAATCCACTACCGAACTACTGAAAAGAAATCAACTGAAATGAATATGAAAAAGAGTATCAACTACATAAGTCCATCAACTAAGAATAGAATCAAATAGGCTCCGAAGGCGAGGCCTCCTCAGCTGCAAATGGAGACTCTAGTCCAGAACCGTACTCCTCGGGATACTGTTCGTCGTCTATACCTGGAGAGATCACCAGGTCCTCAGAGGGACGTAACAAGATACAGGAAGAACATGCTAATATGAACTGTCAGAATAATAATAATAATATGCAAGACTCTCCTAGACACCAATATGTAAAAGGAATTCTAACCATCTATTGTGCAATTAGAGGACAACTTTCATGCGCATGGATGGGATTTTAGGCTATGTGTACGTAACTGGCATCCAGTCATCTGTATCCGTCCGTAACGTCTAAAACGTCAGAGGGTATCTGTAAATAATTCGCCACAGTTCCATCCGGAGACTGTGGTTTACCTGTTTGTCTTCCCATACGCACTAGCGACTGTCCTCCCCCAATGTTTCCCACTGTCCAAGTCATGCCCATGACTCATCCAGTTTTGTAACTGCTTGAGTCTCTAAAACCCTAGTCATAGCAGTTACGATCATCTATCCGTCACACGACTTCTTACATAAAGATGGCCAGTCAATATGCAAGTCGTGTCCCTAGCAACATGTATCAAACCATGTAGTGTAGGTGTCATGGCCAACGGAGATATAAGAATATCCCACAATAGAAAGGTAGTCCACTACAACTAAGTCGACATGCAACAAATAAAATAAAACAAGAAACGACTGATAAAGTCGCTTGCACCCAAGGGTGGTTTGGACGCACAGTTTATAAAAATATGAAACAAAGTAAATAATACTGAAAATAAATAATATGACAGTAAATATAGCAAGGTATACTTGCCTGGTGATTGAAAGGTATTTTGAAGACGTCCAGTAGATGAAATTGGCAAGTGATAATAAGCTACAGGAGTAGAACCTCCACAAACATTCCCGGACGCTGAAACAAACATCAAAAACATTCTCGGTGAAGAAGATATACCTAGGAAATGCCTGTCCAAAAGTCTAATTCTGGAACAGGGGCAAAATCGTAATTTTGGGTCAAAACGATGTCTGCCGTTGGACCCGCTTTGCACCGAAATGCGTGCCAGAACCTACGGTCTCTAAAGTTGTCAAACTATATGTCTACTAATTTGTTTTGACGAGACGAACCCAACGGTATGTCCAATTTTGGATTCCGATGAGCCGTGCACAAAATCGCCCGTTTGAGTGGGTCGCGGGCCCGCCAATTTTGATGTTCCGATCAACCTTCTCAGAATCGGACCAAACTTGGCATGCAGGACCAGAAAAATATTTTGAGTCCAATGGCGCATGTTTTGTCGTGGTTTGACGAACGTGCACAAAGTTATGGCCAAGTTTGCAAAGCGTCGATACGGGGGTATCTTGACGGATACAGACTAATTTTGTCGCGCACACGCGACGAAACTGAGTTCTGTCAGTTCCCACACTTCAGCAACGTCCATACGCACCTTTCGATGCATATAGCGTGCGACCATGTCGCCCGGATTGGCGGGACGCATGTCATATCGGGCAGTTTTATTAAAATTTTTAGTTTTCGAAAATAGGTTTTTCTCGAACTTTGGAATCAATAATCTTTTCATATAACTATTGAAAATTCAAACTAAAAGAAAGGATTTTATGTGCTATAGATGGTCTTTATTGTTGTTCAGGAAGTTTCGAAAACCCTCTACAGGATAGTTCACAATCATGCATCGAACATGGGTGTTTGGGCTGTAGTAAAACTGTCAAGAAAACAGTTTTTCGAGCATTTTCGAGTCGATGTACCGACTCACTGGGTTGATCTTCAGGGTACTACCAGGTAGGTCATCCAGTGGGTCAGGTGGGCTATCTACGGCAACTTGCAGAATCAAAATATATGAATTACGCATGAAGAATTTAGAACGATGATGGGGGTACCTTGCAACTGTTGCTAACAGAGTTTCTCCTCTGTTTCAACTATTCCAACGACGAACTCCAGTGACTGACACGACGGTGCAAGGCTGGAGACGGCGGGACAGCGTCGCCTGAGGTTGGAGGTGACTCTGGGATCGGGACAGATAGCGCTGGGGAGTCGGGATCGTCCAGTGCCGAGTTATGGGGGTACACGAGAGGGTTTCGATGAGTTATATAGATATCAAGATTAAATCCGATTTATTATCGAATATAAATTCGATTTGAATTGGATTTAGCATAATCTATTAGAGAATAGGATTGGGTTTTCAATAGAGAAGATTTGGGAAGATTTGATCAAGATTTGATTGGGATTTAAAATCCGAATTTTTTTTTTTAAAAAATAGCTACTGAACGCAAGGGGAGGGGGCGCTCGGGTTCAGCTCCCTGGGGAAGAGCTACAGTGCCGCAAGGCACTGTTCACCTAATTGATATTTTTTTCCTAAAAACTAAGGGCTGTGGGTTTTAGTGATTTTTAAATCGATTTTTCCTGCAACTTGCTGCAGTTTAATCCAAACTATTTGAAAGGAGTTGTTGAGGGTTATATGGGCTCTGTATAGGGTTCTATAGATCGACAAACCATCGACTACAAGCAGAGAAATAATTGAACGAAGGCAGGTACCTTGAGTGTTGGCTCAACAAACAAAGAGGTGCTCTGTTCTTCGAGTTTCGACGGTTCTCCGGTGATCCGTCGACAACTAGCAGACTGCAGGTGGCCTGGAGGAGTCGTAGAAGGTCGGAGATAGCTTGGGGACGAACACTTGAGGATCAAGATGAGTTTTTCCAAAGTTTTCTATGGATGGGTTTATATATACACCCAGGGTTTTAATCCGAGATTAAATTGAATTCGTATAGGTTTTGGGGTCAAATTGGGGTTTAGATGGAGGAGAATTTAACTAGGATTGGATAGGAAAAATTTGAAAAGATTTGATGTAGTTTTGAGGGAGTTTGAATTTTTGGATGATTTGAGACTTAAGTCTTTGTTTCTCGCCAAAGGTGTTCTGCTCGGGTTCAGTTCCGTGAAGAAAGTGAACAGTGCTGTAGGCACTGTTCACACGTGTTTTCTTTTTTTTCTTTATATATATATATATATATATATATAAACTAATAAAAAAATATATATATATATAAACTAATAAAAGCCCAAAGTAACTTATAATATGTCAAAAATATTTTTTAAAAAAATATAAAAATATCTACATTTACTAACTATATTTGCTATATGCATATATATGTATGTATCTACATATCTAAAATATGAGTCAACATAAAAATATTCCTATTAAACATTTAATACACTTCTATATTAATATTACTCATAATCATTCTAGTATAAAATATTAAATTTTTTTTTAAAAAAGATTATATTATACACCAAGGAAAAATATATTTATTATATAGAAATATTCTTTATTTCTAATCAATAAAATCTTTTGACAAAATAATCACTAACCCTCATAATATACACATAAATGAATATCCCACAAATATTTGTAGGATAGAAATTTTCACGTAAAAAAAACTATCATTAATATTATATATAAAAAAAATATAAAAACACAAATAAATTGACATTTCATAAAAACAATAAAATTCAATTTAAGCCAAAAATAATATAAAAAAAATTAACAAATTTGGGGGTTTTACATCCTACCCAACTTATAAGAATTTCGTCCTCGAAATAAAGATAACGCACGATCTGTGGAAACGAAGTACAAGACGGAGGAAGAATAGAGCGCAAAAATTGGGTCACAATTTTCGTGCAAAAGAGGCAAACGGTTGTGTATGTCGCCTTCGTGCCTCCGCATTTTAGCAGTGCACTATGTTGACATACGATCCGAGGGAGTGGAACAAATCATAGTACTTACAAGGATTGCGGTGGTGGTTTCTAACTAGATAGGATACCCTCGTGTTTCTATAACTATCAAGGTTTATACCATAAAATTTCTAAGTCATTCTATGATCATGGTCATGCAATGGTAATTTAACTAAGACATCGTACCTGTCTCTATGGCTCCTTGGGTTGGTGGTCCCGCGGCGATCATACTGAAGACTTGTCCCGAGTTCTGATTGCCCCTTGGATATCCAATAGCTGCTGGTGGGCGTGGTGCTCCTCCTCATGGTGCTGGTAGTGCTACTCCCTGCATCTGCTGTCGTCCAGAAGGACAATCTCGAGCTTGGTGTTGATTTGACCTGCAAGCCATACACAATCCCAATATGCGACGACAATCCCTCTGAAAATGTCCCTTCTTTCCGTAATAATGACATGTGGGTAATTCCCTCACTGGTTGTGGGGAAGCTCTAATCTGCTGCTGTGTCACTGGATGTCGGGTGGGTCCTGCTGGTGTCGTCTTCGCTGATGCAATGGTCGAAACAGATCGTCGTTGCTGTGCCTTCTTATTTATGGCCTCTTGAGTCCTTGCTTCAGCCAATACTGCTGCCTGTGAGACTCGGGACTCGGAACTAGTGTATCGTTGAAGCTCTATGCTCAATCCTCTATGGAATCTCTTGGCCTTCTCCAACTATGTCGAAACTAACCCGGGAGCAAAATGACTCAACCGACTGAACTCGGCGTCGTATTCATCAACTGTCATGCTTCCTTGCTCTAGATGTAGGAACTGGTCATAAAGTGCATCCTTGGCAGTATCTGAGAAAAACTTCTTATTGAACAACTCTTTGAACTCCTCCCATGTCTGATCAACTCCTAGTCGTCTCTCCTCTGCAGCCCACCAATCATAAGCATTTCCTTCCAACTGCAATTTAACTGCCGTCATCCATAGGTTTACAGACAACTCGGAAGCCTTCAAAAGATTCTCCGTCTTCACCAGCCAATTGGTAATTCCGATGACATCTTCAGTGCCTTTGAAGTGTGGAGGATTCATGTTGCGGAACCCTTCGATAGTACCCACAGAGGCTTGGGGTGCTTGTAATGCCCCGCTCCGCATCGGTGCATTACGATGAGTCGTTGACTCGAAGAGTTGCGCTGACCCGATGAGGTATCGATATGAATCGATGCAAGTGTTATGTTGGCCAAAGGTAAGCTTTGAGTCGGTTGGAATCTATGAATCGAATCGATGCAAAGAGTAAGTCCCGCTTGAGCAAGTGCTGATTTTAGTTGATCTGGTGTGCAGGCTATGCTTCTACGCTGGACGATAAGAGGTCGGCATTTTGCCTTATGCAATGAAATGTCCGCAAAACCAAATCGTGGCCTTGCAACGGATTGTGGCATGGGCGCGATAGGCCAAATCAACCGAGTAGAGCAAAGGAATGGCTAAGTCCGGGAGTTAGCTATGCGATCGAGTTATGGAAGCGAGACGCTTCAATCGGCGAGGCAGCAAGGCGTATCGGCTTAAGGTGGGCGGGTTCTTGACTCTCTCTCCCTATTCCTTCACGTCTAATAAAATGTATTATGATATGCGTAATATGTTATCGGAATAGCGAGCGTGGCTCGGCGAGTAAGTGTCTAAGTATGCGTTGAACACTAAGATAGAACATTGAACAATCGAACAATTAAAGCGACGTGCATCGAGTGCACGAGTCGCAGTAGGGCAATGATGGTAGAACATATGAATGAAAATGAGATGTGCATCATGTGCACGGCTCCGAGAACATTGAACTCTAGGCGTAGAACATTGATTACGGTGCTGAGCGTGCCCTCGGGCACTTATGCTATGAATTGACTAAGTAAATACAGAAGTAGGCTATGCGAATAACACTATGAACGGGACGCGTTGATTATGAGTACGAGACGACTAGGCCGTTGGGCGTCATGCATCAATATGGATGTGTTGGGGCATAACGCCGACGGAGCTCCCCATATGAATGGTGGATTATGTTTATGGAACACGAGATCGGCTGGTATGCTATGACTTGTATGCTATGGCGCGTATTGCATGGTCAATGGACTCGGATTGCCCGTGCACGGGTGTGGCTTCCCTCGAACGGTTACGCCGGGGCGCCGGGACCGTTCGGCCTAGGAGGGAATTATGTGTGGTATTTATGGTGCACAACATTCGGACGGATTGCGACCGTCCAGTGCTGTGATAAGCTATGATATCCGTAAGTTTGGGATCCTTCGGATACTGGGCTAGCAACCCGTATCGAAGCGATTGTAGGCTTACACATATGAGATGCCAAGTCCATTACGGTGCGACACACCGTGACCTTCATATAGTTAGGGCCGGTGGGCTGAGATGAGAGCTGGGTGCAGGCGCAGGGCCTGCTACCCATTATGCATATGTTTATGTTTGTGAATAGTCGGTTGCGTGAATCATATGTTGGCTTATGTTAAGTTCTAACCACTGCAGGCTAAGGAAAATGGGACGGCATGAGCACGAACACTATGTTTACGTTTATGTTATGGCTAACTGTATCTGCTGCAGGAACACGGGATGTGCTGACACATTATAATAATGTGCTATGTTAAGTTTGCCATGAAATTGATCCTAAGGCTAAATAGAAAGACCACAAAGTAAGATGCATGCTCACTAAATGAATAAGTGTTTGGTTTGGGTGCGAGCGGGTCTTGATCAGTGCGAAGCGAGGACGAAAGCACTAAACCCCCACTAGTTTATGTGCAGGTTCAGATTATGATCAGCTCGGGGCGGAGCTTGGCTTGGACGTGCCGAGGCATGGAGTCCTTGGCGTTCAAGAGGAGCTTCCGCACATGCGTTCGGACTTGCGACATGAAGATGTTCGGCCGAGGACTACTTGGTGGCTATAAAGGGGCATAATGTATGGAGCAATGTAATCCTTTGTGAGCTAGAGAGATCATGAGCGTTGTAGCCAATTGGCATTTTATGTTGGGCTATTCAGAGCCTTTGTAACCTTCAGTTCAATATTAATAAAAGAGATTCTTATGTTTCACTTGTTTTCTTCCGCTGCTTATGTTATCGATTTGAGATAGTTCTATGTGAACCTGTTATCTTGCCTTGCACGAGCGCAAATCCAGGCTCGTGCGGCATCACGCCCCAGCGAGGACGATGATTCGGGTTAAATCTAGCGAGGACGAGCGATTTCCCGGGTCGGGGCGTGACAAGTTGGTATCAGAGCGGTTCCATCCTTTGGACCGTGCGTGAATCTCTTTGACCCTCAGTTGCTTCGTTATCGAATTCAGTTGACTCTAAGTTGTTTCCGCAACCGCATGGCTCATGGATCTGCTCGACGCTACATTGGATGTTCCATACAATAAGTCTATATTAAGTGCGTACGTCTGCCACAAGTATGTCGTGACTATTACGCTATCTCCGGGTGCCATCGGAGAGTGTTGGTTGCACGCAGTGCAACGAGTTATGGGATGTTATTTGCACGCAGTGCAACGAGTTATGGAATGCTGGTCGCACGAAGTGCAACGAATATGGTGATGTTGGTTGCATGAAGTGCAACGATATGTGTGGTCGGTCGCACGAAGTGTGAGGAGCTATGTGTTATCGGTCGCACGAAGTGCGAGGAGATATGTGTCGTTGGTGCACGAAGTGCAACGGATCGAGATGTGAGGCGATGCGTATTATATGGCTATGCGGATGGATAGCGATATGTTGTACGAGATTAAGAAATGACCGTAAGTATCAAGAATGAGTTGTTGCACGAGCTGCAACGAGCGGGATTCAAAGATCGCGGATGCGATAGTACGAATCGAGTTGGTCGCTAAGTCGAGTTGCATAGGCGAACGTTATGTTGGCCGTATGTCGCGTTGAGCTTTGAATAAGCGAATGTTGCGGATGGGATCGAGATGATCGCCATGGTACGGTTAGATTGAATGTATGTCAAACTTGAGCTAACGTTAGAGCTGGGATCGGAAGGATCGCCATACGGGATGGTTAAGTTGAGATAGAAGTCGGACCTATGCGAAGTGTGATGTCGAGTAATGACTCGATTTCGAGTGGTATATGCAATACCAACTATGCGAGCAAGCGTGGTGAAGTATTGTATCGATAACGATAGGCTCGATCCTGAGTGGTATATGGAATACCACTTAGCGATATCTATGTTAAGCCGGTTGGAGACTTACGATAGGTTTCGTCGAGACGATTATGTTGTTATGATATGTTGTTCGCAACGGATGGAGTAGTACCGAGATTCGAGTGGGAATGACTTGATAGAAGTCGGTGCCAATATACTTCGATGAATTGAGTTGAACGATTATGTACGAAGTCGTACCTACGGATGATATGTCGGACAGGGATTCGTTAAGTATAAGTTGAACGATAGGTCGAGCATATGCGAATGAATGTTACGTTGAGGAAATAGTCGACCCGGTCGAACTTATGTTGAGTTAGTACGGAGACTTCTTCGGAACGAATTGAGTAGGTACGGAGAAATCGTGCGAACGAATTTGGGTTAGCGCAATGAGTCGGTAGCACGATTTGAAAGTACGAGTTAGGAATATGAGAATGGATGAGTGCGAGACTTGATTCGTATTCGAGTTCGGATAATGGCAATGATTGCAACGGGTTTGAGCTTATGAGAAAGGAGGGTGTTCAAGTTATGCATATCGACGATGGTATTGAGGCGTATCAAAGACGATATGCAATAACTCAGGGATACTCTGATCGAATGAACGAAAATTATGTTGAGCATTGTTGTTGGATGAATAAGATGCAAGTTAAGTTGATGGCAGTTTGAATGATAACGATAGGAACGCTTCGGAGAAATTGAGAGTGAATGGATGTTGCTCGGATGAAATCGAAAGTGTCTGGATTGCTTCGCGGATCACCACTATGTTGACATTCTTGTCTTGAGCGAGCGCAACATTAGCCTCGCACATGCGTCACGTCAAATTAGAACAATCATTCCGCGTGAGCGCTGGTATGGTGAGTCATCCAGCGGGGATGATCGAACTTACGAGGCGTGGCAATTTGGATATGGATTTGTGGTTTGATGCGAAGGTGGAATTGAGGATTGTGCGATATTGTCAACGGCAGTGCCTAAGTGACTCGAGTAGTAACGGCACATCAGTTGTGCGGGGGTAGACAAATTATGGATTGGTATGTCGAATTGGGTAAAAGTCGAATAGGAAATGTCGGGAATTGATTTGGCTCCGTAATAGGATATAGCATGGTTCGTTATAACTGTCCCTCGTTGATGATCTTCAATTATCGAGCGTAGTTCCGGGGCAGATGACCCTAGAAGACTTGACCGCCAAATCAAGTGAATGTTGGAGTCCCATAGGATGACCCTAAAGAAGTCGCGTAAGAAGGATAAGGAATGAGGTAGTGCATGTCGAGGATAAGTCTAAGCGAGTGAGTATCGCGTCTCGAAAGTTAGCGAGTACTAGAATCGATACGGTCAGAGAATTACGGTCGATCAAATAAGTATTCGAGTTGTTGGCTAGTCGATGATCGAATAGATGTTGAGGAACGTGCTTAGCGTAATGACGTGGTAAGGCAATTGCAGAAAGTCTGCAATGCGCGAGAGCGACAGATAGTAGAACGACCCTAAGAGTTGTGTCGTAGATCGGTTTTAATAACGGTTAGGCCATGTGTGTTGAGCGCACCACCGATATTACGAAACGAACTAGTCGGGATTGAATCGGGGACTAAGTAAAGGATTCGTACTCGGTCGAGTATCGGAGATAGGCGTAACGTAAGAGACCTTGGGTCAGAAAGATTGTTGCCTTTGAGCATCGTAGACTCAAGTTGACCTCTGTGTCGGGAGAGCACGAGCACGATGTCTGGATAAGTTACCTAGCGGGGGTAGCCCCAGACGCAATGTATGGATAGAGCGAGAGAATGTGGATCACGTATGGATAGTCGCGTCGAGACTTAGTACGGATTGTAGACAAAAGAATTTGTGACATGTTGACATAGTCCATGTCATTAAGGCCAAGCGTTATGGATGATTGGATGAAAGACTTGAGTTATGCGAGAGATAGGAAACGGTTGGGCGAGTAGGCATTAAGGAGAATTGTTGTGATCGGATGCGCAATGAGTTGATGCAATGCGAGAGTTAGGTGGCCGGCAAGAAACTTATGAGATCGAAGTTATGGTTGAATTAAGTTATGTACAAGATGTTGGAGGATGATCGCATGTTATGGGATGATGCATACGAAGAGTATTTTGGGATTAGGCGCTAAGATATGGCTAAGTCGAGTACGGACCGATGGATGCTTGAGGATTTAAGTTGAAGTTTGTTAGTTGTCCCGATATCCTACAACTAAGCTTGGCTGAAATGCATATATTGGTGGGACGCCTAAAATATGTGTATGATCCAAACTAAGTTGTATGATTCAACGATGGTAACACGAGATCGTGAAGCGATCTATGCGAAGCACTTGGATTAAGTGTTGGTTTCGGTTCGAGGACGAACCTGATTTTGAGTGGTATATTATGTAATGCCCCGCTCCGCATCGGTGCATTACGATGAGTCGTTGACTCGAAGAGTTGCGCTGACCCGATGAGGTATCGATATGAATCGATGCAAGTGTTATGTTGGCCAAAGGTAAGCTTTGAGTCGGTTGGAATCTATGAATCGAATCGATGCAAAGAGTAAGTCCCGCTTGAGCAAGTGCTGATTTTAGTTGATCTGGTGTGCAGGCTATGCTTCTACGCTGGACGATAAGAGGTCGGCATTTTGCCTTATGCAATGAAATGTCCGCAAAACCAAATCGTGGCCTTGCAACGGATTGTGGCATGGGCGCGATAGGCCAAATCAACCGAGTAGAGCAAAGGAATGGCTAAGTCCGGGAGTTAGCTATGCGATCGAGTTATGGAAGCGAGACGCTTCAATCGGCGAGGCAGCAAGGCGTATCGGCTTAAGGTGGGCGGGTTCTTGACTCTCTCTCCCTATTCCTTCACGTCTAATAAAATGTATTATGATATGCGTAATATGTTATCGGAATAGCGAGCGTGGCTCGGCGAGTAAGTGTCTAAGTATGCGTTGAACACTAAGATAGAACATTGAACAATCGAACAATTAAAGCGACGTGCATCGAGTGCACGAGTCGCAGTAGGGCAATGATGGTAGAACATATGAATGAAAATGAGATGTGCATCATGTGCACGGCTCCGAGAACATTGAACTCTAGGCGTAGAACATTGATTACGGTGCTGAGCGTGCCCTCGGGCACTTATGCTATGAATTGACTAAGTAAATACAGAAGTAGGCTATGCGAATAACACTATGAACGGGACGCGTTGATTATGAGTACGAGACGACTAGGCCGTTGGGCGTCATGCATCAATATGGATGTGTTGGGGCATAACGCCGACGGAGCTCCCCATATGAATGGTGGATTATGTTTATGGAACACGAGATCGGCTGGTATGCTATGACTTGTATGCTATGGCGCGTATTGCATGGTCAATGGACTCGGATTGCCCGTGCACGGGTGTGGCTTCCCTCGAACGGTTACGCCGGGGCGCCGGGACCGTTCGGCCTAGGAGGGAATTATGTGTGGTATTTATGGTGCACAACATTCGGACGGATTGCGACCGTCCAGTGCTGTGATAAGCTATGATATCCGTAAGTTTGGGATCCTTCGGATACTGGACTAGCAACCCGTATCGAAGCGATTGTAGGCTTACACATATGAGATGCCAAGTCCATTACGGTGCGACACACCGTGACCTTCATATAGTTAGGGCCGGTGGGCTGAGATGAGAGCTGGGTGCAGGCGCAGGGCCTGCTACCCATTATGCATATGTTTATGTTTGTGAATAGTCGGTTGCGTGAATCATATGTTGGCTTATGTTAAGTTCTAACCACTGCAGGCTAAGGAAAATGGGACGGCATGAGCACGAACACTATGTTTACGTTTATGTTATGGCTAACTGTATCTGCTGCAGGAACACGGGATGTGCTGACACATTATAATAATGTGCTATGTTAAGTTTGCCATGAAATTGATCCTAAGGCTAAATAGAAAGACCACAAAGTAAGATGCATGCTCACTAAATGAATAAGTGTTTGGTTTGGGTGCGAGCGGGTCTTGATCAGTGCGAAGCGAGGACGAAAGCACTAAACCCCCACTAGTTTATGTGCAGGTTCAGATTATGATCAGCTCGGGGCGGAGCTTGGCTTGGACGTGCCGAGGCATGGAGTCCTTGGCGTTCAAGAGGAGCTTCCGCACATGCGTTCGGACTTGCGACATGAAGATGTTCGGCCGAGGACTACTTGGTGGCTATAAAGGGGCATAATGTATGGAGCAATGTAATCCTTTGTGAGCTAGAGAGATCATGAGCGTTGTAGCCAATTGGCATTTTATGTTGGGCTATTCAGAGCCTTTGTAACCTTCAGTTCAATATTAATAAAAGAGATTCTTATGTTTCACTTGTTTTCTTCCGCTGCTTATGTTATCGATTTGAGATAGTTCTATGTGAACCTGTTATCTTGCCTTGCACGAGCGCAAATCCAGGCTCGTGCGGCATCACGCCCCAGCGAGGACGATGATTCGGGTTAAATCTAGCGAGGACGAGCGATTTCCCGGGTCGGGGCGTGACAAGTTGGTATCAGAGCAGTTCCATCCTTTGGACCGTGCGTGAATCTCTTTGACCCTCAGTTGCTTCGTTATCGAATTCAGTTGACTCTAAGTTGTTTCCGCAACCGCATGGCTCATGGATCTGCTCGACGCTACATTGGATGTTCCATACAATAAGTCTATATTAAGTGCGTACGTCTGCCACAAGTATGTCGTGACTATTACGCTATCTCCGGGTGCCATCGGAGAGTGTTGGTTGCACGCAGTGCAACGAGTTATGGGATGTTATTTGCACGCAGTGCAACGAGTTATGGAATGCTGGTCGCACGAAGTGCAACGAATATGGTGATGTTGGTTGCATGAAGTGCAACGATATGTGTGGTCGGTCGCACGAAGTGTGAGGAGCTATGTGTTATCGGTCGCACGAAGTGCGAGGAGATATGTGTCGTTGGTGCACGAAGTGCAACGGATCGAGATGTGAGGCGATGCGTATTATATGGCTATGCGGATGGATAGCGATATGTTGTACGAGATTAAGAAATGACCGTAAGTATCAAGAATGAGTTGTTGCACGAGCTGCAACGAGCGGGATTCAAAGATCGCGGATGCGATAGTACGAATCGAGTTGGTCGCTAAGTCGAGTTGCATAGGCGAACGTTATGTTGGCCGTATGTCGCGTTGAGCTTTGAATAAGCGAATGTTGCGGATGGGATCGAGATGATCGCCATGGTACGGTTAGATTGAATGTATGTCAAACTTGAGCTAACGTTAGAGCTGGGATCGGAAGGATCGCCATACGGGATGGTTAAGTTGAGATAGAAGTCGGACCTATGCGAAGTGTGATGTCGAGTAATGACTCGATTTCGAGTGGTATATGCAATACCAACTATGCGAGCAAGCGTGGTGAAGTATTGTATCGATAACGATAGGCTCGATCCTGAGTGGTATATGGAATACCACTTAGCGATATCTATGTTAAGCCGGTTGGAGACTTACGATAGGTTTCGTCGAGACGATTATGTTGTTATGATATGTTGTTCGCAACGGATGGAGTAGTACCGAGATTCGAGTGGGAATGACTTGATAGAAGTCGGTGCCAATATACTTCGATGAATTGAGTTGAACGATTATGTACGAAGTCGTACCTACGGATGATATGTCGGACAGGGATTCGTTAAGTATAAGTTGAACGATAGGTCGAGCATATGCGAATGAATGTTACGTTGAGGAAATAGTCGACCCGGTCGAACTTATGTTGAGTTAGTACGGAGACTTCTTCGGAACGAATTGAGTAGGTACGGAGAAATCGTGCGAACGAATTTGGGTTAGCGCAATGAGTCGGTAGCACGATTTGAAAGTACGAGTTAGGAATATGAGAATGGATGAGTGCGAGACTTGATTCGTATTCGAGTTCGGATAATGGCAATGATTGCAACGGGTTTGAGCTTATGAGAAAGGAGGGTGTTCAAGTTATGCATATCGACGATGGTATTGAGGCGTATCAAAGACGATATGCAATAACTCGGGGATACTCTGATCGAATGAACGAAAATTATGTTGAGCATTGTTGTTGGATGAATAAGATGCAAGTTAAGTTGATGGCAGTTTGAATGATAACGATAGGAACGCTTCGGAGAAATTGAGAGTGAATGGATGTTGCTCGGATGAAATCGAAAGTGTCTGGATTGCTTCGCGGATCACCACTATGTTGACATTCTTGTCTTGAGCGAGCGCAACATTAGCCTCGCACATGCGTCACGTCAAATTAGAACAATCATTCCGCGTGAGCGCTGGTATGGTGAGTCATCCAGCGGGGATGATCGAACTTACGAGGCGTGGCAATTTGGATATGGATTTGTGGTTTGATGCGAAGGTGGAATTGAGGATTGTGCGATATTGTCAACGGCAGTGCCTAAGTGACTCGAGTAGTAACGGCACATCAGTTGTGCGGGGGTAGACAAATTATGGATTGGTATGTCGAATTGGGTAAAAGTCGAATAGGAAATGTCGGGAATTGATTTGGCTCCGTAATAGGATATAGCATGGTTCGTTATAACTGTCCCTCGTTGATGATCTTCAATTATCGAGCGTAGTTCCGGGGCAGATGACCCTAGAAGACTTGACCGCCAAATCAAGTGAATGTTGGAGTCCCATAGGATGACCCTAAAGAAGTCGCGTAAGAAGGATAAGGAATGAGGTAGTGCATGTCGAGGATAAGTCTAAGCGAGTGAGTATCGCGTCTCGAAAGTTAGCGAGTACTAGAATCGATACGGTCAGAGAATTACGGTCGATCAAATAAGTATTCGAGTTGTTGGCTAGTCGATGATCGAATAGATGTTGAGGAACGTGCTTAGCGTAATGACGTGGTAAGGCAATTGCAGAAAGTCTGCAATGCGCGAGAGCGACAGATAGTAGAACGACCCTAAGAGTTGTGTCGTAGATCGGTTTTAATAACGGTTAGGCCATGTGTGTTGAGCGCACCACCGATATTACGAAACGAACTAGTCGGGATTGAATCGGGGACTAAGTAAAGGATTCGTACTCGGTCGAGTATCGGAGATAGGCGTAACGTAAGAGACCTTGGGTCAGAAAGATTGTTGCCTTTGAGCATCGTAGACTCAAGTTGACCTCTGTGTCGGGAGAGCACGAGCACGATGTCTGGATAAGTTACCTAGCGGGGGTAGCCCCAGACGCAATGTATGGATAGAGCGAGAGAATGTGGATCACGTATGGATAGTCGCGTCGAGACTTAGTACGGATTGTAGACAAAAGAATTTGTGACATGTTGACATAGTCCATGTCATTAAGGCCAAGCGTTATGGATGATTGGATGAAAGACTTGAGTTATGCGAGAGATAGGAAATGGTTGGGCGAGTAGGCATTGCGGAGAATTGTTGTGATCGGATGCGCAATGAGTTGATGCAATGCGAGAGTTAGGTGGCCGGCAAGAAACTTATGAGATCGAAGTTATGGTTGAATTAAGTTATGTACAAGATGTTGGAGGATGATCGCATGTTATGGGATGATGCATACGAAGAGTATTTTGGGATTAGGCGCTAAGATATGGCTAAGTCGAGTACGGACCGATGGATGCTTGAGGATTTAAGTTGAAGTTTGTTAGTTGTCCCGATATCCTACAACTAAGCTTGGCTGAAATGCATATATTGGTGGGACGCCTAAAATATGTGTATGATCCAAACTAAGTTGTATGATTCAACGATGGTAACACGAGATCGTGAAGCGATCTATGCGAAGCACTTGGATTAAGTGTTGGTTTCGGTTCGAGGACGAACCTGATTTTGAGTGGTATATTATGTAATGCCCCGCTCCGCATCGGTGCATTACGATGAGTCGTTGACTCGAAGAGTTGCGCTGACCCGATGAGGTATCGATATGAATCGATGCAAGTGTTATGTTGGCCAAAGGTAAGCTTTGAGTCGGTTGGAATCTATGAATCGAATCGATGCAAAGAGTAAGTCCCGCTTGAGCAAGTGCTGATTTTAGTTGATCTGGTGTGCAGGCTATGCTTCTACGCTGGACGATAAGAGGTCGGCATTTTGCCTTATGCAATGAAATGTCCGCAAAACCAAATCGTGGCCTTGCAACGGATTGTGGCATGGGCGCGATAGGCCAAATCAACCGAGTAGAGCAAAGGAATGGCTAAGTCCGGGAGTTAGCTATGCGATCGAGTTATGGAAGCGAGACGCTTCAATCGGCGAGGCAGCAAGGCGTATCGGCTTAAGGTGGGCGGGTTCTTGACTCTCTCTCCCTATTCCTTCACGTCTAATAAAATGTATTATGATATGCGTAATATGTTATCGGAATAGCGAGCGTGGCTCGGCGAGTAAGTGTCTAAGTATGCGTTGAACACTAAGATAGAACATTGAACAATCGAACAATTAAAGCGACGTGCATCGAGTGCACGAGTCGCAGTAGGGCAATGATGGTAGAACATATGAATGAAAATGAGATGTGCATCATGTGCACGGCTCCGAGAACATTGAACTCTAGGCGTAGAACATTGATTACGGTGCTGAGCGTGCCCTCGGGCACTTATGCTATGAATTGACTAAGTAAATACAGAAGTAGGCTATGCGAATAACACTATGAACGGGACGCGTTGATTATGAGTACGAGACGACTAGGCCGTTGGGCGTCATGCATCAATATGGATGTGTTGGGGCATAACGCCGACGGAGCTCCCCATATGAATGGTGGATTATGTTTATGGAACACGAGATCGGCTGGTATGCTATGACTTGTATGCTATGGCGCGTATTGCATGGTCAATGGACTCGGATTGCCCGTGCACGGGTGTGGCTTCCCTCGAACGGTTACGCCGGGGCGCCGGGACCGTTCGGCCTAGGAGGGAATTATGTGTGGTATTTATGGTGCACAACATTCGGACGGATTGCGACCGTCCAGTGCTGTGATAAGCTATGATATCCGTAAGTTTGGGATCCTTCGGATACTGGGCTAGCAACCCGTATCGAAGCGATTGTAGGCTTACACATATGAGATGCCAAGTCCATTACGGTGCGACACACCGTGACCTTCATATAGTTAGGGCCGGTGGGCTGAGATGAGAGCTGGGTGCAGGCGCAGGGCCTGCTACCCATTATGCATATGTTTATGTTTGTGAATAGTCGGTTGCGTGAATCATATGTTGGCTTATGTTAAGTTCTAACCACTGCAGGCTAAGGAAAATGGGACGGCATGAGCACGAACACTATGTTTACGTTTATGTTATGGCTAACTGTATCTGCTGCAGGAACACGGGATGTGCTGACACATTATAATAATGTGCTATGTTAAGTTTGCCATGAAATTGATCCTAAGGCTAAATAGAAAGACCACAAAGTAAGATGCATGCTCACTAAATGAATAAGTGTTTGGTTTGGGTGCGAGCGGGTCTTGATCAGTGCGAAGCGAGGACGAAAGCACTAAACCCCCACTAGTTTATGTGCAGGTTCAGATTATGATCAGCTCGGGGCGGAGCTTGGCTTGGACGTGCCGAGGCATGGAGTCCTTGGCGTTCAAGAGGAGCTTCCGCACATGCGTTCGGACTTGCGACATGAAGATGTTCGGCCGAGGACTACTTGGTGGCTATAAAGGGGCATAATGTATGGAGCAATGTAATCCTTTGTGAGCTAGAGAGATCATGAGCGTTGTAGCCAATTGGCATTTTATGTTGGGCTATTCAGAGCCTTTGTAACCTTCAGTTCAATATTAATAAAAGAGATTCTTATGTTTCACTTGTTTTCTTCCGCTGCTTATGTTATCGATTTGAGATAGTTCTATGTGAACCTGTTATCTTGCCTTGCACGAGCGCAAATCCAGGCTCGTGCGGCATCACGCCCCAGCGAGGACGATGATTCGGGTTAAATCTAGCGAGGACGAGCGATTTCCCGGGTCGGGGCGTGACAGTGCTCGGGTCAGTGCTGTCTCCAAACTCCTCCTAATAGCCTCGCTCTGCTGCACCTGGGCCTGTACCAAGCTCTGGAGGATATGGTCGGTAGTAGTCCCACCAGCCTGAGGCATGGGCTGTTGTGGGGGCTTGTATGGCATCTGGGGCATGATCTGTGGGACACCCTGTGGCCCGTACTGTGGTGGATATGAAGGATATGGAAAGGGATACTGTGGTGGGTATGAGGGAGGATACTGAGGTGGATACTGTGGTGGATACTGGGGTGGATATGGTGGGGGATACTGTGGAGGCTGCTGGGGCGAATATGATGGTGGATACTGTGGAGGCTGCTGGAGTAGATATGATGGTGGATACTGTGGAGGCTGCTGGGGTGGATATGATGGTGGAGATTGGGGAGGCTACTGAGGTGGATATTGTGGAGGCTGATGTAGTGGATATGATGGTGGATACTGTGGAGGCTGGTGTGGTGGACATGATGGTGGGTATGGAGGTAGAATCTGTGGTGTGAGCTGAGGTGGATAGGTTGGCGGGAGTGGCAAGTACTCTTCTTGAGATGTAGGGTTTTTGGGGCCTGTCTGCCCCACTTGGGGTACCGGGGCTTGCTGCTGAGTAGTGGGTGGCGTCATCACAGGCTGTAGTCCGGATGGTGCTGGAGTGGTAGGGGACATGGGTGGCTGACTCACCGGTCCTTCTTGAGCAGTGATATTCCCATCAGTAAGGCGAGAGGAGTAGTGCGACCACTACGAAGATTCATCTTATTGGCACGAAAATAGAGATTACGTTAGAACAAGATCAAGCTAGATGCAAGACAAGCAGTCAAACGAGAATCCAAAAATTTGAAATCAAGGAAGGTGATTAAGCATGTGGATGAGATTCCTAAACTCTATTCCTATATGCAGGCTTGCTTGGTACGGTAAAGTAACCAAATAATTTATCTCGACCTGCATGGGCTACCACAAAAACATGTAACGCCCCAGTCCCAATATACATAGGACTAGGAAATACGTACATGCCAGCTATATGCATACGCAGACTACTCCAATATATGGAATCTACGTGTACACACATAAGCTGTAATAAAAGAGCTCCAGCTCATGACAATATAACATGGTCACAGGCAGTATCTATATCTCATCCACTGTGATAAATAAGAGAAATAATAAACCAAATGTCTTAACTCAAAATAAAGAGAAATATCTGTCGGGCGGAAACAAATCCACTACCGAACTACTGAAAAGAAATCAACTAAAATGAATATAAAAAAGAGTATCAACTACATAAGTCCATCAACTAAGAATAGAATCAAATAGGCTCCGAAGGCGAGGCCTCCTCAGCTGCAAATGGAGACTCTAGTCCAGAACCGTACTCCTCGGGATACTGTTCGTCGTCTATACCTGGAGAGATCACCAGGTCTTCAGAGGGACGTAACAAGATACAGGAAGAAAATGCTAATATGAACTGTCAGAATAATAATAATAATAATAATAATAATAATAATAATATGTAAGACTCTCCTAGACACCAATATGTAAAGGGAATTCTAACCATCTATTGTGCAATTAGAGGACAACTTTCATGCGCATGGGTAGGATTTTAGGCTATGTGTACGTAACTGGCATCCTGTCATCTGTATCCGTCTGTAACGCCTAAAACGTCAGAGGGTATCTGCAAATAATATTCCACAGTTCCATCCGGAGACTGTGGTTTTGTCACGCCCCGCTTCCGAATAATCGGATACGAGTCGGACACGCCCAGCCTTCGTCGTTGTACACGACGAAGTAAGCTGTACAATACTAAGGAAAACTCAAAGTCACAATGTAATGTAAACCAAACACAGCTTTTATAACGTTCCCAGAAATCACCAATATCCATCAAGTGTTTTAAAATATAAACTCAGCCGGAGACAAATCCGGTCCAATGAAATAATATACAATAATGAATCTCTATGATACAATCTTCAGAAAAATAAACTGAAATAAAAAGCTGCAATATCCAAGCAATCACCAGCTCCATGTAATCTTCCACTCACCTGCAACGATCCTATCAGGAAAAGAGCAAAGTACAACCCTGACTAGACAATATACAATATAATCTGTGATCCAGAGTACAAGGTGAAACCAGAATACCAGAAACTAGAACATGAAATAAAACTGAACTGTGGTACCAGAAATAAAATGTAAAACTGCAGGCAATGGATGACAATCAAGATGCTAGACAATGAACACGGCTATCAATGTACAAGGCAATCAATCACGACAATCAATATGCAATTGTGACCATTTTGAAATATTAAAACTAATGTGTGACCGGCTTAGGAGCAATCAATCAATCAATGAGTCAATTCTATAAGATACGGCTTCATCGTACGTGACGGGTACGATTAGGCTATCTACAATACCTATGTTGGGTGTGGTCACACAAAAGCTAATATTTCCCCCAATCCCGCAATGAACAATGACTCACAAGCAATGAACAATGGTACAAGACAATCGTGTGTAATTCGTGTCCGATATGAGAACATGGCACATGAAGGTAAGACAGAAAATAAGGTACAAGTCAAGTCAGTGTACTTGCCTCGGTTTGTTTGCATGAGAGTAGTACTGCATGGTTGTAATGAATCACCTGTTATATTTGTACAATTATTAGGGTTTGAAATAATGACATTAGCTAACTAGCTTAGATAAATCAACTATTTAATAGTATTTAGAAAATAATATAGTTTGAATCAATATAAATACTAATAAACTATTTTAGAGATATTAAACATTTTGGTAGCAAAATTTATAACTATATAAACCTTTACAATAGTTTAGTCACAAATACTTTTATAAGAAATATTAATTTATCAATATTTAACTAATCATTAAACTAAAATTACTAATAATATTTAGAAAATATTATAGTTTTAATTCCCATAAACACTAATGAAATATATATTATATGATATTTATATATGCTAATAAACAAGGTAGCAATTAATCATTTTTGGAAATATAATATATAATAATAAAATGATAGCAAAAATGAAACTTAATAATTTCTTGTAAAAATTATGCTAACAATATTTATTATAGGCATTTAACATTAATATAAAGTTTTTAAAGAATATTTAAAATTATAACAACTATGAATAATCAAAAGCCCAAAAATCCTGGCCCATACCCAACAGTCCAGCCCAACTTCCTAAAAATATTTAACAAAATTTATTAAAATTAAAGAGTTCAGACCCAGCCCAAAACTTCACTAAACCCGGCCTGTAACCCTCACCAATAACCACTGTTAAAATAATAAAAATTACTGTTGAATTCTAATTAACTCAGCCCGCTGGATCTCGGCCCAAATACTCAGCCTTGAAACCCAGCCCATAATCAATTTAAATCTCTGTAAAAAAATAATTACTTAACTTTCAAACCAAACAGCCCAAGCTCTGGCCCGACTGTTGTGGCCCAGGAACCCGGCCCACTTCCTCAACATATACACCCAGCTCCTTTCTCTCTCCTCTTCATTCTCTCGATCACTCCAGAACGAACAGAACTCTCGAGAGAGCTCTCTCGTCTTCACCGGCGAGACTCCGGCGAAGACTCCGTCTCCGTCTTCTTCATCACCTCCACACTTCGTCTTCCTCCTCCGTTTCTTTCTCTCACCTTCTCGTCCGGCCGACTAGCCCCATCCAGAAACCCTAATTTCCATGGCGATTTCCTTCCAGTCTCAAACCCTAGAATATATATCTGAACCCTAGGTTTTTGGTCAATCTCCCAGTCGACCGACTTCTCCTCCTCAGCCTGAAACCCTAACCCTAAAAGCTTCTTACATGTCCGTATGCCTCAACTCGAAACCCTAGCCTTAGCTCTCCCATGGCCACAACCTAACCCTAGGTTTAGGTTCCCTTCTTCCTCCATCCAGTCACCGAAACCCTAACCCTAATATCCATGGTCGAAACCCTAGCCTTCGTTCACCTCTGGAAACCTTAGATCTAGGTTCAGGAAACCCTAACCCTAATTTCTAGTACCAGTCGATCATTCCTCCAATACCATCTTTCCGAAACCCTAACCCAAAATAAAACCCTAATTCTACAGAGGAACAAGGAAGAGAAGGGGGGTTCGAGAAAGATCGAGAAGAGGAGCTCACCAGCCGGTCGGGGACGTCGATCCACGGCGGTCCTCGACGAGCTACGGACCTTCGGCGGCGAGATGGTGGCGCTCCAGCGACGGATCTGGCCTCTGTACCGACTTCGAGGCGACGACGGGGTCTCCTCAGCTCGGTGCGGATCTCGACGCGTCAGTGGCTCTGTCGGAGCGGCATGACGGCGATGCTCCTCCGCAGCGGCGGCGGAGACTACGAGGAAGCAGTCGGCGGTGGCTGTCTCTTCGAGCTGACAACACTGCAGTCGAGGTAGTGCTGTCTACTGATGGCGGTGGCACTGCAGTCGAGGTAAGCTCGACAGTCGAGACAGCGCTCTGGCGGTGCACGCTGAACGAGGGGTCAGCGCGGAGCTCGATGATGGCGCTGCAGTCGAGGCAGCTCTGGTCCCGAGGGCGCACGGTCTGCGAGATGTGCAGCAGTCGAAGCGGCGGTACGACGATGGCGGTGGCACAGATCTCCAGGAAGCTCGACGAGGCGGAGCTCCGGTGACGACGGCGGTGGTCCGGCAGTGGCGGTCTCTTCGAGCACAGAGGAGAGATGAGAGAGAGAGAGAGAGGGTGTGACGTGTCAGATAGGAATTGAGTGGCTGACAGTGTGTCAGAAATATTGGAAAATGTGTACAATTTATAATAAATTAATGTATTGGTAAAGTGGTGAATAGGAGTAGATCTGGGGGTATTTTCCCAGATTAGGACAATGGCACTAGTGGTAAATAACAATAGATCTGGGGCTAAACTAGAGAAATTAGTAACAGATTTGCAATTTCAAATTCAAACAAAGTTTTTCAAATAAAAATAGATTTCAAAATTGCATTGTTCCCTCCAACAGTTTTTAAAATAGATTTTTAAAATCAAAACATTCCAAACAGTTTCAAAACAGCTTTCTAAAATTTCAATATTTAAATTACAAATTTTAAGTTCCAAAACAGTTTTTCAAGAGAGATAGTCTAATATAACTTTAATTGCTAATTGCTAACTGAATTAATTAGAGAATAGCTAACTAATAATAGATTTTCGAAACTCCAGTATTCAAACAGATTTGAAAATATTTAGTAGTTTTTAGTTATTCAAATAATCAATAGATTATTCAAATATTTAATAAGTAAAGCAGATTTCAACACAAGTTTTCCTAATTATAAAATTATTTAATAATTACCAATTGCCAATAAAAATAGTTTTCCTTTAAAACTAGTCAAAAGTTCGAACAATTTGATTTAACCTATTAAAGTAACAGAATGATAAGTCAATTATAAAAGTGACTAGTACAATAATATCAAAATTTAATATTAACAGAAAATTAGTAAAGTGGTATATAAAATAGTGGAAAGCAATATTGAATTTCAAATAACAACTTAAGAAATATTCTTAAATTTCACAAAATTCGATGTAGGGAGTTACAAATCTACCCCCCTTACAAAAATTTCGTCCTCGAAATTTCAAGGTTTTGCAGTGTACAAAAAAAACAATCAGAATTTATTAAAGGCAACATGAAAACTAAATGATTTATTGTGGAGTAAAAGAACAAGGACTAACAAGTAGTCACTAGACAATAGGAAATACTGTAAATGCAAGAAAACTCAGAGACAAGCCTCAAAATAGGCAATACAAAAAGTACAACTACTACAAGCAAATAAAAAGATAACGGTCCACTCGGCTGCGCTCCTGCAGCTACTACTGATCCTCATAAACTGGGTCCTCCTGCTGCTGCTCTGGTACTGGCCCCTGACGAGTGAAAGCCGCAGGACAATCTCTCACTTGGTGAGTGGCAGATCCACAAACCAAACACTGCCCTAACTTCATGCGGCATTCCTCGCCACGGTGTCCCGGTCTCTTGCAGTATGCACAAGAAAGGTACACCGGGGTCTGGATCTGTCTCTGCTGCCTCGGCGATGTCGGTGCTCGAACATGGTGCTGATGCTGAGGTAGCCTCTGCTGGGTGTCGGTCCGCTTCGGTGGACCCTGAGAACTGCTGGCGCCAATATCTCTGTCCCGCTTGAGCTTCGGATCCATTTCTTTCTCCACTTCCTGAGCAACTTTAAGAATGCTCGCATATGTAGTGGCCTGACTAATAGCTACTGCATGTTGCAGCTCTCTGGTGAGACCCTTCTTGAACATCCAAGCCCTGTCCTTCGGCATGCTGACTAGGTTCTCTGCTAACCTGCTGAGTCGGGTGAACTCGGATGTATACTGGGCCACTGACATATTCCCTTGCTGCAATGCTTCAAATTGCATCCTAAGCTCGTTCCGCTCCACATCCGGGAAGAACTTCTCCTGGAACAGCAGCTTGAAGTCCTTCCAGGAAACTCCGGGCTCTGCTAACTGGGGCTCCTCCCGGTACCATGCCCTAGCGATGTCGAAAAATTGTATGCTCGCAACTTCGACCTTCAAATCATCCGGAATTCTTGCCATCTTCAATGACCGTTCAGCATTCTCCAGCCATTCGTCTGCGTAGACTATTCCCTCATCGACCCAGAAATCCATTGGGCAGAGAAACTGATAGTCCTTGGCAGACCCTGGCCTCGGCTCTGCTGGTGCCGGTGGTGCTGGTGGAGCTGGCTCTCTGGTCCTGAGTGCGTCGACGACTGTCGCTCTGAACTGTGCGGCCTACTGACTCTGAGCCTCGCTGAACTGTGCAGCCTGTTGATTCTGGGCCTCCATGAATTGCTGGAACATGGCCATCACTTGCGTGCAATCGAACATCATCGTCGGTGGAATCGGCTGAGGCGGAGGCGGTGGTAGCTGCTCCTGTGCACTGGGTGTAGACTGCTCACTGGTCCCAGCGTTCGTCGTGGCGACCGTCCTGCAAAAGAAATAAACTGTTGATTGCTATATCCTATAAAAATCACAAACTATCCTAAAATCATAAGTAATCAAATTTTCAAAAATTTTAAACATCAATAACCATAAACCCTAAACTATTAATCATAAACCATTTTCATAAACCATAAACCATTTTCATAAACAGTAAACCATTTTCATAAACCATTTTTATAAACCATAAACCATAAACCATAAACCATTTTCATAAACCATTTTCCCGCGATTCCTATGCTGTGATGAGTTTTCCTTAGCTTTCGCTGGTCCCCCAATAACACTTTATTACATAAGTATCATTAGGACAGAGACCTGCATGGGCCACCACTAAAAACATGTCACGCCCTGCTCCCGAATAATCGGATACGAGTCGGACACGCCCAGCCTTCGTCATTGGACACGACGAAGTAAGCTGTACAATACTAAGGAAAACTCAAAGTCACAATGTAATATAAACCAAACACAGCTTTTATAACATTTCCAGAAATCACCAATATCCATCAAGTGTTTTAAAATACAAACTCAGCCGGAGACAAATCCGGTCCAATGAAATAATATACAATAATGAATCTTTAAGATACAATCTCCAGAAAAATAAACTGAAATAAAAAGCTGCAATATCCAAGCAATCACCAGCTCCATGTAATCTCCCACTCACCTGCAACGATCCTATCAGGAAAAGAGCAATGTACAACCCTGACTAGACAATATACAATGTAATCTGTGATCCAGAGTACAAGGTGAAACCAGATTACCAGAAACTAGAACATGAAATGAAACTGAACTGTGGTACCAGAAATGAAATGTAAAACTGCAGGCAATGGATGACAATCAAGATGCTAGACAATGAACACGGCTATCAATGTACAAGGCAATCAATCACGATAATCAATATGCAATTGTGACCATTTTGAAATATTAAAACTAATGTGTGACCGGCTTAGGAGCAATCAATCAATCAATGAGTCAATGAGTCAATTCTACAAGGTACAGCTTCATCGTACGTGACGTGTACGATTAGGCTATCTACAATACCTATGTTGGGTGTGGTCACACAAAAGCTAATATTTCCTCCAATCCCGCAATGAACAATGACTCACAAGCAATGAACAATGGTACAAGATAATCGTGTGTAATTCGTGTTCGATATGAGAATATGGCACATGAAGGTAAGACAGAAAACAAGGTACAAGTCAAGTCAGTGTACTTGCCTCGGTTTGTTTGCACGAGAGTAGTACTGCATGGTTGTAATGAATCACCTGTTATATTTGTACAATTATTAGGGTTTGAAATAATGACATTAGCTAACTAGCTTAGATAAATCAACTATTTAACAGTATTTAGAAAATAATATAGTTTGAATCAATATAAATACTGATAAACTATTTTAGAGATATTAAACATTTTGGTAGCAAAATTTATAACTATATAAACCTTTACAATAGTTTAGTCACAAATACTTTTATAAGAAATATTAATTTATCAATATTTAACTAATTATTAAACTAAAATTACTAATAATATTTAGAAAATATTATAGTTTTAATTCCCATAAACACTAATGAAATATATATTATATGATATTTATATATGCTAATAAACAAGGTAGCAATTAATCATTTTTGGAAATATAATATATAATAATAAAATGATAGCAAAAATGAAACTTAATAATTTCTTGTAAAAATTATGCTAACAATATTTATTATAGGCATTTAACATTAATATAAAGTTTTTAAAGAATATTTAAAATAATAACAACTATGAATAATCAAAAGCCCAAAAATCCTGGCCCATACCCAACAGTCCAGCCCAACTTCCTAAAAATATTTAACAAAATTTATTAAAATTAAAGAGTTCAGACCCAGCCCAAAACTTCACTAAACCCGGCCTGTAACCCTCACCAATAACCACTGTTAAAATAATAAAAATTTCTGTTGAATTCTAATTAACTCAGCCCGCTGGATCTCGGCCCAAATACTCAGCCTTGAAACCCAGCCCATAATCAATTTAAATCTCTGTAAAAAAATAATTACTTAACTTTCAAACCAAACAGCCCAAGCTCTGGCCCGACTGTTGTGGCCCAGGAACCCGGCCCACTTCCTCAACATATACACCCGGCTCCTTTCTCTCTCCTCTTCATTCTCTCGATCACTCCAGAACGAACAGAACTCTCGAGAGAGCTCTCTCGTCTTCACCGGCGAGACTTCGGCGAAGACTCCGGCGAAGACTCCGTCTCCGTCTTCTTCATCACCTCCACACTTCATCTTCCTCCTCCGTTTCTTCCTCTCACCTTCTCGTCCGGCCGACTAGCCCCATCCAGAAACCCTAATTTCTATGGCGATTTCCTTCCAGTCTCAAACCCTAGAATATAAATCTGAACCCTAGGTTTTTGGTCAATCTCCCAGCCGACCGACTTCTCCTCCTCAGCCTGAAACCCTAACCCTAAAAGCTTCTTACATGGCTGCATGCCTCAACTCGAAACCCTATCCTTAGCTCTCCCATGGCCACAACCTAACCCTACGTTTAGGTACCCTTCTTCCTCCATCCAGTCACCGAAACCCTAACCCTAATATCCATGGTCGAAACCCTAGCCTTCGTTCACCTCTGGAAACCCTAGATCTAGGTTCAGGAAACCCTAACCCTAATTTCTAGTACCAGTCGATCATTCCCCTATTACCATCTTTCCGAAACCCTAACCCAAAATAAAACCCTAATTCTACAGAGGAACAAGGAAGAGAACGGGGGTTCGAGAAAGATCGAGAAGAGAAGCTCACCAGCCGGTCGGGGACGTCGATCTACGGCGGTCCTTGGCGAGCTGCGGACCTTCGGCGGCGAGATGGTGGCGCTCCAGCGACGGATCTGGCCTCTGCATCGACTTCGAGGCGGCGACGGGGTCTCCTCGGCTCGGTGCGGATCTCGACGCGTCAGTGGCTCTGTCGGAGCGGCGTGACGACGATGCTCCTCCGCAGCGGCAGCGGAGACTACGAGGAAGCAGTCGGCGGTGGCTGTCTCTTCGAGCTGACAGCACTGCAGTCGAGGCAGTACTGTCTACTGATGGCGGTGGCGCTGCAGTCGAGGTGAGCTCGACAGTCGAGACAGCGCTCTGGCGGTGCACGCTGAACGAGGGGTCAGCGCGGAGCTCGATGATGGCGCTGCAGTCGAGGCAGCTCTGGTCCCGAGGGCGCACGGTCTGCGAGATGCGCAGCAGTCAAGGCGGCGGTGTGACGATGGCGGTGGCGCAGATCTCCAGGAAGCTCGACGAGGCGGAGCTCCGGTGACGACGGCGGTGGTCCGGCAGTGGCGGTCTCTTCGAGCATAGAGGAGAGATGAGAGAGAGAGAGGGTGTGTGACATGTCAGAGAGGAATTGAGTGGCTGACAGTGTGTCAGAAATATTGGAAAATGTGTACAATTTATAATAAATTAATATAGTGGTAAAGTGGTGAATAGGAGTAGATCTGGGGGTATTTTCCCAGATTAGGACAATGGCACTAGTGGTAAATAACAATAGATCTGGGGCTAAACTAGAGAAATTAGTAACAGATTTGCAATTTCAAATTCAAACAAAGTTTTTCAAACAAAAATAGATTTCAAAATTGCATTGTTCCCTCCAACAGTTTTTAAAATAGATTTTTAAAATCAAAACATTCCAAACAGTTTCAAAACAGCTTTCTAAAATTTCAATATTTAAATTACAAATTTCAAGTTCCAAAACAGTTTTTCAAGAGAGATAGTCTAATATAACTTTAATTGCTAATTGCTAACTGAATTAATTAGATAATAGCTAACTAATAATAGATTTTCGAAACTCCAGTATTCAAACAGATTTCAAAATATTTAGTAGTTTTTAAATATTCAAATAATCAATAGATTATTCAAATATTTAATAAGTAAAGCAAATTTCAACACAAGTTTTCCTAATTATAAAATTATTTAATAATTACCAATTGCCAATAAAAATAGTTTTCCTTTAAAACTAGTCAAAAGTTCGAACAATTTGATTTAACCTATTAAAGTAATAGAATGATAAGTCAATTATAAAAGTGATTAGTACAATAATATCAAAATTTCATATTAACAGAAAATTAGTAAAGTGGTATATAAAATAGTGGAAAGCAATATTGAATTTCAAATAACAACTTAAGAAATATTCTTAAATTTCACAAAATTCGATGTAGGAAGTTACAGGTTTACCTGTTTGGCTTTCCATACGCACTAGCGACTGTCCTCCCCCAATGTTTTCCACTATCCAAGTCATGCCCATGACTCGTCCAGTTTTGTAACTGCTTGAGTCTCTAAAACCCTAGTCATAGCAGTTATGATCATCTATCCGTCACACCACTTCTTACATAAAGATGGCCAGTCAATATGCAAGTCGTGCCCCTAGCAACATGTATCAAATCGTGTAGTGTTGTCACGACCCGCACCCTGAAGAGGGGCACGAGCACGTGGTTACGTTCAGCCTACGCCGCAGTATCGGCGGTAGAACGCTGTATATAGGGTTTGTAAATACTACGACTAAAACAGATAAATGTACCTGTACAGTATATACTCTTCAAATGGAGGTGACATAGCAATACAGTCTCAATCACATATATCAAACTAAGGTAGATAGCACGAAAAGGAAAATACGATAGATAAAACAGGAAATGAGTCCAAGATCCATAAGTCAGTGCTATACACAAACATCAGAGTCTTAGAAAATATAAGTATAAAAATACTACAAACTGAAATGTACTAGCTGGCTCGCAGGACAGGCAAACCTAACTAACTATGCTACTCAGGGTGAGCAAAGTCTAGTGGCTCTACCAACAAGCCACAGTCTAAGTCTACTCCGTCAGACTCGACCCTATAGTAGGTCGGGCAATCAGTCTCTAAATCATCTGTAAAATTTGTCAACGGTATTCTGTCAGAAAAATGAGCAAGTACAAACACCAACAGCAGTTCCATGTGAATTGACAAAAGCTATAAGAGCCAGTATAATGAAATATAAGACAAAATCAACTGGAAATAAATATCAGGATGTGAGTACTAAAAAGGACGATAATGCATATATATATATATATATATATATATATATATATATATATATATATATATATATATATATATATATATATGATGACTTGGGAATTATTCGGAAGCCGAGTTACAACCCCTAAACCAAACAATGACCGGAGTTGTAATCCTTCTTCCGAACAGAACTTAGCCTCCTACGAAAATAAATATAAAAGGTGCCTTGAATTATTAGTGTGTTATGTGATCGGCTTTGGAAAATATGATCAGGCTTTCCATCCGACCGGCTATGAACCCTGTATACAATAGAACGATAAGGCCAGTCACCATGGAAAGCTATGAACCGTATAGGGTAAGGCTTTACCCGTCGTGAGACGAGGGTATAGCTATGAACCATATGTACCATAGAACCATGTGAGAATTTGATCACACAACCACTAATAACTCCTCCATCCCCGAATAGTACAATGGATCTGGACATGACACGTTATGACACGAGATTCCATAAGAGGGTAGCAAGTCCCCTTTTGAAATCGGTATCTATACCAATATACTGAAATAAGACAGAATATGTACCAATATACCATGTAACTCTAGGAATAACATTCCATGTCATGATCCAACATATACTAGTCCGTGAACTGTCGTGACTGGAAATCGAGTATAACACTACAACTGAATCGGATATAGCAGATATCAAGACAATAAAAACTATCAATAAATGTACTCACCTGTGGTCCTGAACTGATAGGGTGAACAGACGCTCAGAGTGATCACAGACCTAAAATAAGATACTATGAGTCAAACAGGGCTAAATACTGAAAAAGAAAGGTAATTCAAGTCATGAATGCAAGTCTAAGTCAAAATTAGGTCAATTTAGGTCAAACTGAGTCACACTAGGTCATACTAGCTCATACTAGGTCACTGGGAGTCAATCCAAGTCAAACGAGGTCAATCTGGTTCAAGGGTTGACTTACAATTGACTTTTGGTCAAAAAGTCAACTCTGGTCAACACTGAGTCAACCCTGGGTCAACTCTAGGTCAAACAAGTCAAATGTTGACTAACAGTTAATTTTTAGTCAACTGGTTAACTCTGGTTTGGTTTCGGTCAAATCTGGTCGCTTAAAGGCTAAGTTTGACTCTCGGTTGACTTTTGTTGACTTTTGGTCAAAAAGGTCAACCGACGTCAAAACTAGTCTATGAGCACCATATTTGATCATTACCAACCACGGGAATCAAGTTCTAACTCTATCTTAGACTTCTAACACAAATACTCTATTCCTAGGCAAAACTAGCATTACCTTACCAAGGTAAATCCCGATACCATGCCCAATACCAAGAAAACCCCGCAAATATCCAAGATACTAGCCTAGGCTCCTTAGGGTAGCTCGATATCAACCTATCTAAGGTTTACCTACCAAGAATTTTGGGTATCCTATGTATCTAACCTAGTTTTAGGATATGTGTAGGTTTACCCTATTACCTACCTTACCCATATCATGAATTTACCCACACAACACCTTATCACTCACCCCTACCACTCACTCTCACACAACACTCACATGATATCACACTCTAATAGACTTCTCTATAAGTTTCCTATTGGTTTAGATATAGGCTATCCTATAGGCACTAACTACACTCATTTAGGTTCTCACATACACACACACACAACTCACAAACACTCACACACACATAGGCAAATATATGGACTGATTTGTGAGGCAAGTGGGGGCTGAATTGGGGGACTGTTTTGTAGTGTTTTGGACTGATTTGAAGTGGTTATTGTGGTGGTGTCATGGGCCAACAAGGATAGCCATTAGGGACTATTTTTGAGCTATTGTTGAGGCTAACATAGGGTGATATTAGGACTATTTTGAGGACAGCCAAGGGGATTTTCATGGGTTGTAAAGTGGGGTTTTAATGGACTGTTTTGAGGCAAAAGTGGGACAACAATGAGGCTTATGGGACAACCACATATGGGGTGGTTTCATGGGCTATTAAGTGGTGTTTCGGACAGCCAAAGGAAGGGAAAATGGGGCTGTTTTGGGACTGATTTGGAGTGGAAAAAGGGACAGCCATGTGCTGGAATTTGGGGGACTAATTTGGGGTTATAGGTGGGAACTGTTGACAGCCATGGGAGGGAAATATGGGTTGTGGTTGGGTCCTCCCCTCCCCCTCCAACACTCAACAAATCACTCTCTCTATCTCACCCCAAACTCTCACAACCATTCAATCAAATACCACCACTACCCCTCTCTACCAACACAACATACACACACTCTCAAATCCTCTCTTGGCCGACCACTCATGTACCCACAACCAATCACCAAGTATCACACCACATTCCCACTATAACATACCCATATAATTTATATAAGCCATATATATATATATATATATATATATATATATATATATATATATATATATTATATATATATATATATATATATATATATATATATATATATATATATATATATATATATATATATATATATATATATATAGAATGATATATATATAACCATATATATATACATATAGATATTAGGAATATGATACATTATGATACTATGGAAACCACAAATCTAAACACATGAAAAATCTGGAATAAATGCACTAACAAGTCATTCCTACAATATAACAAAGCACAAGTGTCCTAAAATAGGGATTTTCCCACTAGGACACAACTACAACACAAAGGACACTCCTATGACCTCCAAATGGACACGAAATGGACACAAATGAAGATATAACCATGAGAGTCATTCCTATGGGTCAAAACCATCCTAATGCATGAAAAGAATGAGAAGGAGAAGGAATTTATACCTCCCGGTGACTCGAATCGATCCCGAAATGCCACCGACACGTAGGAATCCCAAACGGACACGAACAAGCTCCGAATCCTCTCAAACTTGGGGAGCTCCCTCCTTGGCTAGAATGGAGAAGGAAGGAAGAAGATTTGGTGAAGAAATGGAAGGATTTGGTGGAGAAATTTCTAGGATTTGCTCTCTAGAAAAAATTAGGGAAGAACAAGAGAGAGAATGGAAAAGGAAATAATGAAGTGGCTAATCCCTATCCATACCAAAAGTGGCCAGCCAATATGGGTGGTTTTGTCCTATTAGAAAAAGTCCAAAAGCTCCTTTTCTAGTCTATTTACTAATACATTGGTAAGGGGTTAAGTCGGGGGTAGTTTGGTCAATCCTAAAATACTAATCCATATTAATACTAACCAAAATAATTAGTCTAGTCACTAACTAAAATAACTAACATATGGGCCATGGCTAACTAGTGTGTGGGTTCGCTAGAGTCAAAACTACCCCGGGTCCCCGATACAAGTCGGAATGTGTTGAAATTCGAACCCGACTCAAATAACCCCAAAATATTACAATAAATAAATAAATAATTCTAAAATAATTTTAAAATGAAAAATGACAAAAATACCCCTGTTTTTGGAAACTGGGGTGACAAATCTATCCACCTTAAATAAATTTCGTCCTCGAAATTAAAACCAAACAATAGTAAAATCTCAAATCACAAGTCATGATTTAAAATTTAAAATGATTTAAAATCTCAAAATCAAAGCATGAATTAAATGACTAAAAATTACAAAATTTGAAATTACTCTCAATTAGAAACTCCAAGTCTATCCACCTTAAAAGAATTCATCCTCAAAATTTAAAACGAAGCAAACACAGAAAATTCATGCAATTTGATAATCGTATGCATCTGTCCAATAATCATGATACTCAGAATCTCCGTTATGCCAATGAGGAAGGCTACAATAATCACAGAGTCCTCAACTACGGTACATACCTCTAGAATTATGGTATTTAAAATTTTTGCTTTGCCGCTAGCTTGGCAGCGAAAACCTTAAATTTCCACACCCAAGAAATTTGTCCATAGTCCGACTATATGTCCTTACTCTGCCTACTAGCATGACCATAGAGGATTCTAAATCTCATAATCGAGGCGACCTAGTCCATACAACTTATCTCAGAAGGAAATCACATCATAAGAACAATTTTTACCCAACAATCAAGAACAGATAGAATCGAAGTTCAAGATAGTTTACGAAGGCAAATATGGAAAGGAGATTCGAAAGATTGGAACCTGCTATATGCTCTGTTACTGCCTGAGTGGGCTCAACTGTCATGGCGAAAGCTCGCCCCTGCTGACCTCCTCTAGCCTGCTGTACTCTTTCCTGCCCTACCTGTCTGGCTGCACGGGCAACACAGTCTTTCACCTGGTGGTCTGGAGCTCCACAGAATAAACAGACTCCCAGCTTCATCCTACAAGCCTCCCGGGTGTGCCCCATCTTCTTACAGAAGGCATACTAGATGTCCTACCTCCGATCCTGTCCCTGGTACTGCTGGGCATGTACCGGTGCCTGCTGAAACTGCAACTGAGGCTACTGCTGCTGAAACTGTCTCTGCTGGAAATGTGGGTGCTTCGCTGGCCTTGCACTCGAACTAGCTCCAAGAGCGTCACTGCTCCTCTTCGGCTTGAGGCCGAAGTCCTCCTCTGCAATCTGAGCCTCCATAAGGATCTGCTCGAACGTTGCATCTCGTCGCCTAGATGTACGAGTGCGCACTGCATGTATAAGGCCCCTTCGGAACTTCCGGGCCTTGCACCCCTCATCCTGGACCAAACTGGGTGCAAACCTGCTCAGGCGAAAGAACCCCGCTGCATACTCGTCTATCGACGAGTTTTCCTGCACCAGACTGGCAAACTGCCCCTCCAAAGCTGTCAAGGCTACATCTGGGTAGAACTTTTCCTTAAAGAGCTTCCTAAAGTCCTCCCAAGATATACCTCTCACTGACGCACGCGGATCTGTACGGTACCAAGTCAGCGCTATATCGAAGAACTGGCTCGCTGTAAACGTCACCCACAGACCTCTCGGGACCTCTGCCAACTCCAGACTCCGCTGGACATCCTCTAGCCAGTCATCCGCGTATAGGATACCCTCGGTACCCTTGAACTCCCGCGGGTTCATCTTTCTGAAGTGGAGGTGTGTACCGGGCCTCCCCTGACCCTGCTGCTGTGCTGGTGCTTCCTGAACTGTAGTCTGTGCACCTCTCTCTACTACTGCCATCGCTAGTTGATACGAGTTCTCCATAGTCTATCGCAGTACCTCTGACTGACGGTGTTGTGCCTCTGCCTGTGCTCTCTGTGTCTGCAACATCTGCTGCAGAAGGGCCATCATCCCCTGGGTATCTGTCGGTAGCTGAGGCGGCGGTAGAAGAATGTCAGGGACGACCATGGACGGTCCCGCTGCTGGAGGTGGAAGCCCCCCTGGAACCGTCGCTGCTGCTGCTCCCGCCTGAAGAGCAGGGTCTGAGGTGGAAGCTCCCTGAACTGCAGCTCCCTCAGCTGAAGGTGAAAGACCTCCGGGAACTGCCGCTGCTACTCCTGCTTGAAGGCAAGGACTGTGGCTACTGCTCTCTCGACTGCTACTCCCATAGCCGGAGGTGGAAGACCTCCTGGATCTGACCTCTTTGGAACTGTACTAGGCCCTGCTGCCTGAGAGCGAGTCACTGTCATCCTGAAGATGAATTGAACCCAAGAGATCAATATGGCACATGATAAGAATTATCAAAGGAGGACAATTAAATTCAAATGCAAGAAGAGTTGTCATGGTAATCAAAAGATCATAGTTTTTCCTAAAATGTGATTGAGTAACTCCTATCATACCATAGATCCTACGTCCTAGTTGCAGGCTCGTAATTAGCACTCTAAGTCGAGCACCATTATGAGTTCGTACTAGTTGCGACACAGACCTGCTTGGGCCACCACAAAAATGTGTTACGACCCACACCCTGAAGAGGGGCACGAGCACGTGGTTACGTCCAGCCTACGCCGCAGTATCGACGGTAGAACGCTGTATATATGGTCTGTAAATACTACGACTAAAACAGATAAATGTACCTGTACAGTATATACTCTCCAAATGGAGGTGACATAGAAATACAGTCTCAATCACATATATCAAACTAAGTTAGATAGCACGGAAAGGAAAATACGATAGATAAAACAGAAAATGAGTCCAAGATCCACAAGTCAGAGCTATACACAAATATCAGAGTCTCAGAAAATATAAGTATAAAAATACTACAAACTGAAATGTACTAGCTGGCTCGCAGGCCAGGCAAACCTAACTAACTATGCTACTCAGGGTGAGCAAAGTCTAGTGGCTCTACCAACAAGCCACAGTCTAAGTCTACTCCGTCAGACTCGACCCCATAGTAGGTCGGGCAATCAGTCTCTAAATCATCTGTAAAATTTGTCAACGGTATCCTGTCAGGAAAATGAGCAAGTACAAACACCAACAGCAGTTCCATGTGAATTGACAAAAGCTATAAGAGACAGTATAATGAAATACAAGACAAAATCAACTGGAAATACATATCAGGATGTGAGTACTGAAAAGGACGATAATGCATATATATATATATATATATATATATATATATATATATATATATATATATATATATGATGACTTGGGAACTATTCGGAAGTCGAGTTACAACCCCTAAACCAAACAAGGACCGGAGTTGTAACCCTTCTCCCGAACAGAACTTAGCCTCCTACGAAAATAAATATAAAAGGTGCCTTGAATTATTAGTGTGTTATGTGATCGACTTGGGAAAATATGATCAGGCTTTCCATCCGACCGGCTATGAACCCTGTATACAATAGAACGATAAGGCCAGTCACCATGGAAAGCTATGAACCGTATAGGGTAAGGCTTTACCCGTCGTGAGGTGAGGGTATAGCTATGAACCATATGTACCATAGAACCATGTGGGAATTTGATCACACAACCACTAATAACTCCCCCATCCCCGAATAGTACAATGGATCTGGACATGACACGTTATGACACGGGATTCCATAAGAGGGTAGCAAGTCCCCTTTTGAAATTGTTATCTATACCAATACAATGAAATAAGACAGAATATATACCAATATACCATGTAACTCTAGGAATAACATCCCATGTCATGATCCAACATATACTAGTCCGTGAACTGTCGTGACTGGAAATCGAGTATAACACTACAACTGATCGAATATAGCAGATATCAAGACAATAAAAACTATCAGTGAATGTACTCGCCTGTGGTCCTGAGCTGATAGGGTGAACAGACGCTCAGAGTGATCACAGACCTAAAATAAGATACTATGAGTCAAACAGGGCTAAATACTGAAAAAGAAAGCTAATTCAAGTCATGAATGCAAGTCTGAGTCAAAACTAGGTCAATCTAGGTCAGACTGAGTCACACTAGGTCATATTGGCTCTTACTAGGTTACTGGGAGTCAATCCAAGTCAAACGAGGTCAATCTGGTTCAAGGGTTGACTTACAATTGACTTTTGGTCAAAAAATCAACTCTGGTCAACTCTGGTCAACACTGAGTCAACCCTGGGTCAAACAAGTCAAATGTTGACTAACAGTTGATTTTCAGTCAACTGGTCAACTCTGGTTTGGTTTCGGTCAAATCGGGTCGCTTAAAGGCTAAGTTTGACTCTCGGTTGACTTTTGTTGACTTTTGGTCAAAAAGGTCAACCGATGTCAAAACTAGTCTATGAGCACCATATTTGATCATTACCAACCACAGAAATCAAGTTCTAACTCTATCTTAGACTTCTAACACAAATACCCTAATCCTAGGCAAAACTAGCATTACCTTACCAAGGTAAATCCCGATACCTTGTCCAATACCAAGGAAACCCTGCAAATACCCAAGATACTAGCCTAGGCTCCTTAGGGTAGCTAGATATCAACCTATCTAAGGTTTACCTACCAAGAATTTTGGGTATCCTATGTATCTATCCTAGTTTTAGGATATGTGTAGGTTTACCCTATTACCTACCTTACCCATATCATGAATTTACCCACACAACACCTTATCACTCACCCCTACCACTCACTCTCACACAACACGCACATGATATCACACTCTAATAGACTTCTCTATAGGTTTCCTATTGGTTTAATATAGGCTATCCTATAGGCACTAACTACACTCATTTAGGCTCACACACACACACACACAACTCACAAACACTCACACACACATAGGCAAATATATGGACTGATTTGTGAGGCAAGTGGGGGCTGAATTGGGGGACTGTTTTGTAGTGTTTTGGACTGATTTGAAGTGGTTATTGTGGTGGTGTCATGGGCCAACAAGGACAGCCATAAGGGATTGTTTTTGAGCTATTGTTGAGGCTAACATAGGGTGATATTAGGACTATTTTTGAGGACAGCCAAGGGGGTTTTCATGGGCTGTAAAGTGGGGTTTTAATGGACTGTTTTGAGGCAAAAGTGGGATAGCATTGAGGCTTAAGGGACAGCCACATATGGGGTGGTTTCATGGGCTATTAAGTGGTGTTTTAGACAGCCAAAGGAAGGGAAAATGGGGCTATTTTGGGACTGACTTGGAGTGGAAAAAGGGACAGCCATGTGCTGGAATTTGGGGGACTGATTTGGGGTTATAGATGGGGACTGTTGACAGCCATGGGAGGGAAATATGGGCTGTGGTTGGGTCCTCCCCTCCCCTTCCAACACTCAACAAATTACTTTCTCTATCTCACCCCAAACTCTCACAACCATTCAATCAAACACCACCACTACCCCTCTCTACCAACACAACATACACACACTCTCAAATCCTCTCTTGGCCGACCACTCATGTACCCACAACCAATCACCAAGTATCACACCACATTCCCACCATAACATACCCATATAATTTATATAAGCCATATATATATATATATATTTTTTATATAAGCCATATATTTATATAAGCCATATATATACATATATATATATATATATATATATATATATATATATAGAGAGAGAGAGAGAGAGAGAGAGAGAGAGAGAATGATATATATATAACCATATATATATATACATATAGATATTAGAAATATGATACATTATGATACTATGGAAATCACAAATCTAAACACATGAAAAATCTGGAATAAATGCACTAACAAGTCATTCCTACAATATAACAAAGCACAAGTGTCCTAAAATAGGGATTTTCCCACTAGGACACAACCACAACACAAAGGACACTCCTATGACCTCCAAATGGACACGAAATGGACACAAATGGAGATATAACCATGGAGGTCATTCCTATGGGTCAAAACCATCCTAATGCATGAAAAGAATGAGAAGGAGAAGGGATTTATACCTCCCGGTGACTCGAATCGATCCCGAAATGCCACCGACACGTAGGAATCCCAAACGGACACGAACAAGCGCCGAATCCTCTCAAACTTGGGGAGCTCCCTCCTTGGCTAGAATAGAGAAGGAAGGAAGAAGATTTGGTGAAGAAATAGGAGGATTTGGTGGAGAAATTTCTAGGGTTTGCTCTCTAGAAAAAATTGGGGAAGAACAAGAGAGAGAATGGAAAAGGAAATAATGAAGTGGCTAATCCCTATCCATACCAAAAGTGGCCAGCCAATATGGGTGGTTTTGTCCTATTAGGAAAAGTCCAAAAGTCCCTTTTCTAGTCTATTTACTAATACATTGGTAAGGGATTAAGTCGGGGGTAGTTTGGTCAATCCTAAAACACTAATCCATATGAATACTAACCAAAATAATTAGTCTTGTCACTAACTAAAATAACTAACATGTGGGCCATGACTAACTAGTGTGTGGGCCCGCTAGAGTCAAAACTATCCCGGGTCCCCGATACAAGTCGGAATGAGTTGAAATTCGAACCCGACTCAAATAACCCCAAAATATTACAATAAATAAATAAATAATTCTAAAATAATTTAAAAATGAAAAATGACAAAAATACCCCTGTTTCTGGAAACTGGGGGTGACAAGTGTAGGTGTCATGGCCAACGGAGATATAAGAATATCCCACAATAGAAAGGTAGTCCATTACAACTAAGTCGACATGCAACAAATAAAATAAAACAAGAAACGACTGATAAAGTCGCTTGCACCCAAGTGTGGCTTGGACGCACAGTTTATAAAAATATGAAACAAAGTAAATAATACTGAAAATAAATAATATGACAGTAAATATAGCAAGGTATACTTGCCTGGTGATTGAAAGGTGTTTTGATGACGTCTAGTAGATGAAATTGGCAAGTGATAATAAGCTACAGGAGTGGAACCTCCACAAACGTTCTCGGATGCTGAAACAAACATCAAAAACGTTATCGGTGAAGAAGATATACCTAGGAAACGCCTGTCCAAAAGTCTAATTCTGGAACAGGGGCAAAATCGTAATTTTGGGTCAAAACGATTTCCGCCGTTGGACCCGCTTTGCGCCAAAATGCGTGCCAGAACCTACGATCTCTAAAGTCGTCAAACTATATGTCTACGAATTTGTTTTGACGAGACGAACCCAACGATATGTCCAATTTTGGATTCCGATGAGCCATGCACAAAATCGCCCGTTTGAGTGGATCGCGGGCCCGCCAATTTTGATATTCCGATCAACCTTCTCAGAATCGGACCAAACTTGGCATGCAGGACCAGAAAAATATTTCGAGTCCACGCGGTTTGACGAGCGTGCACAAAGTTATGGCCAAGTTTGCAAAGCGTCGATACGGGGGTACCTTGACGGATACGGACTGATTTCGTCGCGCACACATGACGAAACTGACTTCCGTCAGTTCCTACACTTCAGCAACGTCCATACGCACATTTTGATGCGTATAGCGTGCGACCATGTCGCCTGGATTGGCGGGACGTACGTCGTATCGGGCAGTTTCATTAAAAATTTTAGTTTTCGAAAATAGGTTTTTCTCGAACTTTGGAATCAATAATCTTTTCATATAACTATTGAAAATTCAAACTAAAAGAAAGGATTTTATGTGCTATAGATGGTCTTTATTATTGTTCAGGAAGTTTCGAAAACCCTCTACAGGATAGTTCACAATCATGCATCGAACATGGGTGTTTGGGATGTAGTGAAACTGTCAAGAAAACAGTTTTTCGAGCATTTTCGAGTCGATGTACCGACTCACTGGGTTGATCTTCAGGGTACTACCAGTTAGGTCGTCTAGTGGGTCAGGTGGGCTATCTACGGCAACTTGCAGAATCGAAATATATGAATTACGTATGAAGAATTTGGAACGATGATGGGGGTACCTTGCAACTGTTGCTAACAAAGTTCCTCCTTTGTTTCAACTATTCCAACAACGAACTCCGGTGACTTACACGACGGCACAAGGCTGGAGACGGTGGGACAGCGTCACCTGAGGTTGGAGGTGACTCTGGGATCGGGACAGAGAGCGCTGGGGAGTCGGGATCGTCCAGGGCCGAGTTATGGGGGTACACGAGAGGGTTTCGATGAGTTATATGGATATCAAGATCAAATTCGATTTCTTATCGAATATAAATTCGGTTTGAACTGGATTTATCATAATCTATTAGAGAATAGGATTGGGTTTTCAATGGAGAAGATTTGGGAAGATTTGATCAAGATTTGATTGGGATTTAAAATTCGAATTTTTTTTTAAAAAAATAGCTACTGAACGCAAGGGGAGGGGGGCGCTCGGGTTCAGCTCCCTGGGGAAGAGCTACAGTGCCGCAAGGCACTGTTCACCTAATTGATATTTTTTTCCTAAAAACTAAGGGCTGTGGGTTTTAGTGATTTTTAAATCGATTTTTCCTGCAACTTGCTGCAGTTTAATCCAAAATATTTGAAAGGAGTTGTTGAGGGTTATATGGGCTCTGTATAGGGTTTTATAGATCGACAAACCATTGACTATAAGCAGAGAAATAATTGAACGAAGGCAGGTACCTTGAGTGTTGGCTCAACAAACAGAGAGGTGCTCTGTTCTTCGAGTTTCGACGGTTCTTCGGCGATCCGTCGACAACTAGCAGACTGCAGGTGGCCTGGAGGAGTCGTAGAAGGTCGGAGACAGCTTGGGGACGAACATTTGAGGATCAAGATGAGTTTTTGATGGGTTTTTCCAAAGTTTTCTATGGATGGGTTTATATATACACCCAGGGTTTTAATCCGAGATTAAATTGAATTCGTATAGGTTTTGGGGTCAAATTGGGGTTTAGATGGAGGAGAATTTAACTAGGATTGGATAGGAAAAATTTAAAAAGATTTGATATAGTTTTGAGGGAGTTTGAATTTTTGGATGATTTGAGACTTAAGTCTCTGTTTCTCGCCAAAGGTGTTCCGCTCGGGTTCAGTTCCGTGAAGAAAGTGAACAGTGCTGTAGGCACTGTTCACACGTTCTTTATATATATATATATATATATATATATATATATATATATATATATATATATATATATTTTTTTTATATATATATATATATATATATATATATATATATATATATATATATATATATATATATATATATATATATATATATATATATAAACTAATAAAAGCCTAAAGTAACTTATAATATGTCAAAAATATTTTTTTAAAATATATAAAAATATCTATATTTACTAACTATATTTGATATATGCATATATATGCATGTATCTACATATCTAAAATATGAGTCAACTTAAAAAAATATTCCTATTAAACATTTAATACACTTCTATATTAATATTACTCATAATCATTCTAGTATAAAATATTTAAAAAAAATTTAAAAAGATTATAGTATACACCAAGGAAAAATATATTTATTATATAGAAATATTCTTTATTTCTAATCAATAAAATCTTTTGACAAAATAATCACTAACCCTCATAATATACACATAAATGAATATCCCACAAATATTTGTAGGATGGAAATTTTCATGTAAAAAAATCTATCATTAATATTATATATAAAAAAATATAAAAACACAAATAAATTTACATTTCATAAAAACAGTAAAATTCAATTTAAGCCAAAAATAATAATAAAAAAAATTCATAAAATTTGGGATTTTACAGCCTCGACCACTGCAGCAGCGTCGAGTCCTCCTCCGTCGCATCCCGGCACCCTACGCTACCGCGGTAGCCAGCGCCGCCCCTGGCGCACCGCCGCGCCGGCCGCTTCATTTCCGCGGTTGGCCCAATCTCCGCCGCATCCACCGTCCGGCCTCGACCACAGCCCCCTCGACCAAAGCCCGATCTCCTCCCCTCTTCGACTCTTCACCGCCCGCAGCAGTCGTCGATGAGCCCAGCTCGTTCCCCGCCGCGCCGAGCCGCCCCGACAGGCGCATCGCCGCGATCCCGACGCGAGCGCCCGACTCCGCCTTCACGAACGCTTCGCCGCGCCACCTCCTTCTGGCGACGCACCGCCCCTGACGCGCCGCAGTACCAGTCGTCGCCTCCTCCCAACCGGACCGCGCGCCGCCGGCGACCCTCTGGTGAGTTCTCCCCCCGCCGTTCCTCTTTTCCGCATTCTCAATTTCTCCACTCTCTATCCCACACTTCTTATTTTCCTTGGGTTTAAAGAACGACAGTGTACTACTGTACTATTTAAGCTTTAGTTATTATTATTATTATTATTATTATTATTATTATTATTATTATTATTATATTTGTGTTTTTTATTATTTTTTACTTTTTTCAATTGTTTTGTTATAATAATGACAGTATTATTATTATCACTATTGTTTAAAAATATATATAATTACTACTATTATAATATGGGTACCAGTATCATTAGATCTTATTATTAATAATAAAACTATTAGTGTTGTGTTATTAATATTTGTATTATTTTGGGAATTATCAAATATATTAAAATTTGTTTTAGCAAAATATAGTTGTCTACCTAGAAGAATTTGTTTTGACACCCAAGAATTTTAGTCCAAACCATTTTTGCTTTTCAAACATTTTCCTAAAATTATTTTAACTTGTAAAAAGGGTTTTTGAAAGTATAAATGATTTCAAGTATTTTCAATAATTGTCTAAATTATGTTACAAATAAGATACATGTTATCTTCTTAGAAATTCTATTTTTGGTAAACTTATAGTTTTAGCCTAAATCGATTTTTCCACATTTTCAAATATTTGTCAAAATTTTTATTTTTACTAGTAAACATAGTTTTCAAGTATTATACGTATTTTCTAAGAAATGGTATATGTATTCTTCACACAAATTCCCCTATTATCGTCGTTGATAATGACTAATCCCATGTTCCTATTTTTTCGTGATTTGGGCCATTACATCGACATGGCTATTGGACAGAACAGGACTTGTTGGATCATTGCACCACATCCGGCGACACACCAGGCAAGACACCTTGCCTTTACTGTTTAATTTCTTGCTCAATATCATGCATGCTTTTTCTTTATGTTGTTCTTTCAAACTATATATAGATGCAAATTATTATATTTTATGCAATTGGCTTAGAGTTAAGGGACCACCGTATGTTTAGTGCATCTCATAAACTGTCACGATGTGCCACATATTGTGTGTGAGTTGTGAGTCGCATATAAATGCGGACTTGCGTGCTGACTGATCATTGGTGCGTACAGGCCGTGCGTTAGGATATAACTGCTAATAGATTTGTGTAGAAGACTTGGCAGTTATTAAGGATTAAACGGTGTCATGGAGTCGACACATGTATAGTATCATTGGGAGGAGGGGACAGCTATTAGCGTAGAGGCTACATTTATTTTTACACACATTTTGGACCGAGGGTGACTCTTATGAGCACTACCTTCTGCCCGGGCTGATAGCGTCTCGTATGAGCGCTACTTGACGGCCACTCTTTATTACTTGCTTGCGTGAATCCGTTACAGCCCCTGCGTAGAACGTTGTCCTCAAAGTGCATATCACATCCGAATTAGCAAGTCTGCCTTTCTTGTCCTTCTTTTCCATCCTGTTGTGTGATTCATTAGTTCCTATCAGGATATATTTGTGCTGTACTAGATAGTGTAGTGACCATGTTCAAGACTGAGAAATCATGACCATTAGGACGATGATTTGCATGTTATTAGATATAATTTTCTTAATCTTGATTGTTAGGGGTTTGACCTAGAAGGAGTACGATCACCTTAAATTTTGAGAACAAAATTTTTCTAAGGAGGTAGATTTGTCACCACCAAATTCTGGAGTAAGAGTATTTTGGTAATTGGTAAATTTTTTAATTATTTTATTATTATTTAATTGTTGAATTGTATTAGTGTCTTGTTATGTGAAACCTTAGAACTACATTGTGTAGATGTTAGCCATGACCATAGAAATTTTTTAGAGAAATTAGATAACTTAAGTTTGGCTCTAATCTAGCTAGCATATCATTTAGAACCTATTAGTAGTTTAAACCTTAAGTCACTTTGGACTCTTCCCTTAAAGGGCCTTAATTTACATGTTAGTAAGGCCTTTTAGCCAATTTCACCAAACCTTAACCCTAGCCACTATCTTGGCTGGCCACTATCTTGGCTGGCCACGTAGAGCCTCCCCATTCCTATTTAAAATAACATTAGCCCCTTGTCTCTTTTCATTTGCAAACCCTAACCCTAAATTGGTGTTCTTCCCCAAATTTGACCCTTTTACCAAATCAACTCCAAATTCAACTGAATCAATACAAACCACTCCTCTTGTGTAGAGGAGGTCTCTATTGGCTAGCTAGGAAGGATTTGGAGCAATTTGACCATTGCAACTTGGTGGAGATCTAGATCTAAGAGTTTTTATTGAGATTCCAACTCTCAATTGGTAAGAGCCTCTAAACCTATTAAAACTATGTTTTCTTTCCATAGATGCATTCATTTAGGGTCCCCCTATCCCTAGAAATAGTTTGGTTCAATTCGTGTCCATTTGATACCCGTATTATGGGCATATCACTCCGTATTGGAGAGATATTTCAAGTGTTCGACTAAATGGTCCTTATAACATTTTGTTCTCCAATTTCAGATCTAATTATATATTTGTATAGCCTATTATGTGTAGATTACAATGGTCTTGGACTGAGTCAAATTTGATGGGATTTGTTGTGTCGTATTGGACACGGGGATACGATGTTGCATTGTACAGGGTGAACAATGCTTGCCCTGCTGCTGCAGGCTTCGTACACCCTTGATACGCCGCTTTTTCACTTCTTAATGACTGATCTAGGTAGGGACATTGACTGACATGTGGTTCTTGGCTTGTGGCACCAAACCATGGCTGATTCGAGTACTTGTTTGATCCGCAGATGTGACTCTGTGCGGTCGGGGACACTGCACTTTGTGTACTGCTCACTGCTCACTTCGACACTACTTGGACACATGGGACACTACTCTGACACACACCCTTGACCCTCTATGGACACTTGTATAAACACATTCATATTTTGCTTCACATTCTCACATACTCGACCATGTTCTGACACTCACTTGCTCGATACACATCCATGTCACTTGCCAACTGCTCACACACTGCACACTTTGTTTCACACTGTTCCTAGACACACTATTGACACTTGACACATTTTGACACATTTACATTACACTTGATACTCACTTGTACTATTCACTTGGACACCACATTTGTTCACTCCTATTTGCATAACACACATACACACACACACATGGTTCACACTTGCACATGCATTCACCCTTCACATTGCCATGATATTTTTGACACACCACTGCACTTGCTCTGTACATGCATACTTGACATTGGACGCATTCATCTGGACACTTGTATTTGACACTACACTTCATGACACCATGACACTCTAGCTTACTGCACACCCTTGACACCCTTTGACACCTGTTGATACTTGTTTCACATGACACTCCACTTCTTTGACACACTCTGATGCATATTATTGTTCACACTAATATTAGGCAATTAGGAAGTTGTATGTATGTGTGTGAGTTTATATTGATTGAGGTGTTAGGAGTTAGATTCAGGTAGTAGTTGCATTATAGAGAAGATGGGCTCGGGTTAGGCTTGATAGAAGTAGCAGTAGGTGATGAGGATTAGAGGATTAGAGACCCTTGTAGAAGCATAAATAATCTCAGCATAATACAAGGCACAGAGGCGCAGGTGGTCAAGCACGCCAACAACAAAGACAAAAGTCACAAACAGATGAAAAGCTCAGAATTCCTTTTTTATTAATCATGGCTGCAAGAGTGCTACAGACTCATCACGATTACATAAAAGATTGCATAAAGACATAATTACAAGGATCTGTTACAAAAGACTTTGTGATTACATGTGTCGAATTAAATACTCCTACGGATCTACGTCAGGGTTACTCCTCACAGTGTGATTGTTATGAAGAGAGGCACTGTGGATAGAAGATGTGAATATAGTCTCTATCAAAGTCTCTACCACAGCTTTCCCCTCTAGACGTGCAGCACTTCTGGAAGTAGCTATTGGCCCGCCGAAAGCTCAGGCCACAGCGCAGCAGGAAGGCCCTTTTTCAAAAGGGCATTAGCTTCTGAGGCTCTTCTAGCCTAACAAAAGTATGCCACCGCCAATGAGCAGGGAAAAACACAACCTATGGCTCCCATCCACCCACAAGCTAGGTCCTCAGGACCTCCAAGACCTCCAAGGCGTCGCACAGGTTCGAACTCTTCATGAGAAGCATTCCAGCACGTTCCGAGGCTCATCAACGGTTCTTCTATGAAGGCATAGCCCTTTTGAACGAAGGAATCCTCAACCAAAATCCGACTTAGGCAAGGCCAACCGCCATTCGAAGCTAAGTCTGGATCCAGCATGGTATTGAAGGACAAGAAGAAGAAGAAGAAGAAGAAGAAGTGACTCTTCGGAAGAAACTCCCCCTTCATATAGGGCAGGAGTGGTCCAAAATATAGGCCACATGGTTGACGGTCAAAGTTCCCACATTAATAGGCTGAACCTAGGACTCAGCATGATGAACCTCATTAAAAGTTTAATCGACTAAGTCCTAGACTATTCTAGGACCCCTTAAAATTCCCTAAGTAATGGTGGATATTAAGAGGGAGTCATTCATTAAGGAGCAGTCATTCATTGTTCTTTAAAAGAAGACTTTAAAGCCAAGGCCTTCAATCCAGAGCTGCAGGTACACTCATGTGCCAACCTCAGGCACAGATTGGTGATGTTTTCACACCACCTCAACTCCAACGGCGCAGCACTCTGCTCCGACCTAGAAGCTCAACTACCATTCGTCAGAGACTTGGGAGAAACCATTGCATCCAACATAAGTCCGCCTGCCGCTCCAAAAGCAAAGTAACCTCGTCAACCTGAAGCACAAGCCTACTCGTCGCCCTAAAGCATAGTGACTTTGTCGCTCGAAACACAGTCTTCTCGTCACTCATACGTACAGAGGTTCCGTCGTCTTCGAAGCATAGTCCACTCATCGCCTGAAAGCATAGAGGCTCTGTTGTTTTCAGAAAAATGATCTACTCGTTGTCCCAGAAGAGCAACGGTACTCAGACCTCGCCAGAGGCACAAGAAGTATGGTTCCACCCAGTCGGTTTGTTTAAATCGACTCTCAAAGATAGGATTGGGGTTAATCATGATTGATATCTTATTAAATTAATTTAAATCTTATATGAGGATCAATCAAAATCCAAATCTGAGATGCGATTCCAAGATCTACTCGGCTGCATCCGAACAAGCAAATCGGCACATGCCACGTTTCTCCTTCTTCGGTTCTTTGATAACCACCAGCGATCTCGATTGAGGAAAATCTCAATGTCCGTCACGTGTCAGCGCCGCAGAAGCCCGCACCATGCAATGACGGCAGATTCCTTCATATCTCAAAATCCTAATGCACATCACATATGTGCTCTCTTCCCCTATAAATAGAAGGAGTTTTCCTTCAACAAAGAGGAGAGACCATCGAATCACTACACCAAAATGGTTATTTTGGAACACCAAACAACTTTCAATTTGCAACACTTATTGTCTGTACCTAGTGTTTGTAACAGAATAAAAGTGTTCCAGGACAGAAAAGTGTTCCTAATATAATTTATTTTAATTTTTGGATTTTATTATTATTTAGGAACGCTTTTATAATATACCAAATATAGTCTAATTTCGAATGCACACATGTGTATTTCACGTACTTACTCAACAAAGTGTTCCAACAACTAGGGCTGAAAATCGAACGAACGAGCTCGAACAAAGAGTGTTCAAGCTTGGTTTGACTTAACTATCGAACGAGTTTGATTCGAGCCGGGCTTGGACCGAGCCGAACACGAGCCGAATGCGAACGGTTTGTATTGTTTTACAGTCCTAGTAGTAAATATTTATAGGACATGTTGTATAGACTATCACACTGTTTCTCTCAAGTTTTAAAGACTTTTTTTTATTGAATTACTTATGCTCTTTACATCATAAATTTACCATCATATAAAGAACAGAAAAATGAATAAAATGTCAAAGACAAAATATATTTTTATCTATTAAAAAAGGCATTACATATAGAAAAAGTCCTAATATGAGAAATCGAACCGAGCTCGAACCTGTTTGCGAACAAGATCGAGTCGAACAACCTACGGTCGAACTCGGTATCGATTAGTCCACGAACGAGCTTAAACCGAGCTTGGACCGAGCCGAGCACGAGCCGAATGCGAACGGTTTGAATCATTTTACAGCCCTACCAACAACTAACATTATCAGATGCTACAATTCGAACGGAGTCTAGCACGTTACAACCACCAGGAGATATTTCCTTTTTTTTTCAATCTCCCTTGTTCTTCCCATTCCCATCAAATTCCCAAAACCCTAGCGCCCAGAAAACCCTATTCCCCCCCACACCCGATTTCTCCAACCAGAACCCAGTCGGACGTCCAAGCCCTCGTCAACGACTTCGTCCTCAAGCTGAAGCACCAGTGCTCCTAAAGCCCCACAAGTTCTTCGATGTTCTCGAGCTTAGATCCACAAAATGTTTTGATTCTGACCAATTTCTTTAGTTGGACAGGAGGATCGAGGGGTCGCACGCGAACGCGAGGTAGACGACGGAGGTGCTATAGTCGGTGGTGTCGGAGTAGCGGGTAACGGCGGCAGGACAGGCCAATGTGCTCATCGACGCTGTGATGGCCGTCGGCGAGCAGCTCATAGCAACCAATCCCGTTGGTACGAGCTCGATCCAATTTTTTTCAGTAAATTGTCGTGAGCTTGGTTGTCAAGGGGGTTTATGATAGAAAATTTGTTTTCTTTCTTGTCATCGTGTTTGCTAAGGGTATTCGGATGGGAAAGTAACCCTTTCTTTCCCTCCCACAACCAAAAAAAACCCTTTTTTTCCCCAAAAACCAAACCCTCCCTCCCGCAACAAAAAAGCCCCTTTTTTCCCCAAAAAACAAACCCTCCCTTCCCGATGACGATATCGACTTTACAGGAGTTCCAGCTGAATTAGTAGGAGTTCCCGCCGAATTAGCAGGAGATCGACCTAGCCTTCTCGATGACGATATCGACTTAGCAAGAGTTCTTGACGACCATCCCGACTCTCTTTGTTGTTTGTTTCTTCTCTTTTCTCAGTTTTTTGGTTCCATCTTTAGGAAAAAATTCTAATCAATTTTTTGATCCGACTTTGGATTAATTTTAGGCCCCCTCTTTAGTTCAGTATTTTGGTTTAATATTTTAGCTTTGGTGAAGTCTCGTTCATCAAAGTTCAATTATTTGTTAATTGTTGTTAATATTTTTTGACGAGTTTACATCGTGGCAATAATTTATCAATGAGAAACACAATACCTTTCTTGGTCATGCATAACAGTCACCTCATTTGCCTATGTGTCTTTCTGAAAACAAATTATTATCAACTTTTCTTGTGTGTCTTTTAGAAAATAAATTATTTGTTAATTTTGCTTGTGTCTGCAAGAAATTCTTTGCCTGTGTCTGCAAGAAATTACTACTATATTTGCAACAAATCCTTATCAAATTTGGTTCAGTTTTTTGCTTCAGCAGGAAATACTTATTAGTTTTAGGAAGAAATTCATAACTCGGTGCCTTAAATTAGTGTGCATCTCATGAGTTACTCATGGGTTTTTGCCATCCAAGCCAACAACAGAGAGAGAGCTTTGCTCATCATGTAATGAAGAAATCCACCTTTTCCTTCTCCACCACCATCACCTTCGTCGTCGTTGTTGTTGTCGTTGCTGTCGACGTGTCCCACTTTTTGTCGCCCCTCACCTTCTCCTCCGCATGGATCCGACTGTGGTCGGACCCCTCCTTATATGTGAAGAATAAAATGAGGCTTTGTTTTGTTGTTTTGATGATGAGAGCATTCCTTGCTATTAGCGTAGAGCGAAGGGATATGGTGATACTCCAGGAGATTGCTAGTTACCTACTAAGTACGAACTGACCTATATGATCTTGAGAATGGTTGTCGATGCATCATAATTTGTATGTAGTGAATTTTGTGTTTTCTACTATATTGCAAGGACACAAATACGTTGTAATACAAACATGGGGAAAGGACAAACCATGTGTTTTGGCATTTCCTAGTATATTTTAAAGTGCTTGTGTCATGCTTGGTATTGTCGGATCACTCTGACACGACACGCCACGGATATGATAACATTTGTTATGACTTGTAGCAATAGTCAATAATTATTTTTAATATATTTGTTACTGGTTAATGGCTGCTAATTTTAGGTTGTCTTGTGTATTGGCTTTCTGAAGCGTGCCAGCCAGCACAAGGAAATAACAAGAGAGGAAGTAGCTAAAGATTTAGAGGTAAGTGATAAATACATAAATTTCTCAGTTAAGACGATATGAATCTAGCTTATTTTTGTATTGTTGTCTGAGTATGTATTATATATCGAGAATAATTGACTTTGGTAAAGTTAGCAGTCAATTTAAATAGATCAAATTAAAACTAAAGAATCCACAAACAATTGCAAGCTATTTTTTTCTATCTATGGATGTACTTGAACTTAACTTTTTTGAATTCCTTCATAGGCTATGTCTAAAATTCTCTCTCTCAGGAAACGATTTCTTCGTAAAATTAATAAAGGACATAGTACTTGAACTTGAAAATGAATATTTGGAGGATGGAGGATTCTCAATGTTAGTACCATAACATGAGTATATTGGCAAAGTGATGACAACTTTTACTCCAAGACAAGGATATCTAAATGCATTAGTAAATGACATGTACTTGATTTTTCGCTTCACAATAACTAGACTATACAACACCTTTATCTAAAAAATATGGATGGACTAATTGATTCATATTCTTCCTTTCAGCTAATATCCTAACCATAAGGTCGATATCCCTTATGAAACCATGAATTCCTTGTTCGTGTAGGCCTACCCCTAGTTCCTCTAATTAGCCGTTTTTACTATCAATTTTCCAATCCCAACTAAAGAGTGTTCAGAAAGTCATTTATAGAAGACATTGTGCAAACTAAGCATGAATTGACTCACATTTCCGTACATCTTCAAGTCTGGTTCACCAAAAAAATATTTCAAGCCTTAGGTGTGGCAAGTTATCTCAAAAAGATTCAAGTTTAAGAGTTGTAGGAGTAGTATGCATTATAGTGCAAACTTGCATCTAGTTTTCTACAAGTATTACAATCAGGAGTATGGTAAATATTAAGGTTTGTGTCCGGATATATGTATGGCATGTATACATGCACATCTTTCACACAGAGGAGCTAATAGAATCAGACATATGGGCTTTCATGTGCCAGTCATTTGCTCGGGGTGCATTCAGCAACATGGGACCTAGTGCTAACAGATGCAACCTTGATCCCTTGAGACCTGATTTGCATCTATGTATGTATTATTACTTATTAGACAAATGACGGGTAAAATGAATGTCTTGAGGCGAAAACTAGCTGCTGCCCAACACGAGCTGCAGAGATTACAGAAGCACATGGGTGCTATGAAAGATGAGCAAGAACAACATTTGAGGGGCCTTTTAGATAAGATATCAAAGAAGGAGGCAGATTTACAAGCTTCTGAGCCTGTGAAACAGGAGTTACAACAGGCACATATAGAAGCTCAAAGCCTCGTCACGGGTAGGCAAGAACTGATCTCCAAAGTGCAGCAACTGACCCAGGATCTGCAGAGAAGCCATGGTGATGTACAAAAAATCCCTTCTCTAATCTCTGAACTGGATGGTCTAAGGCAAGAATACCAACATTGTAGGTAGTTACTTAAACCTTGTCAGACATTTTTGTTTTGACCAGAATGATTTGGTTGATAAATGAGATACTGAACTTTATATCCTATACATGTAGAGCTATATATGACTATGAAAGAAAGTTGCGAATCGACCATTATGAGTCACTTCAGGTGATTGAGAAGAACTACATATCCATGGTGAGGGAGGTAGAAAAGCTAAGGGCTGAGTTGATGAACACAACTAATGTCAATAAAAGTGGTATTTAAATAAATGTGCCTTCCCTTTGTATTCTGTCATTTATTTATTATTATTGATGTGCTTACTGCTTCTACTGGATATTATCTCTCTTAATGGTTCTTTAAAACTATTTCAGGAGGTTCATATAATATCACTGCAGGTTACAAGGAGAATGATTCATCAGTACAATGTTCTGTAGGCCAAAATGCATATGAATGCCTATGGAGTTCCACAGGTGAGATATATTACCTTGTATTGATAACCTGTACGTACCTAAGTGGCTTCACAAACATTAATTCTATAGATGAAACTTAATTAATTTGTACATGTTCTTGAATCACACGAATCATGTCAGTCCATACTGGTTTATGAGAAGCTTATATGCACTCTTTATTCAGAGATTGACGTGGTAGACATAACATTAGAAAACTTGAAGATGTAACCGAGAGACATACTTTAGCCTTTAGGTCTTAAATTTGTACTTTGCCTCACAAGCAGTACAAAGGCATATATTATGAGAAGACAAAGCATAATAAAGTAGTCTGGTTGACTTGAATAATTTACAACAACTGCTAACTTATACAACACTCATTCCCCTGATGGAAGAAAGATAAGTTGAAACAAATAAGGGATAGCTAAAATTTAAACTAAAAATCATTTGGTAATTTAGAAATGAGTTATTTGATATCAATTTTTTACTTTCTTTTTTGGAAAGGTAGCTGTCTTTCTAACTTCAATTTGCAAAGAAGGCTATTCGAATCCCAATTTCCAGGACAATCTTAGAGGTTCTATGAAAGCAGACATTATCTATCAAATCAAATTGAAGTTATTTTTTTTTTCTTTTTCCTAGAATGGTCTTCTCTTTGAACTTGTCAGCATACACAAGAGATCAATTGGTTCTTTTTTGTATAGGTTTTCTACCCGTCTTTGAGAGAAGGCTAAGCCTGAATATGCATAGTTATGTTTTGCACACTTGTAAAGGTTCCGGCTTTCAACAGGTTTTATGTTTTTTTTATAAATTTCTTTGGAGTAGCTAAGCTTACATGAACTATGTAACAGAAAAAATAGCAATAAAAAGGTTATTTTATCAAAAAATTAGGGGTCTTATATTTCAACGTTTTCTTTGAATTAGGTTTCATGAAATTTACAAGGAAAACAAGGAAAATAACAAAGCCTATATCCTATCATTCTGAGCTGTCCTCATCCACGTTTGTTGCTGCTCTTGTTGTAGTAAATGAAAACTTCCTCACGGCTACCGAAACCTAAATACCCACCTATTCTTTCTGTAAGTTATGTCCTTGTCTATCACCAAGGCACACCATGTAACCTATGACAAAAAGCGGTGACAAAAAGATGAAAACATCCAAGGTTGTGAAAAGCGCTAGGCGCTAGTCGGGCGAGCACCTTCTGCCTTGGCGGCTGCCTTTTAGAACAGAGAGTGAGACTGAATTATACATGTCTATTAATTGTCCAATTTCTTGAATATAGTATATTGGGTCATCTTAGATTTGTATTCATCTAAATCTTTTATTATACAATATCCTGATTTTTTAACTTAAACTTGTTTTAATGTTGCATGCAGGTGTTGCCAGTTGCTGCTAGCGTTGTTCAAATCTCAATCATTTTATTGGATAATTTTTTTTGCTGAATTATGTCCAAATTTGTAAACAGATATCTTTTATGGTCGAGCTAGATTTGATATAGTATTAATTTGTAACTTATGTTATTGTAACTCCACTTCCCAGTTTTTAAATAAATAATTAGATTTCTAAAAGTTATACAATTGATATTATTAGCTTTAAATAATAAATGTTTTTTTATAATAAATTTTGGATGATATATTTTTGGAGGGAATTTATGTGGGCTACTTTTCAAATTTGAAAAGTTGTTGTAACAACTTTGGGCCCCATGTGATTTCTTAACTGATTTTTTATCCATTCTCAAATTAATGAAAAGGGGAAGGGGGTAGCTGCAAATTACCTTTAGCGAAAGGACTAAATTGTAAAATTATAATTTTCTTTATAACTCAAGTTTGGGAGAGAGAGAAGAGCAGAGGCATTTATTTTTTCTCTTTTCCTCTGTCTCTCGAATTCTCTACCAATTTCTCAAGTGTTCCACCGATCTCTCGAGCTCCCCAGCCTGAACTGGCGGCGACGACATGCAGAAGACGACGGCGGCGACACATCTCAGGCGGCAGTTGCTGTGATCGAGTTGTGTGGCCATCTCAGCTACGGGACAACAGCTTCTCGACGGTTGATCGGCTCGACGAACGCCACTCTCCGTCGAGAGTTCTAGCGGCTTCGAGTTCGTCTTCCAGCGGCTTGATCGACGACCACGGTGATTCTTTCGGCGATCTCGCCAGTTCTTCATCAACGACAGGTTCATGTTTATTCCTCTTTTCTCGACGAAGTTTTGTTTCGATCGTTCTTAACGACGAACGTACGTGACCAGATCTGTGTTGAAGAGGATGTCCGATCTTGAACTTCCTACATGGATTAGCAGTGATCGATCGGTTGGATGATCATTATCTAGGTGAGAACCGATCCTCTTAGTTCTATATGATTTATTAATTTTCTGTGTGTGTTTTGTTTGTGATGGGTTCTGATTTGGGGAAACAGGGAGAATTTAGGATTGGATCAAGTGTATGGATTGATAGCAAGTGTTAGTTCGGAATTTGTTTAACCGTGAGTATTCATTCCTTCCTGTCCTGATTAAATTGGATTTTATCGAGAGGATCATTGACGATTGCTCGACAGTCGCTTATTCTTGTTCGATGTGTTGATTCATCAGCAGCATGGTAGCAGTTAGCTGGAGATTGGAATCAGACACTTGGATCGAGCCCCATTCCACTTTGACAGTCACTTCAGGTAACTCTATGTATATTTTGAGAGACTTATTTTCTGTAGGGATTTGATTGTGTCTAGTGAATTTAATGTCCAGGATCATCGTATTCGCGTGTGTGCATGTTCGAAGCTTTGCTGATTCCTGTAGACGTTCGTGTCTGTGTGTCCAAAGTTGGATTGTGTCCGGGCGTGGAGTGTCAGTTGTGTCCTTTTGTTCGAATATGTCATGACGACTTTTGTTCGTGATGTTCGTATCCAAGTTTTGATCGAGTCCAAGTGTTGCTCGTGTCCGGGACGTGTGCACGTGTCATGGCCGGATTAACAGGGAGCTGGAGTCTTATTTTAATTTGAATGTATATATTTCAGTTTTTGATTCATTTATACGAGTATTGATCGGCTGGATTTGAATTTAGTGAGGGATGGGAGTATGTCCTGAAGGTCAGGTTCAAATTCAGAATTCTTTTGATGAAGAATTTTTCCTTTCTTTAGAGTTCGATTTGGTTGTAGATTTTAATTCGATTTTATATGTTCTGTGTAAATTTCTTGAGTTTTGATGGGGTTATTTGGTGTGCTCTTTACTATTCTTTGGTTGAGTAGAGTAAGCAGTTGGCAAGTATAAGAGAAATGGAGTGGGATGAATTGATCCTTCGTTTGTCTTGTATAATTTCCTTGTGAGACTTTGAGAGTTTTGATTATATTGTGTTCCAGATTCATTTCTAAGAGCTTGACTAAATTGGTCATGGGCTTTGAATGGGGGGAGTTGTGTCCGGGAGATTGTGTCAAGCTCGGGTGATCAGAAGCAGATGGGGTTTTGTTTGAATAAGTAGCCGTTTGTTTATTTACTGTGGGTTAATTAATGTTATGAATAATACAGGGCTGTCATTTTTGTTCCTATAATTAAATGTTGAGTTAGCAATAGTAACATCATGGGAGAGTTTTCCTATATTCTGCTCTTGCTGAGTTCTGGAAAAACTCTGACTCATGTGGTGTACTGATCATGGGTTTAGTTGAACCCTAACTTAGAATGATAGCTAAGTTGTTATCATTTATTATTGTTGATGCAAATGTACAGGCTGTAGTATTTTATTAAATATAATTCGTATGGATAAGATACGTTTGAGCTATGGGTTTAGATGAAGCATTTTTTATCGAGCAAATTTAACTATAATGTTAGTTAGAAATATCACTCTATTACTAAGTTTGAGTTCTACTAGCATGGGTGTGGTTAAACAAGAACTTGGGTTTACTAGAATTTTTGAGTTAATAATTTTGTAAAGTAGAAAACCAATTTAGAGATTATGTTTAGTTCATAACCAACTTGTACAAATTATAAATTTAGGAAGACATCCAGTTCCTGATTACCAGTACTTTTCGGAGCCAGGCAAGTACTTTTCTATGGTTTTGTACATTTATATTCTTGTACCCTTTCTTGTGACACGTCATGACACGATATTCATGTACTCCTGTAGTCCTGTACCCTTGTTCTTGTACTTATTAGTGTCGGGTGGAGAAATACACTAGCCATGTGACCAATCCCGGTTACTATATATTCCTGTACCTAGCTTAGGCCTCGCACTGTGCACGCGGGTCCTAAGTCGTACCATATTCATGTACTCCTGTGCATGCTCCTGTACTCACCCCAGCCGGTCACATGGACTAGATGTATTTCGATATTGTGCACTTGTCATGTCTGGTACTTCAGGATTATAGTTTCATTCCTATACTTTACATGTTCATGTACTTTACATTCATGTACTATAGTTCCTGTACTTATTCCATGTACTACTTTCCTATACTTTCATGTTCAATCCTGTATTTCATTTCCTGTACTCCTGTACCCTGTTCATATCATGTTCATGTTTCATTACCTAGAACTGTACTTTGCTCCGCTCCTGAATAGGATATGTTGCTGGTATGCTTGCAGGATATTGTTCTACTCTATGGGCCAGAGCCCAGGATTTAGCTGAGCAGGATGAGGCTTAGCTTGAGGCTTCAGGTTTAGATTACTTAGCTTTACTTTGAGATATTGACTTTAGAGTTCATAGCACTTTTCATTCCTATTGATTCTGGTACATTATGATATCTGGATTTGTGGATTATGGTGATCATTCTGGAATACTTTTTCAGATGCTGTGATTCTATACTTTCATGTTTATCTGGTTAGTTTTCCTTAGTTTGGTACAGCTTACTTCGTCGTGTCTTACGACGAAGGCTGGACGTGTCCGACTCGTGTCCGATTATTCGGGAGCGGGTCGTGACATGTTTTTAGTGGTGGCCCATGCAGGTCTATCCTAATGGTACTTAGGTCTTAGCGTACTATTGGAAGACTTGATTACACTAGGGAAACTTGATCACAGCATAGGAAAAATCAAAAAATAAGGGTATATCAGGTATATTGATATTCTATAAACACTTGTTGTATTTAGGTCTAGGTTATTTTAACAGTTTTCTATTTTTCAGATAGTTCAAAAGCATGCGACACCAGAACTGTCGATCCTCCTACACTTGAAGGTTTCGAGCTTCCACTACCTTCTATTGTCACTACTATCCCCATGGGTAGTAGGTAGTTGACGAAGACGTTTCAAGAGTTCCTTGACACCAGCATGCCGTCATTTTCCAATCCAGACTTGCAAATGCATTTTCCGAGCTAGAGAGGACTTCTGACTTCCAGACTCTCAGACCTTGGATTTCTCCGACAACGAACGCATAAATTCCATCAAGAAATAGATCGAGAACCTGGAGCTGCCACTGAAGACCACCCAAGTTCCTGAGGACCCAACTTCTCTGAAGATTAGAGTCACTAGCCAGGAGATCCAGAATATATTACAGATAATGGAACGAGACAGAAAACTGAAGCATAGGAGAGACATGAAGACTTATGACAAAGACAACAACTATCCTGGACCCGCAAAGCGCCACAACACTCAGTCAGTGCTTCTTCGGTCACAACACCAGTCGCATCATCAGGAGCAGGTCTCAACAGCCAGCACACCAGCAGACGTATATTCCTATCAGTGACTGCGCTTCAGCCCAGCGGGAGATCCAGATTCAGATGACGATCATTTGCAATTTTTGCCGTCGCCCAGGACATCACCACAAAGAGTGCCACAAAAGATGGAGGCTATGATTATTCTCCAGATCGTCTGCCCACCAGTCAAGGATTGCCTGGAGATCGCTGATCACACTGCCCAGGACGAGCACGAGAAGCACCAGGACTACAGAAGGACTCATCTCTCCAGATTCAGTAATCACATGAAGCACTACCGCAGGGATCAACCTATGTCAGGACAATTGAAGAAGTTGAAGTGATTCCAGTCCCGGAGATACACTGAAGATAGACTGAAGACAGAAGATTTCTTTTGCATGGTTGGGAAAACCATGTATCATGATTAATCATCCAGTCTTTCCTTAAATTCCTCCTAACACATTGATCATTTCTTGAAACTTCTTGTTTCTAATTTGGAACCTCGATTGATGTTCGAAACTTATTTCGAGATATTGTTTCATACTCGGCAAACTTGTTTCTGACCTACATTTCGATATTTGTTTAAAATTCATTATTCGATACCGTTTGCACATTCATTCATGATCTTGTTTCCTAGCGATGGCTCCTATTTGTAAATTTTGTTCTTTTATCAAACTTCGTGTTAATTAATATTTAATTCCTACTCGAGATTTATTTCGAAACCCTATTCCTCATTCGAAGCATTATTTGTGCTTCGTCCTATTTAGGACATTGTTGAGGATACCTTTGAGGGTTTTGAAGATTTTGTTTTCTATTCGATACTTGTTTCCTCATTCATGACTTTGATTTTCTAGTCGAGAATTGTTGGTCCACTATTTTTGTTTCGATCTTGTCTCCTATCCAAGATTTTGCTTGTTTTATGGATACTTGTTCCTACTCGTTTATTGATTTTTTGTTCGCAAATCGAACTTGTACTATTCCAAAATTATTTCTACTTAAAATATCATTCTGAAACCTTGTTTGAACTTTCGCTTCTATTGATTCTTGTTTGAGCTTCTATTTCCTATTCTTGACTTTGTTCGGGACTTGTCTCTATTTAAGATTTTGTTGCTATTGAGATTCACTTGTTTCATGTTTATAATCCAATACCTTGACTTCTATTAGAACCTGTTTTCTAGTCACTATTCTAAACCTTGTTTTCTTATTGAAATTTTCTATTCAAGATTTTATTTCTTAAATTGAAACTTGTCTCCTGTCTAATACCTTGCTTCAGTTCATCCTTCGAGACTCTGTTATCCTTTCGGGATAACGTCGCATATATGGAATCTTGTTACCATTCCAGATATCAGTTGATATTCCGTCATAATTCGAAACTTCGTCCGTCTGAAATTTTAAATCTCTCTGGTTGCCCTTTTGTGCTCGCCGATGGGATCCCTTGTCGTCTCTTAGTACCTAATAAATCCTTGTATTCCAACAGTCAGGTAACTTTACCATTTTCGTGACTTGGACTATTGGAGCTCATTTTGAATTCCTTGGAAACTCTTTTGAAATCCCTAGGGATAAAGTCGAGAGGCTATTCGATGATCTACTATGGCATGACAGTTGTACGTTGCAGCCATTAGCTGGATTATGGAGACTGAGGGTTTACTGTAGCCAGTAGCGCACTGGCGAGGCAGGAACTCTAAGTTGAAGTAATTTCAGACAATCATAGGTTTTTGAGTACTGTCGAGACTTGTCATATTCTTCATACCTTGATCTCTTGGGTTGCTTTGTCAATGATTGTTGGAAAATGGATAAGGTTGACAGATTATTCAGTGACATATTATTATTTGAGTCACGGAGCCGAAAGTCTACTGCAGTCAGATATATACTGGCGGGGTAGGGATTCTAGACGAAGTGATTTCGAATAGCTATATGTTTCCGGACACAATATCTTTTTTTATGATTATTGGTTTTCGAGAATCACAGATCCTTGCACGTTCATCCTGATTTGATACTGTATCTCCTGAGTATTGCGTACGTCTCCTCAATCAACCCTTGCTGAATTTTCTTCTAGCATTTTATCGTTAGATCATTGAATTACTCAAAATTGTACATTGCCAGATTTTGATTCCATACTTCGTTTGTGTCTTGTCTAAACTTTGATCTTAAATCATGTCTATTTGACCATGACCTTCCTATCTTGACCTAGTCCACTTGTGTTAAATATCGATTTCTGATCGTACTTAATATTTGTCTTCATGATTTGTTTCTCTAAGATGTAATTGAACTTCATTCCATTCGTGCATACTTAATCCTTGATCATTGTTAAATCGTATTATTTTTCTTGTGTGTAATTATTGTATTTGATCTCAAAGGCTCAGGGCGTCTCAGAGTTGCACATGATCGGCAGAAGCATTGGACGGACAGCAGCAGACGGACACTTGAGTTTGTAGTGGGAGACAGAGTGTTCCTGAAGATCTCACCGACTAGGGGTGTTATCAGATTCGGCAGAGACAGGAAGCTCAGTCCGAGATTCATCGGACCTTTTGACGTGACGGTACGGATTGGCGAGGTGGCGTAACGACTAGCGCTTCCAGCTAGCTTGGAGGGGGTACACAACATCCTCCACGTATCTCAGATTCGACGCTACATTCCAGACCCGAGCCATGTGGTGGACTATTTCGAGCTGGAGGTGGGCCCGAGATAGACCTACGAGGAGCAGCCAGTGGAGATCCTCGATCGGAGAGAGAAGCGCTTGCGGAACCAGACTATTTCTCTTGTTCGCGTCATGTGGAGACACCACTCTCTGGAAGAGTCCACATGGGAGCACGAGGACGAGATGCGGGAGCACTATCCCACTCTGTTTGATTGATTTGATTGTACTCTATTTTGTGGAATTCTATTTTCAATAAATGGCTGGTGTTTGGACCCTTGTGATTTGCTGAGATTTTTTGGTCCTTTGAATTTCGAGGACGAAATTTTTTAAGGGAGAGAGATTTGTAACTCTACTTCCCAGTTTTTAAATAAATAATTAGATTTCTAAAAATTATACAATTGATATTATTAGCTTTAAATAATAAATGTTTTTTTATAATAAATTTTGAATGATATATTTTTGGAGGGAATTTATATGGGCTACTTTTCAAATTTGAAAAGTTGTTGTAACAACTTTGGGCCCCATGTGATTTCTTAACTAATTTTTTTTATCCATTCTCAAATTAATGAAAAGGGGAAGGGGGTAGCTGCAAATTACCTTTAGCGGAAGGACTAAATTGCAAAATTGTAATTTTCTTTATAACTCAAGTTCGGGAGAGAGAGAAGAGCAGAGGCATTTATTTCTTCTCTTTTCCTCTGTCTTTCGAATTCTCTACCAATTTCTCGAGTGTTCTACCAATCTCTCGAGCTCCCCAGCCTGAACTGGCGGCGACGACATGCAGAAGACGACGGCGGCGACACATCTCAGGCGGCGGTGGCTGTGATCGAGTTGTGCGGCCATCTCAGCTACGGGACAGCAGCTTCTCGACGGTTGATCGGCTCGACGAACGCCACTCTCCGCCGAGGGTTCCAGCGGCTTGATCGACGACCACGACGATTTTTCCGGCGATCTCGCCAGTTCTTCATCAACGACAGGTTCGTGTTTATTCCCCTTTTCTCGACGAAGTTTTGTTTCGATCGTTCTTAACGAGGAACGTACGTGACTAGATCTGTGTTGAAGAGGATGTCCGATCTTGAACTTCCTACATGGATTAGCAGCGATCGACCGGTTGGATGATCATTATCTAGGTGAGAACCGATCCTCTTGGTTCTATATGATTTATTAATTTTTTGCGTGTGTTTTTTTGTGATGGGTTCTGATTTAGGGAAACAGGGAGAATTTAGGATTGGATCAGGTGTGTGGATTGGTAGCAAGTGTTAGTTCGGAATTTGTTTAACCGTGAGTATTCATTCCTTCCTGTCCTGATTAAATTGGATTTTATCGAGAGGATCATTGACGATTGCTCGACAGTCGCTCATTCTTGTTCGATGTGTTGATTCATCAGCAGCCTGGTAGCAGTTAGCTGGAGATTGGAATCGGACACTTGGATCGAGCCCCATTCCACTTTGACAGTCACTTCAGGTAACTCTATGTATATTTTGAGAGACTTATTTTCTGCAGGGCTTTGATTGTGTCTAGTGAATTTAATGTCCAGGATCATCGTGTTCGCGTGTGTGCGTGTTTGAAGCTTTGCTGATTCCTGTAGACGTTCGTGTCTGCGTGTCCAAAGTTGGATTGCGTCCGGGCGTGGAGTGTCAGTTGTGTCCTTTTGTTCGAATCTGTCATAAAGACTTTTGTTCGTGATGTTCGTATCCAAGTTTTGATCGAGTCCAAGTATTGCTCGTGTCCGGAACGTGTGCACGTGTCAGGGCCGGATTAACAGGGAGCTGGAGTCTTATTTTAATTTAAATGTATATATTTCAGTTTTGAGTCGTTTATACGAGTATTGATCGGCTGGATTTTAATTTAGTGAGGGATGGGAGTATGTCCTGAAGGTCAGGTTCAAATTTAGAATTCTTTTGATGAAGAATTTTTCCTTTCTTTAGAGTTCGATTTGGTTGTAGATTTTAATTCGATTTTATATGTTCTGTGTAAATTTCTTGAGTTTTGATGGGGTTATTTGGTGTGCTCTTTACTATTCTTTGGTTGAGTAGAGTAAGCAGTTGGCAAGTTTAAGAGAAATGGAGTGGGATGAATTGATCCTTCATTTGTCTTGTATAATTCTGTGTAATTTCCTTGTGAGACTTTGAGAGTTTTGATTATATTATGTTCCTGATTCATTTCTAAGAGCTTGACTAAATTGGTCATGGGCTTTGAATGGGGGGAGTTGTGTCCGGGAGGTTGTGTCGGGCTCGGGTGATCAGAAGCAGATGGGGTTTTGTTTGAATAAGTATCTGTTTGTTTATTTACTGTGGGTTAATTAATGCTATGAATACTACAGGGGTGTCATGTTTGTTCCTATAATTAAATGTTAAGTTAGCAGTAGTAACATCATGGGAGAGTTTTCCTATATTCTGCTCTTGCTGAGTTCTGGAAAAACTCTGACTCATGTGGTGTACTGATCATGGGTTTAGTTGAAGCCTAACTTAGAATGATAGCTAAGTTGTTATCATTTATTATTGTTGATGCAAATGTACAGGTTGTAGTATTTTTTTAAATAGAATTCGTATGGATAAGATACGTTTGAGCTATGGGTTTAGATGAAGCATTTTTGATCGAGCAAATTTAACTATAATGTTAGTTAGAAATATCACTCTATTACTAAGTTTGAGTTTTACTAGCATGGGTGTGGTTAAACAAGAACTTGGGTTTACTAGAATTTTTGAGTCAATAATTTTGTAAAGTAGAAAACCAATTTAGAGATTATGTTTAGTTCATAACCAACTTGTACAAATTATAAATTCAGGAAGACATCCAGTTCCTGATTACCAGTACTTTTCGGAGCCAGGCAAGTAATTTTCTACGGTTTTGTAAATTTACATTCTTGTACCCTTTCTTGTGATACGTCATGGCACGATATTCATGTACTCCTGTATTCATGTACCCTTGTTCTTGTACTTATTAGTGTCGGGTGAGGAAATACACTAGCCATGTGACTAATCCCGGTTACTATATATTCCTGTACCTAGCTTAGGCCTCGTACTGTGCACGCGGGTCCTAAGTCGTACCATATTCATTTACTCCTGTGCATGCTCCTGTACTCACCCCAGCCGGTCACATGGACTAGATGTATTTCGATATTGTGTACTTGTTATGTCTGGTACTTCAGGATTATAGTTTTATTCATGTACTTTATATGTTCTTGTACTTTATATTCATGTACTATAGTTCCTGTACTTATTCCATGTACTACTTTCCTGTACTTTCATGTTCATTCCTGTATTTCATTTCCTGTACCCTGTTCATATCATGTTCATGTTTCATTACCTAGAACTGTACTTTGCTCCGCTCCTGAATAGGATATGTTGCAGGTATGCTTGCAGGATATTGTTCTACTCTATGTGCCAGAGCCCAGGATTTAGCTGAGCAGGATGAGGCTTAGCTTGAGGCTTCAGGTTTAGATTACTTAGCTTTACTTTGAGATATTGACTTTAGAGTTCATAGCACTTTTCATTCCTATTGATTCTGGTACATTATGATATCTGGATTTGTGGATTATGGTGATCATTCTGAAATACGTTTTTAGATGTTGTGATTCTATACTTTCATGTTTATCTTGTTAGTTTTCCCTAGTTTGGTACAGCTTACTTCGTCGTGTCTAACGACGAAGGCTGGGCGTGTCCGACTCGTGTCCGATTATTCGGGAGCGGGTCGTGACAGTTATATATACTCTTGATGATGTTTTATAAATAATTAACTTATGGGATATGTTATTGGTTGTTTAGTTTATATTAAGTTGATTATTTTGGTTAATTTAGGAGCTCTCTTGGATGTTGATTGAGGCAATGTATAAAGATATTGTACCATTTATAATGTGTTTTATGTTCAGTTTATAAATTATATTTGTGGTTCAAAATAAAAATTGGTTGCAAAATTAAAATTAGAAAATATACTGGAACGTTAAAAAAGTGTTTCAAATTTAGCCACAAGAATAATTTAAAAACTGTTGCAAATTATATATAGGAACGAATGCAAGATGTTTCAGAGTAACATTTAGGAACATTTGAAAGACATCCCAAAAAATACTTTAGGAACGTATTTTATGTGTTTCAAAAGTGAGGTTTAGAAACACTTCACATACGTCCCGAATAGATTTTAGGAACACATTATTGGTGTTCCAAATTCTAATATAGGAACACCTTCTAACCGTTCCAAACAACAATTAGAAACACTTTATAGCTGTTCCAATAATTGCAACGCCACTTTTAGGAATGGTTTGTATATGTTCCTAAAAATATTAGGTACATTAAAAAACTGTTGCTAAATGCCCTTTTTGGTGTAGTGAATATCAAATCTCCAGCTCCAAGCATCCTCTTAATCGAAAACCCTAGAGTTCCATCAAAGGCATCAGAAAGTCAGAGCAAGTTCAATCCGTCGTCAGATCGTCAATGGAGTAAAGGAGCTGCGGTAGTGCTTGATCTCCACCGTCACACTTTTCCAGAAACTCTTTCCCTTGTACTTAGAATATCCTATTTAGGACTTCCTTCTCTGTACACAGGTCTTCCCCTTGTACTTAGAATATCATGTTTAGGACTTCCTTCTCTGGACACAGGTCTTTTCATGTTTAATAAACAAAACATTCGTTCAACCTTTTGTGATGTCGAACAAAATGGCAACTCTGCTGGGGACTAGCTTCTCTTCCAACGAGAAGGCGGTGACACAATCTGACGATGACTTACAGGAATCTTCCCAGAAGATGTGGCATCTGCCACCCCGATTAAAAATTTATGGATTTTTTTAAAATTTTATTTGATTAGATTATGGTTGATTTCTATGACCATAGGATGTCATGCCTACGCCCACAGGTAAGTTAGGACCATATTATGGTTATATAGCCTGTAGGTAGGTTATATAGACATTATATAGCTATTCTATAGTTTATTATGATTTTTAGATAATTTTTAAATATTTATTTGGTGAAGATTTTGTAGCTTCCCTTCCCGATTTTTTTTAAAATATTTTTTTATTATTTATTTGATTTAAATGGTGATTTTTAGATTTTATAAATAATTATTTAGTTAATTATTATGGTAGATGATTTTTAATCAAGATTAAAATTGGAGTACCAGACGACTATAAATCATGGCATGAATAGTGTAGTAGCGTGCTTTGACTAGTTATTAGCCCTGGAGGGAAGACCGAGCCATAGTGACGTCCTAAATAAGAAAACCAGGCCAAGTTGCGACTTAACCTTTCTAGATGTTTAATTACTTATTAATTAAATTATTGACTTGCAGAAGACCCGTTTGTACTAAACTAGTATGAACTGGACCCGAACTGAGCCCAAGCCCATGTAATCATGCGGTACGTCCAATGACATTCGTGTTGATGTATTTTGGTATGATTGTGTCGTATTCCATTTTAGTGATCTAATGGATATTTCTAAGTATTCTTATTTAAATATTATAAATATCATTATTATTTGATATCCAATGATAATTGCATAAAATAGGTCCTTATAAATTTTTGGGATTATTAGACTGTGCCTGATGGTATATACGCCATTATTGGTTTATTGAATTTCGTTATTATTGCGATTATTATTTTTATTGAGGTTATACAGTATTAATATTATTATTGTGGTTATTAAATATAAATTATTTATTATTATTAGTTATTATCACTTTATTATTTATCAAAAGAAATATGTGTATAAATAAATATATAATATTAAATATGTGCATGTGTACGTATATATAACAATATAGATTATATATATGCGTGTATGTGTACATATATATATTTATATTATATAAGTGTGTGTGTGTAAGTATAGATAAAAATACATGTATATGTGTGTGAATATATATATATATATATATATATATATATATATATATATATATATATATATATATATATATATATATATATATAAATATAGATATATGTATATATATATATATATATATATATATATATATATATATATATATATATATATATATATATATATATATATATATATATATATATATATATAAGTATTTATATATATATGCATATGTATATATAGGTACATAGATATATAAATGTGTATTGGAATTATATAAAATAAATATACTTGGAATTATACAAAGTATATACTTATAGGATATATACTTATATATGATATATATATTAATGGCCCAACATAGCAGCCAGGCCAGCCCAGGCGAACCCAGGCCCACATAACAGAAATCTCAGCCCCAACTAAAGCACTCCCAGCCCGGCCCGAAAGCCCAGCAGCAAATAGCCAGGCCGGCCCATAACCCAGCAGGCTTAAGCTCACTCGGCCTAAACCCCACAGCGAGCAATCAACTCAGCCCGACTCCCAGCTGAGCGGAACCCCGATCACTTCTTCGTTCGACACAGTATTTATATCGAGAGGGTGAGATCAAGAAACCCTAACCACACGGACATCATCCTGACTAGAGCGGCCATCCCGATGGCCGTGCATCGCCGGAGGACGACCGTCGGCCGGCTAAGAGGCCGCGCGCGCGCCACGCGCAACGGTAAGAGCAGCAGCGACAGCGATTCCAAGGACCGCCTTCACAGCGATATTTCATTACGGATAATGGATGGTTCCGCGCTACTTGCTCTAGTACGTTCACAATATGTACACCTACCTTTTCTTTCAAACACTTCGAATTTAGACGCACTATAGCGTCCGTTAGATCGACACAAAGTCGAAGAAAAACCTGTTCAAAAATAGGACACAAAATAATCCATGAACCTATTTTGGAAGATCGATTCCGATCGATCCAGTAGCCATTTAGAAATTCCTCCTGAACACAGTTATAGACAACATATAGGGCTTTACAACCCTTTTTGTGGATTTGGAGATCATCGACTACGCGTCGAGAAATCGAATCCCGAAGTTCACCGAAAATCTGTTTTAAAATCAATAAAATTCATCGATACGGCGTGCATCCCGCCAATCTTGACGACGTTGTCGCGAACCGAAGGCATCGAAAGGTGCGTAACATCTTCGTGTTCGTGTGGGCTTTGACGGAATTCAAATTGGTCGCGTGTGCGCGACGAATTTGATGCGTATCCATCAAAATTTCCCGTATCGGCCACTTTGCAAATTTCCTAAATACTTTGTGCACACTCGTCAGATCGAGACAAAACTTGCGCCATCAGGACCGTATCATTTTTTTGGTCCTGTATGCCAAGGTTGTTCCGATTCTGAGACAGTTGATTGGATCGCCGTTTTACGGGCCCCACGGTCCGACTCAACGGATGATTTATGCACGGCCCGCCGGAATCCAACTCTAGACATACGGTTGGGTTCTTATCAGAAAACCGGATCTGTTGACATATAGTTTGTCGACTTTAGAGACTATTGACTCTGGCACGCTTTTCGGTGCAAAGCGGGTCCAACAGCGGACATCATTTTTGTCCAAAATTACCGTTTTGCCCTTGTGTCCAGAATTGGACTTAAGGACAGGCAATCCTAGCTAATTTGACTATTTTGAGAACATTGGTAATATTTATTTCAGCTTTCGAAGACAGTTGTGATGACTTGGACTTTCTGATTTATTGATTGGCGATACATTGTTGGTTCTCCGTGCAAACCCCAAGCAAGTATACCTTGCCTCCCTCTACAGTCTATTTACATGCATATTTCTATTATTATACAGCTTTACTAGTTGGTTATTACTTGTGATTTGTATATCGTGCATGCTAGTATAGCTATAGTCCTTGTACATGGTTAGCCTTGTAGTTCATATTGGATTGGTTCACTCGTGTATCGTGATTGGGTCATGTCGTGTCTTCACCTGTATCTTGACTGAGTCGTGTCTGCAAGTATGTGTGAGTGAACTGCTATTCCTTTGTCTTTTCCATAACCTGCGAGTCCACACACGGGACGAGGGTTGTCCTTTGCACCTGCGAGTCCACATACGGGGCGAGGGTGACTTGTCTTAAAACTGACCCGCGAGTCCACATTCGGGACGAGGGTTGGTATTCCATTGATCTACCAACAGTTTATTTATGCATACCTGATCTCGTATCCGTGTTTATAGTTACCTGTCCATAGCCACATGTCAGTTTCCTGTCTAGTTCTCGTTTATACCCTATATATATTTTTGCATGATTAAACTGTTAGATAGACATGTTTTATGTATCTTGCTAGTCCTCTGAGGACCTGATGATCTCTTCAGGTTAGCGTCTGCATGGAGTTAGTTAGCAGAGCGGGATGGTAGAGGTTTGCGATGCATGATACAGGTATTTGCTTGTGATATTTCTTTATTATCCTTTCGTGCTTTATATTCAGTACCATGATATACTCTGCTTATTTATAGACTCATATCATTCTTAGAGTCTAATCGAATAATATGCTAATGGGCTGAAGACCATGACCCATACTTGTTCATTCTGGTTTATATGATTCCTGTGGATTGAGATACAGTTTAGATTAGACATGATACCCGTGACCTTGATAGCTTATACGTACTCGAGCCGGGCTGGAGTCCGTTCGATACGTAGCTGGCTTGCTCACGAGCTCGCGTCCGAAAAGTGGGTGCGGGTCGTGACAAGTTTTTTTGTGGCCCATGCAGGTCAGAGCATATCGTACCGGTTACGTAACTGTACTGGTACAAGCCTGCGAACATGACTAGACCTTAGAATTCTCAATCCACTCTGCCTTGAAAACTCTTCTAGAAATTCTCGACGTCCTTGAAAACTCCATATTTGCGCTCGATTATACTTCCTTGCTTCCTGTGCCATTGATTCTCGTCCCTTTCTATTCCGAGGTGACGAATGATTGTGTTGTCTAGGATTCATCAGAAATTCTTAAATTATAATATAATATTGCATGATTATTGAGTTTTGGTTGTTTATAGATATGAGGGATTATAGATACCATATGTCCTAGATATTTTTGGTATAATTATTAGTCACTACTTAGAAGATTATATGATTTTAGTGACCTGTGTTTCAAGGGAGTAGTGTGACCAAAGGTGGGTAGAAGTCCTCGAGATTTCGTAAATACCAAATGACTAGAGAAGGCCATAAATATTTTTGAGAAATTAAATTTGAGGAGATTAAGGTAATAGTAGACTTTGATTTTAAGATCATGAATTAGAATTTCGAGGACGAAATTATTTTAAGGTGGGTAGATTTGTAGCTTCCCTTCCCGAATTTTTTTGAAATATTTTTTTTATTATTTATTTGATTTAAATGGTGATTTGTAGATTTATAAATAATTATTTAGTTTTTATTACGGTAGATGATTTTTAATCATGATTAAAATTAGAGTACCAGACGACTAGAAATCAGGGTACGGATAGTGCAGTAGCGTACTTTGACTAGTGTATTAGCCCTGGTAGGGAAGACCGAGCCATAGTGACGTCCTAACTAAGAAAACCATGCCAAGTTGCGACTTAACCTTTCTAGATGTTTAATTACTTATTAATTAAATTATTGACTTGCAGAAGACCCGGTTGTACTCAGCTAGTATGAACTGGACCCGAACTGAGCCCAAGCCCATGTAGTCATACGGTACGTCCAATGACATTCGTGTTGATGCATTTTGGTATGATTGTGTCGTATTCCATTTTAGTGATCTAATGGATATTTCTAAGTATTCTTATTTAAATATTATAAATATCATTATTATTTGATATCCAATAATAATGGCATAAAATAGGTCCTTATACATTTTTAGGATTATTAGACTGTGCATGATGGTATATACGCCATTATTGGTTTATTGAATTTCGTTATTATTGCGATTATTATTTTTATTGAGGTTATACAGTGTTAATATTATTATTGTGGTTATTAAATATAAATTATTTATTATTATTAGTTATTATCACTTTATTATTTATCAAAAGAAATACGTGTATAAGTAAATATATAATATTAAATATGTGCATGTGTACGTATATATAACAATATAGATTATATATATGCGTGTATGTGTACATATATATATATTTATATTATATAAGTGTGTGTGTGTAGGTATAGATAAAAATACATGTATATGTGTGTGAATATATATATATATATATATATATATATATATATATATATATATATATATATATATATATATATATATATATATATATATATATATATATATATATATATATATATGCATACATATATATAGGTACATAGATATATAAATGTGTATTGGAATTATATAAAATAAATATACTTGGAATTATATAAAGTATATACTTATATGATATATACTTATATATGATATATATATTAATGGCCCAACCTAGCAGCCAGGCCAGCCCAGGCGAACCCAGGCCCACATGACAGAAATCCCAGCCCTAACTAAAGCACTCCCAGCCCGGCCCGAAAGCCCAGCAGCAACTAGCCAGGCCGGTCCATAAACCAGCAGGCTCAAGCTCACTCAGCCTAAAGCCCACAGTGAGCAATCAACTCAGCCCGACTCCCAGCTGAGCGGAACCCCGATCACTTCTTCGTTCGACACAGTATTTATATCGAGAGGGTGAGATCAAGAAACCTTAACCCCACGGCTATCCCCCTGACTTGAGCGGCCATCCCGACGGCCGTGCATCGCCGGAGGACGACCGCCGGCCGGCCACGAGGCCGCGCGCGCGCCACGCGCAATGACAAGAGCTGCAGCGACAACGGTTCCATCGACCGCCTTCACAGTGATATTTCGTCGCGGATAATGGATGGTTCTACGATCTACTTGTTCTGGTACGTTCACAATATGTACACCTACCTTTCCTTTCAAACACTTTGAATTTAGCCGCACTATAGCGTCCGTTAGATCGACATAAAGTCGGAGAAAACCTGTTCAAAAATAGGACACGAAAAATCCCTGAACCTGTTTTGGAAGATCGATTCCGATCGATCCAGTAACCATTTAGAAATTTCTTCTGAACACAGTTATAGACAACATATAGGGCTTTACAACCCTTTTTTTGGATTTGGAAATCATCGACTACGCGTCGAGAAATCGAATCCCGAAGTTGACCGAAAATCTGTTTTAAAATCAATAAAATTCGTCGATACGGCGTGCATCCCGCCAATCCGGACGACGTGGTCGCGAACCGAAGGCATCGAAAGGTGCATATCGGCTTCGTGGTCATGTGGGCTTTGACGGAATTCAAATTGGTCGCGTATGCGCGACGAATTTGATACGTATCCGTCGAAATTTCCCGTATCGACCACTTTGCAAATTTCCTAATTACTTTATGCACGCTTGTCAGATCGAGACGAAACTTGTGCCAGCAGGACCGTATTATTTTTCTGGTCCTGTATGCCAAGTTTGGTCTGATTCTGAGACAGTTGATTGGATTGCCGTTTTGCGGGCCCCACGGTCTGACTCAACGGGTGATTTTGTGCACGGTCCGCCGGAATCCAAATCTAGACATACGATTGGGTTCTTATTGAAAAATCGGATCTGTTGACATGTAGTTTGACGACTTTAAAGACTATTGACTCTGGCACGCTTTTCGGTGCAAAGCGGATCCAACGACGGACATCATTTTTTTCCAAAATTACCGTTTTGCCTCTGTGTCCAGAATTGGACTTAAGGACAGGCAATCCTAGCTAATTTGACTATTCTGAGAATATTGGTAATATTTATTTCAGCTTTCGGAGACAGTTGTGATGACTTGGACTTTCTGATTTATTGATTGGCGATACATTATTGGTTCTTCGTGCAAACCCCAGGCAAGTATACCTTGCCTCCCTCTACAGTCTATTTACATACATATTTCTATTATTATATAGTTTTACTAGTTGGTTATTACTTGTGATTTGTATATCATGCATGCTAGTATAGCTATAGTCCTTGTACATGGTTAGCCTTGTAGTTCATATTGGATTGGTTCACTCGTGTATCGTGATTGGGTCGTGTCGTGTCTTCACCTGTATCTTGACTGAGTCGTGTCTGCAAGTATGTGTGAGTGAACTTCTATTCTTTTGTCTTTTTCATAACCTGCGAGTCCACACACGGGGCGAGGGTTGTCCTTTGCACCTGCGAGTCCACATACGGGACGAGGGTGACTTGTCTTGAAACTGACCTGCGAGTCCACATTCGGGGCGAGGGTTGGTATTCCATTGATCTACCAGCAGTTCATTTGTGCATACTTGATCCCGTATCCGTGTTCATAGTTACCTATCTGTAGCCACATGTCAGTTTCCTGTCTAGTTCTTGTTTATACCCTGTATATATTATTGTATGATTAAACTATTAGATAGGCATATTTTATGTATCTTGCTAGTCCTCTGAGGACCTGATGATCTCTTCAGGTTTAGCGTCTGCATGGAGTTTGTTAGCAGAGCGGGATGGTAGAGGTTTGTGATGCATGATACAGGTATTTGCTTGTGATATTTCTTTATTATCCTCTCGTGCTTTATATTCAGTACCATGATATACTCTGCTTATTTATAGACTCGTATCATTCTTGGAGTCTAATCGAATAATATGCTAATGGGCTGCAGACCATGACCCATACTTGTTCATTCTGGTTTATATGATTCCTGTGGATTAAGATACAGTTTAGATTAGACATGATACCCATGACCTTGACAGCTTATACGTACTCGAGCCGGGCTGGACTCCGCTCGATACGTAGCTGGCTTGCTCACGAGCTCGCGTCCAAAAAGCGGGTACGGGTCGTGACAGATTTATATATTTTATTGACTTTGATGATTTACCATATGGCCATTCGGAGTTATTTTTGGGATCCAGTATTTTATTTAGGCTCTACTAGGTTATAAATATGTTCTAGAATATTCTAGGATTTTTCTAGATTTCTTTAGAATTTTTTAAATTTTTTAAATAATTAAAACATATAGAATTTATATTTTATAGGTTTTTGGAATTTACTTTGAGGTCACACGATAATATTTTGTGTAAAAATATTTTATTTAGATTCTAGACACTTATAAATATTTTCTAGAATTTTTTAAGATTTTACTAGATTTTTCTACAATTTATTTTGACTTATTTGGATTTAAAATAAATGTTAAATGATTTCTGAATTAAATAAATAATTATCCAGTCAGCCTAGGTGGGCCCACTTATCGGTACTACAGTAACTGCCTCTATCTCTCTCTCATATATATATATATATATATATATATATATATATATATATATATATATATATATATTATATTCGAAATCCTAATTAAATTCCTGTCGATTTTGAGGGAGATTTCATCTAGGAGTCCTTCAACTTTCTGAAGTGATTGCCGCCAAACCAAAAAAGATTTTCGCACGCCATTTTTTTGTTGGAAGCGTATTGAGGTATATTTTCTGAATATCAAATTTATTTTTGCAATTTTGGAACCTGAATTTCTGGAAAATTCGTAGAGTGCTAGTTGTCCGAAATTTGATATGTTTTGGTGTTTTCGAAATTTCGGGAGAACTAGGAATCCAAATCACCAACCATTTGAAGTTTCAGAAAGCTAACATAGAGCTCTACGACATTTATTTTTCCCAGAAATTAATCCATTCAAATAGTATTTTTTTTAATTCGTAGAACTTAGTTTTGTCAATAAATCATCGATTTGGTCATGGATAGCCATAATAGCGATATCTTTTGACCAAAGCGTGATTTTGTGGCACGGTCGATTTCAATGCACTCGCGGCGCTAAAATCTACTGGAATGCACACTCAAGTCATAATGTTTATGTTGTTTGACTATTTAGTCATTGGTGTGCCTCGATTTGCGTGCTGTGGGTTCCGAATTGAAAACTGTGATCTTCTTTGGCTAAAAATTAGTATTAATTTTACTTCCAGAATTATATTAGAATAAATTAGGTTTTTAGATGATATATTCCAGAATTAAATATAATTAGTTATGATGAACCATAAGCCACTATATAGGATTTTTAGAGCGAGATTTTCATAATCTAACTTATGATTATTTATGTGACGGGATAGATCGATCTACGACGTTTGAGTTATGACTTCATCATTTAGTGAGCAAGGCAAGTATCACTATGACCTATGTTGTCTTTATTTTATGCCGCATGTTATTCTTTTCCTTAAATTGATAGTCTTATCTTTTATACCATTGGTGCACGAGAGTTATACCCATAACCATACATGTTCACTTAATGTTTTCGTTCAATGTTCTATCTTCAATGTTCAATGTTTAAAGTTAAAATTAATGTTAAAATGATCATGTTTACGTGTGAAAGAGTCGGGAGGGGAAATAAAACTAGTATGCATGTGGTCTACGTAATGTACAATTTTTTTCCAAAGTCAATGTTGATAGCAGTCATTGCACCTCTCGTACTGAGTACCGGATGTCCTAAACTATCCACATGCAGAAACCTTGTATTCTAAAACATACAGTACACTTGATTTACTTCATGTTGACATTTTGTCCAGAGGTTTGTCTTATATTCTTCGTTCTCTTGTATTGTCTTCGTGTCTTAAATATACCTTCAACTGTTCCATGTCATAATTGTACTTTTGAACTGTTTCCCAAGATATAGTGGTCTCTGTTGTATCATATCATATTTATCTTTTCCTTATTGCTATTTTGCGTGCTTGCATATTATATTGTGTAGCGTAGTGTTATGGTGATCTTGCTCCAATCATGACTGGATAACTGTTTTTCAGCTTCAGACGATGTGGTTTGCCACGGGGTTTATGGTGCGTATCTTGTTGACACTGATGTTAGCAATGTGCCGGTTACTTCTATTGATGTAGAGTAGCATATTTCTTTCTTATGCTTTTTTGTATTATTCTTAGCTAGTAAGTTGAGCGAACTTTAGTTTCAGTAGTTTTATATTTATTTTAGCGGGTTTGTTCCTGAGACTAGCTGAGTTGTAGTGGATATTTTTTAAATTATTTATTGAGACTTGAGTTTAATCTTTTGTTATAACTTAGTTGTGGATGATAAATGTGAACTGTGTACTTGTATGGATAATGCTTATCATAGACAGCATACTACCGTCGACACTGCAGCGTAGGCTGGCTTGGATACGTCTCGTATCCGAAAAGCAGGTACAGGTCGTGATAAGTTTTTATGGTGGCCCATGAAGGTCCAGTTTCGTATAAGGTTGCAAACTCACGGTTAGCACTTCAACTTAGTTGTACTAGCTGTGAGCCTACAAATAGAATTGAAGATAGGACTTAAAATAACTTTAGGAGAGTTACATCATCCACATATAGTATTAGAGTCTAGGATCTCATCCACATACCTGACCTTCTTTCTCGATTCCATTTTCGAACTCTCGCCTGACTTTCTTGATTTGCATCTTGCTTGATTCCTTCTATCGTAATTCTTATCCCTTCTTTCGTGCTTGATAAAGGTTAGAAAGGTGACTCATGCTAGATAGACATGTTCCATTGTCCCTTCACATTACTAGTTTAACTCTTATAAGTTGGGTAAAATGCCTCACAACCTAACCATGACCTTAGACAAGAAGACAATAGGACGAATGTATAGACACAAACACCGGATGAGTTTAGATTTTATTTGAAGAACTTGAACTATTCACACCTTCTTCATCTTCTCGTGTACTCATAATGCTAACTATCTCGACTAATGCTGCTATAAAGTCTAGTTTTGCAAGCTCATCCTTTTATCGAGCTTGTTCAAGACATATGTTATCTGTGCATGTCCACTAATGTATTGTCTAATCAGAACCGGTGCATGATGGTCTGATCAACCTAGTGCACTTGGTTCGCTCTTCGCATGGTTATTCTATATGGATTGAGATATAGTTAAATTTTCCTTCTAGGATCTCAATCGCAACGATCTTGACAAATCCCTTTTGAACTATTCAATTGCCCTTAAAACCCATATTTGCAATTCGATCCCATCTCCCTTGAACACTTATTGTTTTTCGTCACCTATTTCAAAAAAATAAGAAATCGAAGACACAAAGTATTCTCCTATGGCAATGATAGTTTGATTTCTTTTTCAATAATGACCCTCCCATGACTTACGCTAAGAATTGTTATTAGATTGCTATAGAAGATTGCTTGCATATATTACTATATTTATGTATAAACTTGTGTGTTTGATTTTTTAGGACAAAAATATTTTTAAGGGGGATAGTATGTGGCATCTGCCACCCCGGTTAAAAATTTATGGATTTTTTTAAATTTTATTTGATTATGGTAGATTTCTATGATCATAAGATGTCATGCCTACACCTACAGGTAAGTTAGGACCATCTTATGGTTATATAACCTGTATGTAGGTTATATAAACATTCTATAGCTATTTTATAGTTTATTATGATTTTTAGGTATTTTAGATAATTTTTAAATATTTATTTTGTGAAGATTTATATATTTTATTGACTTTCATGATTTACCATATGGCCATTCAGAGTTATTTTTGGGACCCAATATTTTATTTAGGCTCTAATAGGTTATAAATATATTCCAGAATATTCTAGGATTTTTCTGGATTTTTTTAGACTTTTTTTAGAATTTTTAGATAATTAAAACATATAGAATTTATATTTTATAGGTTTTTGGAATTTACTGTGAGATCACACAATGATATTTTATGTTAAAATATTTTAGTTAGATTCTAGACACTTAGAAATATTTTCTAAGATTTTTTTGGATTTTTCTGTAATTTATTTTGACTTATTTGGATTTAAAATAACTTTTAAATAATTTTTTGAATTAAATAAATAATTATCCAGTCAGCCTGGGCGGGCCCACTTGTCGGTATTTATATATATTATTATATTCAAAACCCTAATTAAATTCCTGCAGATTTTGAGAGAGGTTTTATCTAGGAGTTCTTCAACTTCTCGAAGTGATTATCGCCAAACTAGAAGAGTTTTTCGCACGCCGTTTTTTTATTGGAATCATATTGAGGTATATTTTCTGAATATCTAATTTATTTTCATAATTTCTGAACCTGAATTTCTGGAAAATTCGTAGAGTGCTACTTGTCCGAAATTTGATACGTTTCGGTGTTTTCAAAATTTCGGAAGAATCAGGAATCCGAATCACGAACCGTTTGAAGTTTCGGAAAGCTAAAACAGACCTCTACGACATATATTTTTCCTAGAAATTAATCCGTTCAGCTAATATTTTTATTAATTCGTAGAACTTAGTTTTGTCAATAAATTATCAATTTGGTCATGGATAACCATAACGGCAATATCTTTTGACCAATGCGTCATTTTGTGGCATGGTCGATTCCAGTGCACTCGTAGCACTAAAATCTATTGGAGTGAATACTCAAGTCATAGAGTTTGTATTGTTTGACTATTTAGTCATCGATGTGCCTCAATTTGCGTGCCACGGGTTCCGAATTGGAAACCGTGATCTTCTTTGGCTAAAAATTAGTATTTAATTTTAATTCTAGAATTATATTAGAATAAATTAGGTTTTTAGATGATTTATTCTAAAATTAAATATAATTAGTTATGACAAACCATTAGCCACTTTCTAGGATTTTTAGAGTGGGATTTTCAAAATCTAACTTATGATTATTTATGTGACGGGGTAGATCGATCTATGACGTTTGACTTGTGACTTCATCATTTAGCGGAGTAAGGAAAGTATCACTATGACCTATGTTGCCTTTATTTTATGTTCCATGTTATTCTTTTCTTAAATTGATAGTCTTATCTTTTATAACATTGGTACACGAGAGTTATACTTGTTACCATAACCATACATGTTTACTTAATGTTTTTGTTTAATGTTCTATCTTCAATGTTCATTGTTTAAAGTTAAAGTTAATGTTAAAGTGATCATGTTTACGTGTGAGAGAGTCGGGAGAAAAAATAAAACTAGTATGCATGTGGTCTACGCAATATACAATTTTTACTCAATGTCAATGTTGATAGCAGTCGTTGCACCTCACGTACTGACTGCCGGATGTCCTAACCCGTCCACATACAGAACCCTTGTATTCTAAAACATACAGTACACATGATTTATTTTGTGTTGACATTTTGCCCAGAGGTTTGTTTTATATTCAGTGTTCTCTTGTATTGTCTTCGTGTCTTAATTATACCTTCAACTGTTTCATGTCATAATTATACTCTTGAACTGTTTCCCAAGATATAGTGGTCTCTGTTGTATCATATCATATTCATCTTTTCCTTATTACTATTTTGCTTGCTTGCATATTATATTGTGTAGCGTAGTGTTATGGTGATCTTGCTCCAATCATGATTGGATAACTGTTTTTCAGCTTTAGACGACGTGGTTTTCCCCGAGGTTTATGGTGCGTATCATGGTGACACTGACGTTAGCAATGTGCCGGTTACTTTTATTGATGTGGAGTAACATATTTCTTTCTTATGCTTTTTTGTGTTATTCTTAGCTAGTGAGCTTAGCAAACTTTAGTTTCAGTGGTTTTATATTTATTTTAGCGGGTTTGTTTTCGAGACTAGCTGAGTTGTAGTGGATCTTTCTTTAAATTATTTATTGAGACTTGAGTTTAATCTTTTGTTACAACTTAGTTGTGGATGATAAATGTGAACTGTGTACTTGTAAGGATAATGCTTATCATAGACAGCGTACTACCGTCGACACTGCGACGTAGGCTAGGCTTGGACACGTCTCGTATCCGAAAAGTGGTTGCAGGTAGTGATAGAAGATGCTGGTGTAAACCCCTCAAGCTTTTGAAGATCTCCTTTCTGATGAAAAGTCGAATCCTTTGAAGCAGTTCGTAAAATCGAAGAAGACGGGATGTGTCTGGAGGCCCAAGGCGGCTGCGACGAGCAGCACGACGGAGGGAACTACGATCCAGAACTCCCTCAACGTCGATGCCCCGGAGAAAATTTTGGCTGCTACAGCCATATCTCATCGCTCGATTCCCACCCTGGAAAAGTATAGCAAGGAAGACGCTATCTCCATGGCGGGCCTGACGAAGGCACAACGTTGAAGGAAGTGCGTTTCGGTTTAACCCCTTATGATGGGAGCATTGCCGGCGAGAAGATCCGTCTTCGATAAAATCGTCTTTCCATTAGGCGAGCCTTCATTGGATTCTGAATACTATGCACCCACTGGGGGTAGTAGAAAGAAATCCAAGGCAGTATGTGCCTTGTGCAACAAACGTACCACAACTATGACCGACCAAAAGTCTGCGTTGACAGTCACATGTGCTGTCGATGGGAAGTTATACAAGACTGGTCCCCTTGCTCCGATGCCTCGGCCAGTTGAACCCCTCTGTCGCCTGAGCACTCCTGTGCTTGATGCAAGCCATGAGGTACATCTTGTATAGAGACTCGTGCGAGCAGCATTCCTGTAAGCATGATAGGAGTCTGCCTCGTTAGACCCTCTCTGATTGTACCTACATGCAGCTTTCCTGTGCGTACAATGGGAGTACCACGACAGAAGACCTGGTGCTATCCCAAGCAGAAGAAGAATCGGCGGCGCAGGGCATACCTAAATCAAGGCATCCATGAACCCAGATTACCATCAACTGCTGTTGTCAACAAGCAGCTGTACTACCTCCGAGGAAGCGCTCTGTCTTTCAAAGACTTCAACCTACATCGACTGCACGTCTGAGACTCAACAGGGGTTGGTGAGCAAGAGAGAAAAGGAATGTCACGACCCGCACCCAGTATAAGGGCACGAGAAGTGGGCACGTCCAGCCTACGCCGCAGTATCGACGGTAGAAAGATGTCCTAGGTCACAACATTTAGCAATAATCATACATGTACAATGATATACACTCCAAAAGGAGAACAATATAAAGGTACAACTCAATCACAGCATCTAAGGTGGAATAAAAAGAATAGATGTAAAGATAAGATAAAAGGAATAATCTCCAATCAGCTACATATGAGAGTAATATCTGAGTATATAACATCTATCAATATCCAGAAACTGAAAGTACATGAAATAAGACAACTAATGGGAAACTAGTCTAGAAATATAATCTAGTCAACAGGCAAGTCCTCAGCAACTGTAGGATCCTCCTGAGGGTCAAAGTCACCGATGTCATCTAAGCCTGTGCCATAATACGTAGGACAGAACTCCTCCTCATCACCTGTAATATTTTCAACAGTCCAATCAGGACGGGAACGAGCACAATACATCTCACGCAGTTCATATCTTGACAGAAAATATAAAGCATGTGATAGGCTAAGATACATGAAACGCTGTAAGAAATAAGCATGAAAAGGAAGAGAGAAACTGATAAACAAGATTTCTATATATGATAACACGGAACTGTAAGTGTCTATGTGATTTAGAGTACAAGATAGACATGTGAACGGCTTGATTTGCACATGATTACACTAAAGAGTTTGTACATGATTACACTACTTTGAAATTGTTTACATGACTATTTCTACTCCCCTATGCCCCAATTAATACACAAGGATCTAGACAGGTTATGTTATTGTACATGATAGTTATACATGAAGCTCATGAGATCATGAAAGTACATGAGAGCACATGAGTGTACATGAATAATAAGAGTCCACAAAATATATGATATTCATAAAAAGCACATGACACGATGTATTCGATGCACCCGAGGGAGATAACATCTCATGTAAAGATCCATATAGTACTAATCTGTGATAATGTCGTGTCAGCATCAAGTAAATTAAACTATGACAAGAATATAATACCTTAACAAGTATGAAACGGTCAGAGAACGTACTCGTCTGATATCCTGGCTGTCCGATAAGAATATGTGTCTAAGCTGTGAGTCCTATTTAGAGCAACACAGGTCACCACATGTCCAGAATGGTAATATTGAACTTTACAATACATTCTACATGATTTTTTGGTCATTTTAGACTAAAGTCAACTCTTGGTCAACTCTAGTCAACTATACTAGTCAAACTATGTCAACTAGCCATTCTAGTCTAAACCTAGTCCTACAAGTCTAACTAGGCCTAACCAAGCCGATTCTAGCAAACAAGTACAACCACATGCACAAATACCAATGTAACACACACAACACCTATAGGCTATTGCCCTAACATACACTAATTATATATATATATTATATATATAATATATATTATATATTTTATATTTATATATATATATATATATATATATATAATATCTATATATATATATATATATAATTATATATAATATATAACTAATATATATATATATTATCTATATATATATATATATATAATAATATATATATTAGTTATATATATATATATATATATATATATATATATATAAATATTATATATCTATATATTAGTTATATATATATATATAATATATATATATATATATATAGATATATAAATATAATATATATATTTTATTTATATATATAAAATATATATATATATATATATATATTTATATTTATTTTAGATATATCTATTATCTAAGTAGGCCTAACCAAGCCTATTCTAGCAAACAAGTACAACCACATGCACAAATACCAAATGTAACACCACAAAGTATATATCGATACTAATATATCCACCTATAGGCCATTGCCCGTAACATACAACTAATATATATATATATATATATATATATATAATATATATATATAAATCTATATAATATATATTTTATATATTATATATATTATTATATATATATATATATATATTATATATATATCTATATATATATAGATATATATATACATTCATTCTCATTCACATTATTATATATATACATATATAGGTGGTGGTTGTCAGGTGAAATGTATAGTGTCACTGTATATAGTGTCAAGCATAGTGAGGTGTAACATGTGAATAGTGTCGCAGCAAGTAAGAGAGTTAATGAACATGCAAATGTGTCAAAATTGTAATGAAGGTTAGTGTACATATGTCATAGTGTACATAGAGTATGAGTGTAGGGGAGTTTAGTGTTCTGTCAACATGAAACTGGCAACAAGGGGTTATTGTCGAAGAGTGTAATGTCTACAGACATTTATAGAGTGATATGAATCTCAGGAAAATGCACAATGTAATGTCAATCTCAGGAATTGCAATATATATAACCTAAACTTCATGTTCAGTCAAGTTTTTGAACATCCAGTCCATTCGAAAACTCAGATTTTGATCTCAGTCCTCATTCATTATGAAACCCAGCTACGTAACATTCATCTAAACATGTATATATGTTAATCATCAATAAATTAGCCTTGAATTAGCAGTTAAAATCATAAGAAAATTCTAAAACTCAATTTTCAGTCATGAATCGAGTATCCCGTATATTCAAAACCAAAATACAGCCTAAACATGAATACATATGCAATCCCATCTATGGAAACATCATTCCAGGTATGTATGAAAGTTAACCATCATCAATTAACCATAAATTAACAATTTAATTCAGTCTAAAACTCTGAAATTCAGTATCAGTGAAAAAAATAGGAATTGTAAACTTTAAATCTCAATTTGATTTTGAAACCCAAATACACAACTAAACCAAGTTTATAATGGAGAATAGAAAGGGGTAAACATGTGTGTCATGCTCGTATCAAATTTGTGTCCAGATTGTGTCCACGAATTACGTATCAGCGTTGGGTCACAAGCGTGCAGTGCAATCGTCGTGGGGACGTGCACATCGATCTAGAACTCGATACAGACTACGTCTTGCCTCGTGATCGTGCACGAAGGTCGACCTAGCATAGGTCTACGTGTCCAACACCCTGCCACACGATCATGTGTCCACGTGTCGAAGAATCACACGCGTATCAGAGCCGTCCTGCACGCACGTGCACGATATGCCCTGATCCGTGCGGCTCGATTTGCGAGTCCGACACGAGACAAGATGACATGGCACTTGGGGGCTGATGTGTTAGTCATGTCCCTAAGCCAGACACCACGTTTTGCATGTCCAAGTGGCACAGATGCAGCGTACTGCCACCCCGATCAGCAGGGCACGCGCGAGTGCTCGTGCAGCATGTCCTGTCCAAATTTGGACACAAAAATGACACGACACGATGCTTAGTGCCTAGGAAAATGAAAACACACATGTAGAGCTACAATCCTATTCAAATGGATTTCAAAATTATAAACAAAAATTCCTTTGTGGCATTTCATCAAATACCAATACAAGAACACTGATACGTGTCCGATACGGACACCAAGTCAATAAAAATTCCTATGAAACTCATCCTACAGCTAGGGGACACCTAGATGGATGCATACGAGAAAAATTCATGAAATTATAGAGTTTTGGAGAGATTACCTATTGAGATGAATTCCTATAGAAAGCTCCAATTGTGTAGATCCTCCTTGCGGCTCCAAAACTCCAATGCACTTCAATTTTGAATTTTCTCACCATCCATAATTTATAAACAAAGATCAGAACCTAATGCAAAAGACTAGGGTTTAAAAGGAGAAGAAACGAGAAAAATAGAAGGAATACTTACTTAGGTTTTGCCAGGAGAAGAAGGAAATAAAAAGGAGAAGAATTCTAAATAGGAGATATTAAATAGACTCCCTCCCTTAACCTAGCTTGGCCGGCCACACATGGATGGGCTAGGGTTTCCTAATGGTTAGGCTTGGGCCTCTTTTTATGGTTAAAAATAAAACATTAAATAAAAAGTTTCTAACTAGCCTCTAATCAAAAGCTTGCTAAATAGCTTCTAACCTGAGACTAATTACTAGAATAGGATTACTAACCCTAACAAATCATGCTACTAGGTCACTAAGTCATGGTGAGACACTAGGCTAGGTTGCACCAAGGCTATACTATTAAAAGGCCAAAAATCACTACACCAATAATATAATATATTAAAATAATCAAAAGAATTTATAACTACAAAAATACCCTTAAATAGAAAAATGGGTGTAACAAATCTACCCTCCTTAAAAGAATTTTGTCCTCGAAATTAAAGACAAAACTGAATGGGTGTGAAGGATAGAAAGTCATACCTCACGACGGAAAAAGATAATGGTATTTCTCGCGCATCTCGTCCTCCCTCTCCCAGGTAGACTCACCTGGAGAATGGTGCCTCCAAGCTACGTGAACCAAGGGTATCGTTTGGTTCCTCAATACCTTCTCCCGTCGATCCGGAATCTCCACAAGCTGTTCTGGATAACTAAGAGTAATGCCTACCTCGATCTCGGAATGGTCTAGTACATGGCTAGGATCTGCCACATACCGTCTCAACTGCGACACGTAAAATACATTGTGGACTCCCTCTAATGCAGGGGCAAGTCCAGTCTGTATGACACGTCACCGACTCTTTCGTTGATGACGAAAGGTCCGATAAAACGCGGACTAAGCTTTCCACCTCCACCAAAGCGAATAGTACCACGCGTCGGAGATATCCTCAGGAACACCAGATCTCCAACCTAGCACAAACATGGTCTCAAGCTTAATTATAACAATCACATGATCAAAAAAAATCATAAAAAATAAAATACTAATCCTAAGTCTAAGCTGTACCTCAAACTGCAAAGGTCTTCAGTAGCATCGGCCTAATGCCGCTGCCTGTCCTGTGCCACGCGAAGTCGATCTCTGATGAGTTTCACCTTCTCGGCTGCATCAACAACCATCTCAGGTCCCAATAAAGCTTGCTCTCCAACGTCATCCCAAGACAAGGGTGTACGACATCTACGCCCGTATAGTGCCTTGAATGGTGACATCCCAATGCTGGCCTGGAAACTGTTGTTATATGCAAACTCCACTAAATGCAAATAATCCTCCCAGGAGCCTCCAAAATCTAAGACACAAGTCCGTAATACGTCCTCGAGTGTCTGAATAGTCCTCTTTGACTGTCCGTCCGTCTGAGGGTGGTATGCAGTAGTGAACTTGAGCTGAGTGCCTAAACTAGTCTGCAGAATCTGCCAGAAATGAAAAGTAAAGCGACTATCCCGATCTGAGACAATGCTCACCGAAACTCCGTGTATCCTGACAATCTACCGCATATACATCTCTGCTAGCCTCTCCGTAGACGTACCCACCTTAAATGGCAAAAAGTTGGCCGATTTGGTCAACCTGTCTACGATAACCCAAATCACGTCTTTTCCTCCTGCTGTACGCGGCAATCCAGAAACAAAGTCCATCGTGATATTCTTCATCTTCCACTCCGGAATGGGCAATGGCTGTATCAGTCCTCCTGGCCTCTGTCTCTCTGCCTTAACCTGCTGACAGACTAAACATTTGGCTACGAAGCGAGCAACCTCCCGCTTCATCCCATACCACCATACATGCTCCTTCAGATCCCTATATATCTTGTTGGCACTTGGATGCATAGAGTACTGAGAGCGATGGGCCTCCTACATAATCTGCTCCTGAAGCTCTCCGCTAGGCACATACAGTCTGGAACCGTGCCTCAATGCACCGTCTTCTGTAAGAATAAACTCATCATCCACCAATCCTTCTCGAACATGCTCTCGGATACACCGTAGAGTAACATCCTCGAACTGAGAGCTTGACCCTCTCTATCAGGTCCGACTGAATATGAAGGTCCCACTTATTTATCTAAACTCCTGGAACAATTACATCGATCCCCAGGCTCTCTAAATCTGCTAACAAGTGACGATCCATCGTCAAACACATAGCTACCGGATACCTACTCAAGGCATCGGTAACCATATTAGCCTTCCCTAGGTGATACTTCAAGAAAATGTCGAAGTCCTTCATCAACTCCAACCACCTGCACTACCTCATGTTGAGATCTTTCTGTGTAAACACATACTTCAAGCTCTTGTGGTCTGTAAAGATCTCCACATACTCTCCGTATAGATAGTGCTTCCACAAATTGAAAGCAAAAATAATTGCCGCCAACTCCAAATTATGGGTAGGGTAGTTCTTCTCATGCAGACGTAATTGCCTGGATGCATAGGCAATCACCTTTCCATGCTACTGTAAGACACAACCCAGACCCTTCCCTGAGGCGTCACTGTAGATAGTGAACCCGCCTGATCCTGATGGCAATATCAAAATTGGGGCTATCGTCAGTCGCTTCTTCAACTCATCGAAAGTAATCTGACATTACTCTGACCAGATAAACTCTGCGTCCTTTTGGGTCAGCCTAGTCAATGGCTCTACAATCCAGGAGAAATCCTGAACGAACCTCCTGTAGTAGCCTGCTAAACCCAGAAAGCTCCTGATCTCCGCAACTGAACTCAGTGCTGTCCACGCCTCAATTGTTCTGATCTTCTTCGGGTCTACTGAGATCCTATCTCCGTTCACAACATGACCCAGAAAATCAACTTGATCCAAAAAGAACTCATACTTCGAAAGCTTGCCGTAAAGCTGCTCCTTCCTGAGTGTCTCCAGAACCACTCTCAGATGCTCCTTGTGCTCCTCTGGAGTCTTTGAATATACCAATATGTCGTCAATGAACACCACCACGAACTTGTTCAAGTACTGGTGGAACACCTTGTTCATCAAGTTCATGAATACTGCCGGGGCGTTATTTAACCCAAACGACGTCACCATGAACTCAAACTGGCCATACTGTGTCCTGAATTCTGTCTTCGGAATATCCTCCTTCTTCACCTTCACTTAATGGTAACCTGACCTCAGATTAATTTTGGAGAATACCTTTGCTCCGTTCAACTGATCGAACAGATCATCGATCCTCGGCAGCGGGTACTTGTTCTTGATCGTGAGGCTATTGAGAGCCCTGTAGTCAGTAAACATCCGTACCGATCCATCCTTCTTCGGCACAAAGAGTACTGGTGCACCCCATGGTGAAAAACACGATCGGATGAAGCCTTTGTCCTGCAACTCATCCACCTGCTTCTTCAACTCCACTAGCTCGTTGTTGTTCACTCTATAGACGTGCTGAGATATCGGCTCTGCGTCGGGCACCAAATCTATAGAGAACTCCACATCTCTGTCCGGAGGTAATCTTGGCAACTTCTTCAGAAATACATCCATGAACTCAGCTATCAATGGATGTGGCACGCTCTGCACCTCTACTGAAGCTCCACAGAAGACTCCGCTGCTCTGGTCCGTCTCTCGTCTGGTGAACTCGAACTCTAGCTCTCCTGGCACTCTGAAGAGAACTCTACCACCGTGACAATCTATACTGGCATGGTGCCTGCTCAACCAATCCATACCGAGTACAATATCATAGTTCGGTAATGGCATTACGAACAGACTCACATCTAGTTCTTGGCCTCCCAAAACTACTCTCCGATCCTTGCAAACATCACGAACGAGGATGATACCACCCCCAGTGATCTTGTAAGTCCTAGGCAATGGTTCAGAAGAAAGATGGTGTCTAACAGCAAAAGATACAGACACAAAACTATGGGAAGCCCCCGAATCAAACAAAACGAAAGCAGGAAAGGAGTCGAGAAGAACAGAACTTGCTATCAGATCTCCTACTGCCTCTACATCCTCGGCTGACATGGCAAAGGCTCGCCCCTACTGATCTTTTCTAGTCTGCTATTGGTGCTGGATAAACATCTGCTGCTGGATCGACAATGGTCCCTTTTGCTGTCCTGCCGGAGTCTTGGCTCCTGCTTCCTATGTTGTACGTCCTGAAGACATGGGACAATCCCTCAACTGGTGCTCCACAGAACCACAAAGGAGACACTTGCCTAGCCTCTTCCTATACTCGTTCCACACATGTCCTGGCTTCTTGTAAAAAGTGCAACTGCGAACTTGCTGTTGTCTAGGCGCCTGCTGTATCTGCTTCTGCTGAAAAGGCGCACGGCCCTGCGTACGACCCTGACTTTGGAACTGCTGCTGCTGCTGGAACGGCTTTTGCTCATGCTGCTGCTGATAATGGGGCCTCTTGGCCCGGCCTCTACTGCCGCTGGCTCCATATGAATCACGACCACTTTTCAGTTTCAGTTCGAGGTCGTCCTCCGCTGCCATAGCTTCCGTCAAAATCTTCTCGAAAGTAGCATTTCTGTTGCTCTTGGTCAAGGACTTGATTTTCTTAATCAAGCCCTTCCTGAACTCCTAGCCTTCGCTGTCTCGCTCAGGCGCTCCACGAATTTTCCTAGACGACAGAACTCTCCAGCGTACTCCTCTACTGTCTGGTTCCTTTGGACCAGATTCTCGAACTGTGTCTCTAAGACGCCAAGTGCTGTGTCGGGGAAGAAGTTCTCCTTGAAGAGCTTCTTGAAAGCCTTCCAAGTCTGCCCCTGTGTACCAATCCTGGGGTCGGTCTGGTACCATATGCGAGCAAGGTCCTACATCTGGCTGCCTGCTGCTTCTATCTGAAGTCTAGCTGGTATCTCCGCGAGACGGAAGATCTTCTCTCTATGCTCGATCCAGTCGTCGGCATATAGGATAACCTCGGTACCCTTGAAGTCTCGCGGCCGCATCTTCTAAAAATTCTGAATGCCCGAAGTCCTCGGCTGGTACGACTATATCTGCCCTTTCTGTGGTTGGGCAGTTACCTTCTCTATTGCCACCATGGCTAACTGATGGACATTGTCAATGTCCTGCCTCATATGCTCTGTCTGGCATCGCTGAGCCTCCATCATCTGCTGTATGAAGGCAAAGAACTGTCCCATATCAACTGTCCCCTGAGGTGGTGGTGGTAGCATCCCCTGAACCCCTAGGGCAGTCCTCAGAACCGATGGAGAAGTACCCCCAAAAGTTGTAGATGGTCTCACCTGAGCTGGAATAAGAGGTACTGTGGTCCCGGGGCCCTGCTGAGTCGGGCGAGAAGTGGCAGACCTCTCAGTAGTATCCCTTTGACCAGAGCACTGCGATCGTGTCTCCACCATCCTGAAGACAGGTCAAAACAAAGAATCAATTACCAAAAAGGAAGCGATATAATCAAAGGAGGACAGTTCATTTCAAAAGAAGGCAATTAGCAGCAAGAATTTGATAAGAGTTTTCCTAATGTGATTGAGTATCTCAACTTATATCCTATATCCTACTGCAGGCTGTAACGATGCTCTAATTCGAGTACCGCTACGAAATCGTACTAGTTGCAAATGAACATATATGGGCCACCACTAAAAACGTGTCATGACCCGCACCCAGTGTAAGGGCACGAGAAGTGGGTACGTCCAGCCTATGCCGCAGTATCGGTGGTAGAACGCTATCCTAGGTCACAACATTTAGCAATAACCAAACCTGTACAATGATATACACTCCATAAGGAGAACAATATAAAGGTACAACGCAATCACAGCATCTAAGGTAGAATAAAGAGAATAGATGTAAAGATAAGATAAAAGGAATAATCTCCAACCATCTACAAATGAGAGTAATATCTGAGTATATAACATCTATCAATATCCAGAAACTGAAAGTACATGAAATAAGACAACTAACGGGAAACTAGTCTAGAAATCTAATCAAGTCAATAGGCAAGTCCTCAGCAACTGTAGGATCCTCCTGAGGGTCCAAGTCACCGATGTCATCTAAGCATGTACCATAATACGTAGGACAGAACTCCTTATCACCTGTAATATTTTTAACAGTCCAATCAGGACGGAAACGAGCACAATACATCTCACGCATTTCATATCTTGATAGAAAATATAAAGGATATGATAGGCTAAGATACATGAAACACTGTAAGAAATAAGCATGAAAAGAAAGAGAGAAACTGATAAACAAGCTATCTATATATGATAACAGAGAACTGTAAGTGTCAATGTGATATAGAGTACAAGATAGACATGTGAACGGCTTGATTTGTACATGATTACACTAAAGAGTTTGTACATGATTACACTACTTTGGAATTGTTCACATGACTATTTCTACTCCCCCATGCCCTAATCTATACACAAGGATCTAGACATGTTATGTTATTGTACATGATAGTTTATACATGAAACTCATGAGATCATGAGAGTACAGGGGAGCACATAAGTATACATGAATAATAAAAGTCCACAAATACATGATGTTCGTGAAAAGCACATGACATGGTGTTTTCGATGCACCCGAGGGGGATAACATCTCATGTAAAGATCCATATAGTACTAATCCGTGATAATGTCGTGTCAGCATCAAGTAAATTAAACTATGACAAGAATATAATTCTTTAACAAGTATGAAACGGTCAGAGAATGTACTCGCCTGATATCCTGGCTGTCTTATGAGAATATGAGTCTGAGCTAGAGTATCTGAGTCCTATTTAGAGCAACACAGGTCACCACATGTCCAGAATGGTAATATTGAACTTTAGAATGCATTCTACATAATTTCTAGGTCATTCTAGACTAAAGTCAACTCTTGGTCAACTCTAGTCAACTATACTAGTCAAACTATGTCAACTAAGCCATTTTAGTCTAAACATAGTCCAACAAGTCTAACTAGGCCTAACCAAGCCTATTCTAGCAAACAAGTACAACCACAAGCACAAATACCAAATATAACACACACAAAGTATATATAGATACTTATATATATATATATATATATATATATATATATATATATATATTTATATATATATATATATTTATATATATATATATATATATATATATATATATATATATATATATATATATATCACACCTATAGGAAAAAAAATATATATCACACCTATAGGCCATTGCCCATAACATACAACTATATAGATATATATATATATATATATATATTTTCCCATAACATACAACTATATATATATATATATATATATATATATATATATATATATATATATATATATATATATATATATATATATATATATATATATATATATATATATATATTATTGGACTCTTTCGCTCGCTAGGGCATCCCGAGTTTAGCGGAGCAGGCGATCTCGGGGATGTTGATCTCGGCGGGGGGCTCCGCCCCCTGGATGGCTTGACGGCGGGGGAACATGGCCATCCCCGTCTCCTGGCGGGTGGCGCCGCCCCTGGGGGTGGCCTCACGGGCATCCCGATCTCTGGGATGTTGATCTCGGCGGGGGGCTCCGCCCCCCCGGGTGGCTTGACGGCGGGAGTACCTGGCCACCCCATCTCCTGGCGGGTGGCGCTGCCCCTGGTGGTGGCCGGACGGTGAGCGCGACTGTAGGCGTTGGGCTTGCTTCGGTGGGTGGCTCGGCCACACCAGACGGCGCGGTATCGTCCACGGTGGCCTCCGGCCACCCGGGCCGGATTATTGGGTTCGGCGAGGTCCCTGGGGGATTGCCGGCAAACGGATCTTCCGTTGTGCTGGGCTCGACGGCGGGGGGCTCCGCTCCGTGTCCCGAAGTCCAAGGGAGCGGTCCGCCTGCTGGAGGTGGTCCTTGCGGCGCGGAACGGTTGGAGGTTGCGACGAGGGGCTCCGGCCCTTCGGGCAATGACAACATTCGGGTTGCGGGGAGGGCTGTCCCTGTCCAGTGGGGGCCTCCGCCCCGTGACAAGGTGGTTTTGAGGGTGGAACCTCCGGCTGCGGAGGTGGCCACATTGAAGGTGGCAAGTGGAGGGACGGGCGGCATGGCACGGACCTTCGCTGCGATCGTGGGCGGTTCTACGTCGGCGTCGACGGATGGAGTACCGAGGGTGGACTTCCGACCTGCCATTGACTCCGATGGACGGAAGGTGGTTGTTTTTTCTCAGTCATACATGGAGGCCCTCACGGTGCCATGTGGGTTAGACCTTATTGGCAAGTTTGCTCGGCGGAGACTCCCGGTTGAGGCTATTCATAAGGCTTTCGACTCGCAGGGTTTCAGGGGGTTGATCGACGTGAAGGCTATTGATGATCGGCACGTCCTTATACGGCCTCATGTTGAGAGTGACTTTTTTCGGCTGCGGTCTAAGGACTGTTGGTTCGTTGGTCGGGTTTCGATGGTGATATTTCGGTCGTCGGTGGACTTTTCGCCGTTGAGAGAGGACCCTCGGGTTCCAATCTGGGTTACCTTCCCCGGGCTTCCACATTGTATGTTTGATACCAATGCGGTTCTTTCCATCGCATCTGGTCTCGATACTCCGCTCAGTACTGATCGGGCTACGGCATCCTTTTCTAGGCCGGGGGTGGCCAGAGTTTTGGTTGAAGTGGACGTCAGCAAACCACTTCAACATGAGGTGTTCTTCCAACTACCTGATGGTGTTCGCTCGCAGCCAGTTGTATATGAACAGAGGCCTCTATACTGTGTCTCTTGTGGCCACCATGGTCACGTTAAGAGTGCTTGTGGGCGGCCCCAGGTGGTGCCTCCTTCCGTGGGAGTAGCTGATAGACCGCCCATCCCCGACGGCCTTGCTCCAGGAGTTGTGCGTGAGGAGGACGATCCGGTGGGTGGCCATGGGATTAACAGGGGTCGTCGAAGACGACGATCAAGGCATGAGAAAGGGAAGGGGACACGGCAAATATGGAGGCACGTCGGGGGGCGTGATGATAGTACGGGGATCACACAGCACGGATTGCGCGGGTGTATTGATACTCGTGCGATTTTCGCTCCGCCTTCCTGGCACGTGGGGGAGTCTTTCTCGGGCCAGCGGGCTCTTGGGTCGGATGACGGGCGGCCCATGATGGAGGGACGCAGCGCTCCAGGCTCTAGCTTGGATGGGCAGTTGGGCCCTGAGTGGGGCATTGGGCCTATTGATTTATCGGTTCTTCCTATTATTATCCATAGCCAGCTGGGACAGGGAGTTATAGCGGCTGATTCTGACACCGAGGATCGTAGCTTGGTGGTGTGGGAGGAGGCCGGTCACGGTTCTTTATCCGTCTGGGGTTATGACTCAGCTCCGGGTGATGATACGGTTTCCCTGCCCGAGGTTAGACCTTCCACCTCTATCTCCAAGGGTCGTGAAGAAGACTGGCATATGGTTCCTTATAAGAAGGCGGCTGGTAGGCGGAGGAAGTCGATGGCTCCTTAGTCGGATCGACTTCTTCGATCACATGCTTCCCGAGTTAGGCGGGACCCCAAGAGGGTCCATGGTTAAATGTAGCTCCCCTTCCCGAAAATCTTAAAATATTTTTATTTTTAATTATTTTATTTAATTGGTGAATTTAGATTATTATAAATAATTATTATTAGTGAGAATCAGTGACGTTGTATAAATCATTAGGGATTTATTAAATTTCGTTCTCAATATCATTATTTTATTTTATTATCAATATATTATTGGGGTTATTATTATATAATATTATTTTATTATTATGGGTTATATTATTTTGTCAAATAAATACATTATTGATTTGATTACAGTGTTATTATGCTTACTATTATTATTAATGCTAATATTGTGGTTATTAGATAAATAAATTATTTATTAAAAATAGTTATTAGTATTTTATTCTCTATCAAGGATATATATATATAAATATATATATAATATGTGTGTGCATGAATAAATGAATATATTATAGGGATGAATACTTGTATATACAAAATATATTGTATGGGTGTATCTACATGTAGAAATATATATATATATATATATATATATATATATATATATATAATCGTACGTATATGGGTATATGTGAATATAAATATGTATATATTTAATGGTATATATACAGGTTTAATTGTGTGTATATATATATATATATATATATATATATATATATATATATATATATATATATATATATATATATATATATATATATATAGGTGTATATATATATATAAAAGAAATAGAAGAAGAACCAGGAAAAGAAAAGAAAATATGTACACAACAAACACTCTGCCCTTCACATATGACTTCTACCACTGCCTAAAGCAACAAGTGCATGGTGGTGGCCTCTGTTATTATTTAGTATAGCAGTGAATTGAATTAAATTGAATTGAAATGAAACGAATGTTTGAACTGGAGTGAATTGGAGTTAATTTAATTCATTATGATATATATTAGTTGCAAGTTGTGCAACAACAACATACATGCATGTAGCATACGTCAGCTTAGTCACCGTAGGAACCCAACCGCCTGGCCGGCCTAATCCCAAGCAAGCCCATACGATGCTTGGAATCCCACAGCAGCCTTCCCTGCTAACCAACCCGAGCCCACAACAAGACTTACCTACGTTTATATAAACGAAAAATAGGGAAGAGCCGAGCGGTAGAAAAAGGATCCGAAACACAAACCCTAGCCGCACATGTGATCACCCAGGGCCTCCCCTGCCGCTGGACGACCGCCCCAGACGTCCGCGCGTCAGAGTTCAACGACGATGTTCGCCGGAAACGCGCACGCAAGCGCTGCGAACAGAGCATGCAACGGCAGCAGTTGCAGCCGCGAGAAAGGGTTCGCGACGACGTTGCGTCGTACACGCTCGTCCTTTTGACGAACCGTTTCTTCAGCTATGACCCCGACATAACCATCCTTAATCCCCTTCGATTAGATTATTTTGTTTTGTTTTGTATACGACGAGAATTTAGTTCCAAATCGAGGAAGAAAACTCGATTTTGGAATATTAAAGACTGTCCCCGACACCCAACTTGGCGTTGTGTTTCCCACCAAACTACCCTTCAAATCAACAAACTTTCTGAAAGGAAGTTAACCACAAAATATAGGGCTAGAAAAGTCCAGTAGGAAGTTTGTAAAGAATTGCCTTGTACAGAGAATTATTCACATATAAACTTCGTCAAAAATCTGCTTTCAAAATCATGAAAACGCTCCACACGACGTACGTTACGCCAATCCGGACGACGTGGTCGCACACCATAAGCATCGAAAGCTGCGTAACAGCTTCGTGGTCGTGTGGGCTTTGACGGAATTCAAATTGGTCGCGTGTGCACGACGAATTCATCGCGTATCCGTCGGAATCGTCCCGTATCCGTCCAATGCAAATTTAGTCATAACTTTGTGCACGCTCGTCAGATCGAGACGAAACTTATGCCAACAGAACTGTATTATTTTTCTGGCCCTGCATGCCAAGTTTGGTCCAATTCTGAGACAGTTGAAATCGACGTCGTTTTGCGGGCCCTACGGTTCCACTCAACGGACGATTTTGTGCACGGCCCGCCGGAATCCAACTCTGGACATACGGTTGGGTTCATATCGGAAAACTGGATCTGTAGACATATAATTTGATGACTTTAGAGACCTTTGACTCTGGCACGCTTTTCGGTGCAAAGCGGGTCCAACGGCGGACATCGTTTTTGCCCGAAATTACCGTTTTGCCACTGTGTCCAGAATTGGACTTAAGGACAGACAATCCTAGCTAATTTGACTATTCTGAGATCATTGGTACTGTCTATTTCAGCATCCGGGGACTGTTGTACGGGTTTTGACTATTGTGGCACATTGAGTAGTGCAGATTGTCGGTTTCACCAGCAGAGGACCACAGGCGAGTACAGTTTATTGTCTGTATTTCGATATTGATCTTTACTATACTTCATTAATTAGTCATTGATTATGTAATTTTTATACTCTATTATAAATTGTTGAGTCGGGAATGAGAAGTACCAAGGATGTGTGATCCGACCATAGACAGTATTTATTTTCATGCAGTAGACATCGTAGACAGTGCTTACTTTTCTGCAAGTAGACATCGTAGACAGTGCTTACTTTTCTGCAAGTAGACACCGTAGACAGTGCTTATTTTTCTGCAAGTAGACATTGTAGACAGTGCTTATTTTTCTGCAAGTAGATATTGTAGACAGTGCTTATTTCCTGCAAGTAGACATTGTAGACCGTGCGGTGTAGTGGCCCAGACTGATCACATATGAAAGGTACTTCTAACGGTGGAAAGTATATTGGTCTATTTATTACTATTGATTTTTCTTACGGCTTTAATGTTATTTTCAAAACTCATGATTGATGCCTAACCTTTGTCTTATAGTCATTTTCTTTATTTGAATTGCATTCACTGAATTGTGCTCGTTCTATTCCTGACTGGAAACGAACATTTTCAGGTTAGCTGTGGATTCACTTAGCTTAGGGAGTGACGGAAATACTTGCAGACGAAAAACCTAGAGACTAGTTAGATAGATGAGTTGTAGTCATTGTACAAGTTTATATTTTTCAGCAAATGTAAAACTTGTGAATATTGTAAATTAAATTAATTTTGTGAATGAGCATTATTTGTGATTTTGATCTTCATGGCCGTGATAGCGTTCTACCATCGACACTGCGGCGTAGGCTGGCTTGGACACGTCTCGTATCCGTTTAAAAAAAAAATGGATGCGGGTCGTGACAAGTTTTTGTGGTGGCCCATGCAGGTCCTGTTTTCGTAAATCAATGTGAACTCGTGATAGTACTTAAGTTAGTTGTACTATTGCGAGCCTGCGCCTGGAACATGCTCATTCACAAACGAGAAATTAATTTAATTTAAGAGGATGACTGGGACTAGGAGTCCCTTGTTCAAATTGACCGATTGGGTAGCTAAGATAGTTAGATAGGCCATACAATTTAGAATTATTAAACTTAGATTGCTTGCTAGAACACTGTAGGTACACTCTTACTTCGATATGGCGATATGACCCATGTGGATATACTATTCACTTGGTATGTTAGACTTGCCTAGAATTAAGGTGTTAATTTTGATGAACTGTTTAAATTCCTTTTGTTGTACTAGATATAAATCTTATACCATAAGTTAGAATTGTCTATTTTAAATTCTCTTTGTTGTAAGGAGTTAGTTTATAATTTCTGACTTTGTTATTCCTGTGTGAATCTTGAGGTAGATTGATTCAAAGCTTTTCCTCAGCCATTTGAAATATATATGAGATAAATGTTAAGATATTCTTATTTTTCCGTCTTTAGCTATTTTCTTCCCGGTCAACCTTTTTACTTTAAGGATTGAGACTTATAGGCAGATGTTACACTTTCTATCATAGTCAACTAGTTTTGAAACCCTGTCCACTCCTTGAAGTCTTAGGAATATAGTTAGAGTAATTATATGACTACGATGACTAGACAGTAGCGCACTGTTGCCAATTGTTTGAGAGTGGATAGTGCGGGTTCACTGCAGCCAGCAGCGCACTGGCGAGGCACAACCCGTAGAAATGAAACCATTTTGAGAATCATAGTCTATGGAACTTTGCTAAAAACTATGTTCCCGTTGATCTCTTTAGATCTTAGATACCCTTGTGTCAATATAGAGTAGAGTACCCGGTAGCTTATCACATCTGAATCACGGGACCAAGAGGTTACCACAGCCAGAATATACAGGCGAGGTATAATTGTCGGTAGAATGACTTCAGACGTGATTACCATTTTAGAATACCATAGGGAATAGAAAGATGCCCGGTGTGTTCCAAAGGATCCAAAGCTAAAACTAGTGGAAGTTCTGTAAGTTGAGTAGTCTCTCCCGATCTAGTATTTCGTGGTCCTTGTGACCTATAGACGACGATATCGACTGACACTAATAGGTTTACCTAGAATATAGAATTTAGAATGTCCATAACCCATTAGTCGACCCAGTCCTTGTGGATCAGAAGATAGTAGGAAGACTGTATAAGCAAGAACACCGGGTTAGGTTGATTCTCACAAAACTCGAATTACTTGTGTCTTTTTTCAAAATTTCGCATAATTGTATTCGACTATCTTAACAAACGCTGCTGTTACAGCTTAGTTTTGCAAGCTCACTCTGTTCTCGAGCTTTATTCGAGGCATATGTTTAGTGGGGACGCCTGCTAACTTATTGCCTAATCAGAATCAGTGTATTATGGTCTGATCAACCATGATACATTTGATTCGCTCTTCCTTTAATTACACTACGTGGATGGAGATATATAGGTATCTAGGATCTTATCCGCGACTGCATTGACAATTCCTCTTGAATTATATGTTCGCCCTTGAATCACAAAAATTGTATTCAGTAACATCTCCATTGAAATCTTTATTGTCTTTTTGTCTTTCACTAATTTGGAAAGACAGAAGCTCGTAATTGGTAGAAAGATACCGAGTATCCCCATGACTATGGTAGTTGTATACACAAGTGTAGTTATCATCGGCCAACCATGTGATTGAGTTACTCGTTCTCCTCTTGACCCTAAGCTGTTATCGGGACCTTTTAGCCTTCTGAATTGGAGAATGAGTAGGGTTTTATCCTTAGCCAAATTGCCAACCCAGAAGACTGTCTATTCTCAAGAAACCAAACGTCGTGAGTCTCTAATCATTTATCGTGACTATGGTAGACTCTCATTTCGAGATTGGTTTCCAACAAGTATTGTTCTAGTTGTGTAAATTTTATTATTAAGACCTAACTAGTGTTGGAATACCACAGTCACTAGCTTAGCTAATATCATAGCTTAATTACCCTGTCACACTATGACCTACCAGTTGTCAACAACAATACCTGATCACTACAACCCTTGTGACCATAGCCTGGCAGGTTTGACACAAATAGAATTTCTTGACTGAATTACTAGAAATCTTTTCTTATGTTGTGCCTTGGAGTGGGTTACCCCATTAGAAACTCTCATATACTGCGGACGAGTAGGTCATTCTATTTTTTTGACCATGTGTCATTGCACACACTCGTTCTCCATTTATTGAGGAACGATCCTTGACATGATTTATATCTACCGTATTCCGTTACGTAGTGCCTTATCCTCTATTAACAAGAGTCGAGATACAGTATTCGGATTTTAGAATCCTCCTAACCTCGATATTTCTAAGACCATGTCCTATTTCTAAGGTGGGTAGACTGTAAGCCTCCTAAAGTTTTAGGATATACGAAGATTACCGATTGATTAGAATAATTTTCCATTAGGATGATAGTTAAGTGCCCCATGGACTCCCACTTTCCATTTAGATCATTCTGTGCAACCGGCCGTGTCATTAATATTCGGAGCACGAGACTAGCTGTTACCTTCCAACAAATTTCATATGTAAGATCTAGACGAGTCCATCCTCATCTAGGTATATCATGTCCCACTCAAACCCGTCCCCTTTTTCTCTATTTTTATAGTACGACTTTCAGGTTAAAAAGGACTAGCTATAACCCTTACCATAGTACCGGTATACTCTCCGACTCCCATTAGAACCTCAGCCCCGACTCAATTCCTTTGACCCAATATCAGGATGTGATCTACTCGAAGCCCGCTATGCACATGCCACTAGAGGCCTCATGTGCTCCTTAAACATAAAGTCACTGAAGGCACATTTTTGGGCTTATGGACCTAGCTAACCAATCTGACTAGCAACTGGCCCATTCCCTTGGGTGGAAACCTATTCTAGGATACCCTAATCTAGTAGGAATAGTCTTATCATTGGGATCTTATCTATTCCATATAGATTGAAACCCAATGTTTATCCAACCAACGATTGATGTCCAAATAGAAAACCTATTAAGACCACAATCTTGACTTCCCAAATTTCGTTCCGTTATGGAACCTTGTTTGAATTAGAAATTCGAGAGCGAGACTTCTGTATTGCACGGATTATAGGCCACTATAAGTAACGAAGGGCTCTTTGACGTAGCAAGTGACTGGACTAGAGTAGCCAATCTAGCAAATAAGACAGTGGTTCATAAACTCACTTTCTATCTGTAACATTGGATACTCTCCACTTCGCTTGAAACTTCATAATTGCTCCCGATTATCCTTCTTGTCCTTGCTGTCCTTCCTATTTCGGAGCGACGAATGGTCATGCTTATTAGAATTTACTAATTTTACTTAGCTACTTGTGCAAATTGTTGCTTGTTAAATTTTGGGTTGCTGGATAGATAAGAGAGGATTATAGATACCGTAAGCAGTAGATATCTATTGGTAGAAATTTTAGTAAGTAGTTGGATAATTTCAAAGTTTAAGTGACATAGCTTGAGGGAGTAGTGTGACCAAGGTGGGTAGAAGTCCTCGATGATTCGTAGTTACGAAATGGCTAGGAGGAGGATATAAATAGTTCGGAGAAATTAAAATTCGAGGATATTATGGTAATAGTGGATTTATATATTTATATTTTTAAGTTTGAATTTTGGAGTGTTTAAGAGTTAGAATTTCGAGGACGAAATTATTTTTAAGGTGGGTAGATTTGTAGCTCCCCTTCCCGGAAATCTTGAAATATTTTTATTTTTAATTATTTTATTTAAATGGTGAATTTAGATTATTATAAATAATTATTATTAGTGAGAATCAGTGACGTTGTATAAGTCATTATGGATTTATTAAATTTCGTTATCAATATCATTATTTTATTTTATTATCAATATATTATTGGGGTTATTATTATATAATATTATTTTATTATTATGGGTTATATCATTTTGTCAAATAAATACATTATTGGTTTGATTACAGTGTTATTAGGCTTACTATTATTATTAATGCTAATATTGTGGTTATTAGATAAATAAATTATTTATTAAAAATAGTTATTAGTATTTTATTCTCTATCAAGGATATATATATAAATATATATATAATATGTGTGTGCATGAATAAATGAATATATTATAGGGATGAATACTTGTATATACAAAATATATTGTATGGGTGTATCTACATGTATATATATATATATATATATATATATATATATATATATATATATATATATATATATATATATATATATATATTTTTTTTTTTTTTTTTTTATCTACATGTATATATATATATATATATATTTTATAATCGTACGTATATGGGTATATGTGAATATAAATATGTATATATTTAATGGTATATATACAGGTTTAATTGTGTGTATATATATATATATATATATATATATATATATATATATATATATATATATTTATATTCACATATACCCATATACGTACGATTATAAAATATATATATATATATATATATATATATATATATATATATATATATATATATATAGGTGTATATATATATAAAAGAAATAGAAGAAGAACAAGGAAAAGAAAAGAAAATATGTACACAACAAACACTCTGCCCTTCACATATGACTTGTACCACTGCCTAAAGCAACAAGTACATGGTGGTGGCCTCTGTTATTATTTAGTATAGCAGTTAATTGAATTAAATTGAATTGAAATGAAACGAATGTTTGAACTGGAGTGAATTGGAGTTAATTTAATTCATTATGATATATATTAGTTGCAAGTTGTGCAACAACAACATACATGCATGTAGCATACGTCAGCTTAGTCACCGTAGGAACCCAACCGCCTGGCCGGCCTAATCCCAAGCAAGCCCATACGATGCTTGGAATCCCACAGCATCCTTCCCTGCTAACCAACCCGAGCCCACAACAAGACTTACCTACGTTTATATAAACGAAAAATAGGGAAGAGCCGAGCGGTAGAAAAAGGATCCGAAACACAAACCCTAGCCGCACATGTGATCACCCAGGGCCTCCCCTGCCGCTGGACGACCGCCCCTGACGTCCGTGCGTCAGAGTTCAACGACGATGTTCACCGGAAACGCGCGCGCAAGCGCTGCGAACAGAGCATGCAATGGCAGCAGTTGCAGCCGCGAGAAAGGGTTCGCGACGATGTTGCGTCGTACACGCTCGTCCTTTTGACGAACCGTTTCTTCAAGTATGACCCCGACATAACCATCCTTAATCCCCTTCGATTAGATTATTTTGTTTTGTTTTGTATACGACGAGAATTTAGTTCCAAATCGAGGAAGAAAACTCGATTTTGGAATATTAAAGACTGTCCCCGACACCCAACTTGGCGTTGTGTTTCCCACCAAACTACCCTTCGAATCAACAAACTTTCTGAAAGAAAGTTAACCACAAAATATAGGGCTAGAAAAGTCCAGTAGGAAGTTTGTAAGGAATTGTCTTGTACAGAGAATTATTCACATGTAAACTTCGTCAAAAATCTGTTTTCAAAATCACGAAAATGCTCCACACGACGTACGTCACGCCAATCCGGACGACGTGGTCGCGCACCATAAGCATCGAAAGCTGCGTAACATCTTCGTGGTCGTGTGGGCTTTGACGGAATTTAAATTGGTCGCGTGTGCACGACGAATTCGACGCGTATCAGTCGGAATCGTCCCGTATCCGTCCAATCCAAATTTAGTCATAACTTTGTGCATGCTCGTCAGATCGAGATGAAACTTACCCCAACAGAACCGTATCGTTTTTCTGGCGAGATAGTTGAAATCGACGTCGTTTTGCGGGCCCCACGGTTCCACTCAATGGGCGATTTTGTGCACGGCCCGCCGGAATCCAACTCTGGACATACGGTTGGGTTCGTATCAAAAAACTGGATCCGTAGACATATAGTTTGACGACTTTAGAGGCCTTTGACTCTGGCAAGCTTTTCGGTGCAAAGCGGGTCCAACGGCGGACATCGTTTTTGCCCGAAATTACCGTTTTGCCACTGTGTCCAGAATTGGACTTAAGGACAGACAATTCTAGCTAATTTGACTATTCTGAGATCATTGGTACTGTCTATTTCAGCATCCGGGGACTGTTGTACGAGTTTTGACTATTGTGGCACATTGAGTAGTGCAGATTGTCGGTTTCACCAGCAGAGGACCACAGGCGAGTACAGTTTATTGTCTGCATTTCGATATTGATCTTTACTATACTTCATTGATTAGTCATTGGTTATGTGATTTTTATACTCTATTATAAATTGTTGAGTCGGGAATGAGAAGTTCCAAGGATGTGTGATCCGACCATAGACAGTGTTTATTTTCATGCAGTAGACATCGTAGATAGTGCTTATTTTTCTGCATGTAGACATCGTAGACAGTGCTTACTTTTCTGCAAGTAGACATCGTAGACAGTGGTTACTTTTCTGCAAGTAGACATCGTAGACAGTGCTTATTTTTCTGCAAGTAGACATTGTAGACAGTGCTTATTTTTCTGCAAGTAGACATTGTAGACAGTGCTTATTTCCTGCAAGTAGACATTGTAGACCGTGCGGTGTAGTGGCCCAGACTGATCACATATCAAAGGTACTTCTAACGGTGGAAAGTATATTGGTCTATTTATTACTATTGATTTTTCTTACGGCTTTAATGTTATTTTCAAAACTCATGATTGATGCCTAACCTTTGTCTTATAGTCATTTTCTTTATTTGAATTGCATTCAGTGAATTGTGCTCGTTCCATTCCTGACTGGAAACCAACATTTTCAGGTTAGCCGTGGATTCACTTAGCTTGGGGAGTGACGGGAATACTTGCAGACGAAAAGCCTAGAGACTAGTTAGATAGATGAGTTGTAGTCATTGTACAAGTTTATATTTTTCAGCAAATGTAAAACTTGTGAATATTGTAAATTAAATTAATTTTATGAATGAGCATTATTTGTGATTTTGATCTTCATGGCCGTGACAGCGTTCTACCGCCGACACTGCGGCGTAGGCTGGCTTGGACACGTCTCGTATCCGTTTAAAAAAAAACGGGTGCGGGTCGTGACAGACTTCAATATCATTACATCTCCGGACGAGAAATTTGGAGGCCGACCTCCTGACACGAGGGCCATTGCGGACTTCCTAGACTTCCAGTTGGCTACCGGACTATTCGATGTTGGTTTCAGAGGTAGCATCTATACTTGGGTGAACGGGCAGACGGGGCTTAATCGACAGGGTTCCCGTCTTGATAGGCTACTCGTGACAGGTAGTTGGATGGATGGTGTCCAGGTTTCTTGCGAGCATCTTAATCGGACAGAATCTGATCATTCTCCTCTTTTGATATCCTGCCAGCCAGCTTCTCCCCTCCTGCGCAGAGGCTTCCGTTTTCTTGACTTCTGGACTTCACATCCGAATTTTCTTCCGATTGTGGCTCGGGCATAGAATTCATGTTGGTATTATGATGCGCTTGAGCGGTTGGGCATACTCTTGAGGACGACGGGGCATGTTCTGGCTGGATGGAGCAGAGCTACTTTCGGAGACATTTTTCAGGAGGTCCGTCGGGCCGAGGACGTTGCCTTGGCGGCGGAGCAGGATTATGAGCTTCATCCTTCGGAGAGGGGGAGGGCTTCCTGGATGGAGGCCGTTGCCAGATTGAAGCAAAAGGTCCAGGTTGAGGAGTCTTTCTGGAAACAAAAAGCCAGATTGAGATGAGATCTGGAAGGAGATAAGAATACTCGTTTTTTTCCATGAGTGCACCAGGAGCAGACAAAGAAAGACGGGTATTCAGAAAATTATTCGAGCTGATGGATCAGAAACTGGGTCTACCGCGGAGGTTGCGACGGAGGCGTCTTTATTCATCTCGAAGCTGTTTAGAGCTGAGCATATTTCTGATGAGGACGCCTTCCTCGATGTCATCCCTAGCATTATTTCTATGGAGGATAATTCTGATCTTGTTCGTTGCCCTGATAGAGCGGAGCTGTTGGAGATTGTTCGGAGGATGGACCCGGCTAGTGGCGCAGGACCGGATGGCTTTTCTGGAAGATTCTTCTCAGTTTGTTGGGACATTATTGCTGCTGACGTGGAGGAAGCCGTTGGTTCGTTTTTCTTGGGTGCACGCCTTCCGGTTTTCGTTTCGGATACCTTCTTATTTCTTATCCCCAAAGTCGAGCACCCGAGGAACCTTTCTGATTTTCGCCCTATTAGCCTCTGCAATTTCTGTAACAAAATTATTTCCAAGATTATTGCTTGCAAGTTGAGGGAGCACCTTCCCAAAATTATTTCTCCGGAGCAAAGTGCTTTTGTTCAGGGGAGAGAGATTGTGGACAACATCATTATTGCTCAGGATAGGTGGCTTCGATGAGGGAACCCAACCATGGTGAAAATGTTGCGATTAAGCTGGACATACAGAAGACCTATGACAGAGTCAACTGGCATTTCCTCCTGAGGGTTCTTCAGAGATTTGGTTTTAATGAGGTCTTCTGTGATCTTATTTATCGTCTCCTAGCGGACACCCGGTATGCGGTCTACTCAATGGCGCTCCTACAGATTTTTTTTCGACGTCTAGAGGGATCCGACAGGGGGATCCTCTTTCCCCGGCTCTCTTTATTATTGCTACGGAGGGACACTCTCGGAACCTCAAGCTTCTTCAGGAATCCAACAGGAGATCTTCATTTCACACTCCGATTGGGGGACCGCGTATCTCGCATTTGGCTTATGCGGATGATGTTCTTATTTTCACTTCGGAGGATATTACTGGATTACACGCTCTCCAGCAAGTACTGCATAAGTATGAGGCTGTTTCTGGACAGAAGATCAATTATTCTAAATCTGCCTTTTATACTGTGACTCCATTGGGTGCGGATCGGGCTCGAACTATTTCTACTCTCTTCGAATTTAGTACCGGTACCTTGCCATTCTCTTATTTGGGTTTTCCGCTATCTTGCGGTAGAAGGAATGCGGGGATGTTTAGCTATTTGCTGGCTAAAATCCGTTCGAAGCTGATGGGTTGGCAGAACAAGATTCTTTCTCCTGGGGGTAAGTTGGTCCTTATTAAGAATATTCTTTCATCTATCCCTATATACATATTGGCTGCATGTTGTCCTCTTCGGGCCGTTCTCAGGATGATTGAGAGGATGTTTGCGGCTTTCTTCTGGGGTAGCAAGGATGGGGTGGCTAAGAGGAGTTGGCTGGCATGGCGGTTCGTTACTCGGACTAAGTCCGAAGGAGGCCTCGGGATCAAGTGCCTGAATGATATTATGGATGCCTTTTCTATAAAGTTGTGGTGGAAGTTGAGGCATGGGAAGGGCCTTTGGGTGGAGCTTCTTAAATCAAAATATTTTCGTAAGCGTCATCCTTGTGATGCGTTTATGACTTCCAAGTGCTTCCATATTTGGCAACGGATTTTGCGGGGGAGGAAATTGGCTGAACCATTTATCTCGTTTAGACTTGGGCGTGGTGAGGGTTCAGCGAGGTGTGAGGCTTGGATTCCGGGGGGTCCTCGGTTGGATAGTGTTGCTATTCCACAGGCTGAAGGAGTGACTTCTGGGACCAGGCGCGAACGGGGAGACGGACTCGGGGGCGGAGTCGAACACAGGCGAGGGAGTCTGCTGATTCGACGGCTACACAGTGCTTGGGCACTGGAGAGCTTCGGAGATCGGCTAGATTGGCCGGGAGAAGGGTGGTTCTTCCCCAACGTACGGTGATTGTTCGAGCTCTTTCGGATAGGGGAAGAAAGATCAGAGATTCGAAGGCGAGAAATTCTGATAATGGTGGTCCGGCTATTCGATCTTTTTGGACAACTACTGGTTGGGATCTGTCTCTATTTTTGGACCAGTTTGGAGTAGAGGCAGCAGGGCGGCTCAGAGAGGCGAATCTGACATGTACTTCGGCTCCTGATTCTCTGGTTTGGGGTGAGCGGAAAGGTTTTTTCACGCTGGCTGCGGCTTGGAGATGTTGTCGGATTTCTCACCCTACATCATCAGTCTTTTCTAATATTTGGGGCAAATATATTCCGGCGAAGTGGAGCATTCTGATGTGGCAGATCTGTCACAACCGGCTTCCTACTGATGACATTCTTCAGAAGATTGGCTTCCATCTGGCTTCTAGGTGTCATTGCTGTCAGGCTGGGCATGGGGAGAACCTTCAGCATATATTTTTTCACGGGGATCTTGCTATGATGGTTTGGTCTGCTTTCCGGGGTTTTTTCAAGGCACGGATGCATAGTGACTTTCTCGTCTTTCTTCAAAGGTGGTGGCGGGGTCCGGCCAGTCATCATCGGAGATCATTGGCGGGTGCGATCATTTGGGTGCTTTGGAAGAATAGGAATAAGCATCGTTATGAAGGATGTGGTGCTGGATCCGACTTCTTGGTTCGGGAGGTGAAGCGACAGTTTCGGAAGTCGCTTTCGAGTTGTCATCATCTTCCGGCTATTCCACATTGGGCATTAGAGTAGTGCTTTTATTCATTTTCTTTCTTTGTACTTGTTACCATGAGGTCGGATGTACTCATTACCCTCTTTATCATTAAAGGTAACGGTTTTATATATATATATATATATATATATATATATATATATATATATATATATATATATATATATATATATATATATATATATATATATAATACATTCATTCTCATTCACATTATTATATATACATATACATATATAGGTGGGTGGTTGTCAAGGTGAAATGTGTATAGTGTCACATGTATATAGTGTCAAGCGTAGTGAGGTGTAACATGTGAATAGTGTCACAGCAAGTATAGAGATTTAATGAACATGCAAATGTGTCAAAATTGTTATGAAGGGTTAGTGTACATGTGTTATAGTGTAAATAGAGTATGAGTGTAGGAGAGTTTAGTGTTCTGTCAACATGAAACTGGCAGCAAGGGGTTATTGTCGAAGAGTGTAATGTGTACAAACATGTATAGAGGGATGTGAATCTCAGGAAAATGCACCATGTAATGTCAATTTCAGGAATTGCAATATATATAACCTAAACTTCATGTTCAGTCAAGTTTTTGAACATCCAGTCCATTCGAAAACTCAGATTTTGATCTCAGTCCTCATTCAATGTGAAACCAAGCTATGTGACATCCATCTAAACATTTATATATGTTAATCATCAATAAATTAGCCTTGAATTAGCAGTTAAAATCATAATAAAATTCTGAAACTCACTTTTCAGTCATAAATCGAGTATCCCATAAATTCAAAACCAAAATACAGCCTAAACATGAATACATATGCATTCCCATCTATGCAAACATCATTCCAGGTATGTATACAAGCTAACCATCATCAATTAACCATAAATTAACAATTTAATTCAGTCTAAAACTTTGAAATTTAGTATCAGTGAAAAAAATAGGAATTATAAACTTTAAATCTCAATTTGATTTCGAAACCCAAAATACACAACTAAACCAAATATAAACTGGAGAATAGAAAGGGGTACATGTGTATGTCATGCTCGTATCAAATTCGTGTCAAATTCGTGTCCAGATTGTGTCCACGAATTACCTATCAGCGCTGGGTCACACGCGTGCAATACAATCGTCTTGGGGACGTGCACATCGATCTAGAACTTGGCACAGGCCACGTCTTGCCTTGTGATCGTGCACGAGGGTCGACCTAGCATAGGTCTAGGTGTCCAACACCTGCCACACGATCACGTGTCTACGTGTCGAAGAATCACACGCGTATCAGAGCCGGCCTGCACGCGCGTGCATGACATGCCCTGATCCATGCGGCTCGATTTACGAGTCCGACACGAAACGAGATGACATGGCACTTGGGGGTTGACATGTCAGTCATGTCTCCAAGTCGTACACCAAGTTTTGCGTGTCTAAGTGGCACAGACACTGCATACTGCCACCCGATCAGTACGGCACGTGCGCGAGGGCTCGTACAGCATATCCTGTCCAAATTGGGACACAAAAATAACACGACACGATGCTCAGTGCCTAGGAAAATGAAAACACACATGTAGAGCTAGAATCCTATTCAAATGGATTTCAAAATAACTAACAAAAATTCTTTTGTGACATTTCATCAAACACCAATACAAGAATACTGATACGTGTCCGATACGGACACCAAATCAATACAAATTCCTACGAAACTCATCCTACAGCTAGGGAACACCTAGATGGATACATCTACGGGAAAAATTCATGAAATTATAGAGTTTTAGAGAGACTACCTATTGAGATGAATTCCTACAGAAAGCTCCAATTATGTAGATCCTCCTTGCGGCTCCAAAAATCCAATGCACTTCAATTCTGAATTTTCTCACCATCCATAATTTATAAACATAGATCAAAACCTAATGCAAAAGACTAGGATTGAAAAGGAGAAGAAATGAGAAAAATAGAAGGAATACTTACTTAGGTTTTGCTAGGAGAAGAAGGAAATGAAAAGGAGAAGAATTCTAAATAGGAGATATTAAATAGACTCCCTCCCTTGACCTAGCTTGGCTGGCCACACATGGATGGGCTAGGGTTTCCTAATGGTTGGGCTTGGGCCTCTCTCTATGGTTAAAAATAAAACACTAATAAAAAGTTTCTAACTAGCCTCTAATCAAAAGCTTGCTAAATAGCTTCTAACCTAAGACTAACTAGAATAGGATTACTAACCCTAACAAATCATGCTACTAGGTCACTAAGTAATGGTGAGACACTAGGCTAGGTTGCACCAAGGCTATACTATCAAAAGGCCAAAAATCACAACACCAATAATATAATATATTAAAATAATCAAAAGAATTTATAATTACCAAAAATACCCTTAAATAGAAAAATAGGTGTGACAACGAACTCCGTGTCGCCACGTGCAACGCAGCACAAGGTTATAAAACTCTCAAGAAGTCATCCAAGAATCCTCCCGTATCAGCCACCAAGCCCAAGAAGTGGCCCGAGAATAGCAAGGCAAAGGTACCCAGCACAGGTTTGTTCCAATGCAATGTTCCAAATCTCCATCGGGTGCCACGCCAGATGCTGGGGGTAGCCAACCTCCCACTATGCATGACAACGCCGTGTTCCAATCTGAGGAGGAGCCATACCAAACGGATGCCTCCACAGGCGTAGTTAGCCATTAGACTGGGGCTAGCAACTGCAATGAGTCTGAGGAAGACCGTAACCTCCCAGTCTATCCTCAGGACGACGAGGCTCAAACATCTGAGCCAGAGAGCGAGGGATCTACTGTCCCTTCCACCCATCTACATACAAGGTCCATATTTATGGCCGAAGGTGACGAGGTGAACAATAGAGAAGCCCCTGACAAGCTGAAATGCATCAAAGCTCTCGAGACGAGCCTAGATACGTTAAATACCACAATAAAAACTCTGTCTTCTCTCATGCTCGAGATCCAGGGGAATTTGGTACCCGCTGCCTCCACACCTACGCGTGGTCCAGCAGCCAATGATAGATCCAGCAAACTTCCTGCCGTCCATCAAGCGGGACCATCGTCGTCTACTCCATCGACTACAGGCCCAATAATGTCAACCGAGATACAGCAGGCCATCAAGGAACTGTATACTCGCTACGATGCCAAAGAGAAACAAGCAACACTCCAAAAGATGGGAATTCGACAGCCATATCCTGCAGAATGGGAAAACATAGTTTATCCTCCCAAGTACAATCTGCAGACGTTTACGCCTTACGAGGGAAAGGAGTCTCTCCGATGATACTTAAGGTACTTTGCGTTAGTGACAGGGCACTTACCGAAGGACGATTCCTTCATCACTAACATCTTCTTAGGAGCTCTACAGGGGTAGCCTATGAATGGTTCTGTAGCCTTCCGGACGATTGTATTTTATCATTCGAGGACCTGAAGAATCTATTTATAGATCGATTCTACGAAGGAGGGATGGACATGGCAATGTCAACTCTCATGGAGGTCGTCCAGAGAGAGAAGGAGCCTGTCCGCGCATACATTGAGCGCTTCCGTCAAGCAGCCTTAAGGCTACTACCTGGTATGCCTGAACCCATGCTTATGGACTCATGCCGCAAGAACATGCTGCCTGCGATAAAATTGTGGCACAGTGCTCCTTAAACAGAATGGACACCTTCTATTACAGAGGCGAATGTGGCACAAAAAAAGTCCAGGATGCGCAGCTCCTGGGACTGAACTTTCCTTCTCTCGAAGATAAGGAAAGACGTTCGTCTAGCACTGTAACACCCATATTCTGAATATGTATTTTGTCAAGCTTGCATATATTTCAGACCTGTATTTATTTTCTCGGATTTTGGCATGTACTTGTAATTGGCTTGACTTGCAGATTTTGGTTCTCGTAATTGGGTTTTACCTGGCTTGGTTTATTTTGTGGAGAAAAATTGGTTTGATTTGGTTTGGTTTAGCATGCATTAGAACACCTTAACCTACACTCTACCCTCAATACAACACACCCACCTCCATTAAATCCTACTTAACTTTTCTCTCTCCTCTTTATTTTTCATTTACTTCTCCATCTCCTTCTTCTTCCTTCCTCTACACAACTCACCAACACCCATAGGCAAGTGCACCTTGCCACCACATGAGAACCACTTTTTATTTGTCCATTAGCTAGATTAGGCTATGGTGATCAACATTAGAACTTGTCATTTTGTGAATTTGAGTTTCTTTTGTTCTAAATCTAAGTTTTTACTATTGTTGGATTTACATGGTTTTGATCTATTTAACTTTGATTTTTGCTTGTTTTGATGCTTCCATGTGGAAGAGAATTCAATTTTACTCAAGTTAGACCTTTGAAAATCTAGATTTGGCTTTAATTTGACAAAGATATGAAGAATTGAAGTTTTAGAGTTCTTGGAGTTCTTCTCAGGTTGGAGGAGCAGACCTCTCGGCCTGCGCTCTTTAGCGCAAGGCCGATTGCACAGCTCACCCTTTGGTGAACTGTGCATCCCCTCGGCCAGCGCATTGCGTTGAGCTGAACTGCGCTGGCGCTTCTTAGCCCAGCGTTCCCTTTCCCCTTGCGCGCATGGCTCTTACGCAGTCCACTTCTGCGCAATCCATCCATGCGCCAACCATTTATGCACAATCCACCCCTGCGCAGTTTACTCCTGCACAGTCCATTCCTGCGTACTCCACCCCTGCGCAGTTCACTCTTGCACAATCTGACCCATGTGCCATCTGTCCCTGTGCCCTGTGCCCCTGTGCACTTGGCACCCTGCGCAGCTGACACCTGCACAATCCAACCCCCTGACCCCTTGCGCAAACTATTGGCTCTTGGAGTTTTAGTTTTATTTCTTTAAGCTTGGCTCTTCTATAGTCCTGTATATTAATATTTTATTAGATATTTTATGCCCATTTTATATCCTTACGCCTTTTGTCATGAACTTGATTTTACTTAATATGTTTGGAATGACTATTGTACATGGCATGATATGACAAGGAACTAGCATAACACGACAGTGACCCGTAGTGGTGCACTCTTGACATGACCAACCTGACATGATAGTGGCCCGTCGTGGCACACTCCTGACAAGTACCCTGACATGATTTACCTTGATAACTTGATAGTGGCCCATGGCGGCGCACTCCTGACTTGACTTGACTTGTAACTTGTAACTTGTAACTTAACTTGACTTGATGCTGTTGCGACAGCTAACTTGACTCGTATAATCAACTTGACACCGTGGGTGTTCCTGCTTGCTTGCTTGTGCAATCCACTTGTCTTGTCTTGCATCATGTCTAGGACGTGACTCCCTGGTTCCCACGGTCAGGGATTCATACTGAATATGGATTAGGCTAATGACTAGATCAAACTATAGTTCATAGAGAATTTCCAGTCACAGGCAATCTCGTTATCTGGGCGCTCTTAATTGGACTTGTAGCTTGCCGACGAGTAGAGCACATTTCCAGCGCACTGTCATGTGTTGCACCCTCTAAGTCACCTAAGAGTATATCGTCTCCGGGGCGATGTACCCAACCATACTCTCAACCCGCGAAAGGATAACTGGATGGTCTGCAGGGCTTGGGACTGGAAAATTCTCACTTGCATCTTGTTAGTAATTAGGCTTGTGATAACCCCAGTTAGTTAAAGTAGTAAGCCGTAGTAATTGCTTGGCCGCTTGTGAATGGATGATGTCTAGCCCTGTCTAAGTCTTGTCTAGTCCCTGTACCCTGGTACCCCTGAACATGATTATTTTACTTGCTTCAATAATAATTGGGTAGAGACAAGGAGCTATTCGGACGAAGGGTTACAACCCCGGTCCTTGTTTAGTTTACGGGTTGTAACCTGGCTCCCAGAATGGTTTCACGCCCCTAGTCGTTTATTGTCCTGACGTGCTCTTTATTACTTGTACTTTTCTTTTATTTTCTTATGTTCTGATATGCTGGCTTTTGTTCTTATTTTGTGGCCTCCTTTGTGGCACTTGCTCTTTCTGGGGTTTGACCCAGCTGGTTTTGTGTGGCCAGATTTCGGAGCAGTACCGGAGGATCTACCGAACCTCCAGCCCGATGGTGGCGACTAGAAGGAACCCGGGCTACGAGTGGGTTTTCTATTTTGTTTCGCTCACTCTATTGTAAATTATTCTTTTGAGGCGTTTAGCCGACGAGCACCTGTTAGCTCGATGCATTTTCTTACTGTCTGCCTACGGGCTGTAAACATGATTAACAAATCCTAGGATTGATCATGTATGACTTAACTCTTGTTAGTCCTAGCATTTTGTACGACTAGCTTCATGATCAGCTGATATGTAATATTTGGGACGCCTTTTATTGTATATTTGGTGGTCAAACATCTTGTGATTATATTATTTGCTTGAGATTGAGACAGTAGGCTTGACCTTAAGAGACTGTTGGCTTGTAGTGAACCCTCATATCTAGACAGCCGTGACCGTATAGCGAGATGGACTTCATTTCAATATATGTAGCTGGCTATGTCTGCCCCCGCTCTCCAGTATTCTGGTTCTGGGGCGTGACATGGTTTAAGTGGTGGCCCATGCAGGTCTTGTCAATCAAGAAATGTGAGGGTTTACCGATAGATGTCTCGATCATTATTCGTCCTTGATCTCCGTTCATATCCTCCAAATCCCTGAGAATCTTGACCTGATCACATGCTTGTATCGTTGATCTGTCCTGGTCCTTCCTTATTGTTTTTCCTGTGTCATCTTCTTCAGCAGCACTGTACCTGACCCCGCCGATCAGCAAGGTGGAGCACCTCCCATGGATCAGCAGCCTGGAGATCCAGCCCAGCATTCCGGAGTTGCCTTCCGAGTTATACCTCATGGAGGAGAGCCCCCAGTCCAGCCAGTTCAGCCTGCCGAGCCTGATGATGGCACCTTGGTAGGTCTCATTAGGGCCTTGATAACTTCTCAAGATCGCAGAGGAGATGCCTTGCACCAGACAGTGGAAGATGCTCTGAACAGAAGCGGTCATCCAAGGAATAGTGCAGCGAACAGCTTCAAGCGCCTGAACCCTCCATTCTTCGATGGCAGTGAAGATGCTATCGCTGCTGACGCATGGCTCCAGGATACTGAAGTCATTCTAGAGGCAGCCAGAACCCTGAAGGACGAGAAGGTGACCGTAGTGCGTCTACAGTTACTGGATCTTGCCCGCAGCTGGTGGGCAGCACAGGCCGTAGGATTAGTGGCCCCTATTCCATGGGCACTATTCAGAGAGAGATTCTAGACTAAGTACTTCGATGCGGTAGCTCGGTACGATCTACAGACCAAGTTTACCAATCTGAAGCAAGGAGGCAGAACAGTCGACAGTTATGCATCTGAGTTTTCTAGACTCAGTAGGTTTGCCCCCACCTTGGTGGCGACCGAGTTTTATAGGGCCCAGCGATTCCAGCAGGGGCTGCATTTGGAGATCTTGTTGGCTGTTGAGCAGTTCGAGCACCAAACTTTTGATGCAGTATTGAAGGCAGCCAGAAGGCACGAGTATACCTCCCACAGGATCGTGGACAGGACCGGAGGTCGGAAGCGATCTCACGGCCAGATGACCCAGTCGACAGCACCAGCCCCAGCAGTCAGGGCCTTGACAAGTGGAACTCCGAGGCAGGCGGCCTCAGTGACGTCGGTCACGTTCCCTCAGCAACAGAAGCAGAAGCAGTCTTCCGCAATGGGCTGCACTCATTGTGGGAAGCCAGGACATATTGTTTCAGAGTGTCGCAGAGCTCAGGGATTGTGTTTGGCTTGTGGGGCACCGGACCACAATATAGGGTCCTATCCGAATAGGGCCAGTTCATCATCGGCTCAGACTAGTCCCTCGGTAAGGGGACCAGCACCCATACCAGAGCAGCAGCAGTACCAGCCTCCGAGGCCATTGCCGCCTCAGGCCCAGGCCTTCCAGCAACAGAGGCCTCAGCAGTTTGCCCTGGCTCGGGCCCAGATCCAGGATCGACAAAGAGGTATCTGTGTCATATTGTCTTGCTTTCCTCCATCGTTATGCGGGACACATGTCATGTTTCATGTATCCTAATTAAGATGGTATATTCCGGACCCGAGCCATATCCTAGACCATTCGAAATTGGTTGTTGGTACCAACCTTTTCGTATGAGGAGAGGCCCGTGTCCCTGTTTGACCAAAGAGAGAGACCTCAAGCGCAAGACTATCAGTTTAGTTCGCGTGGCTTGAGTTCATCGCTCCTTGGGAGAGTCAAATGTGGGAGCGTGAGGATGATATCCGATCGCGATATCCCTACCTGTTTGACTCGTAAGGTATAATGTCTTCCTTATGCCTTATGTTTTCCATCCCTTGCTTGCATGTATGATTGTCTGATTGCTTGTCTGGTTATAGCTTGCCTGTGATTAATATAGCTTGTCCTTGTCTCTCTAGCCTTTTAATTAAATTCTGAGGACGGAATTCTTTTAAGGTGGGTAGAGTTGTAACACCCATATTCTGAATACGTATTTTGTCAAGCTTGCATATATTTCAGACCTGTATTTATTTTCTCGGATTTTGGCATGTACTTGTAATTGGCTTGACTTGCAGATTTTGGTTCTCGTAATTGGGTTTTACCTGGCTTGGTTTATTTTGTGGAGAAGAATTGGTTTGATTTGGTTTGGTTTAGCATGCATTAGAACACCTTAGCCTACACTCCACCCTCAACACAACACACCCACCTCCATTAAATCCCACCTAACTTTTCTCTCTCCTCTTTATTTTTTATTTACTTCTCCATCTCCTTCTTCTTCCTTCCTCTACACAACTCACCAACACCCATAGGCAAGGTGCACCTTGCCACCACATGAGAACCACTTTTTATTTGTCCATTAGCTAGATTAGGCCATGGTGATCAATATTAGAACTTGTCATTTTGTGAATTGGAGTTTCCTTTGTTCTAGATCTAGGTTTTTACTATTTTCGGATTTACATGGTTTTGATCTATTTAACTTTGATTTTTGCTTGTTTTGATGCTTCTATGTGGAAGAGAATTCAATTTTACTCAAGTTAGACCTTTGAAAATCTAGATTTGGCTTTGATTTGACAAAGATATGAAGAATTGAAGTTTTAGAGTACTTGGAGTTCTTCTCGGGTTGGAGGAGCAGACCTCTCGGCCTGCGCTTTTTAGCGCAAGGCCGATTGCGCAGCTCACCCTTTGGTGAACTGCGCATCCCCTCGGCCAGCGCATTGCGCTGAGCTGAACTGCGCTGGCGCTTCTTAGCCCAGCGTTCCCTTTCTCCTTGCGCGCATGGCTCTTGCGCAGTCCACTTCTGCGCAATCCATCCATGCGCCAACCATTTCTGTGCAATCCACCTCTGCGCAGTTCACTCCTGCGCAGTCCATTCCTGCGCACTCCACCCCTGCACAGTTCACTCCTGCGCAATCTGACCCATGCGCCATCTGCCCCTGCGCCCTGTGCCCCTGCGCACTTGGCACCCTGCACAGCTGACACATGCGCAATCCAACCCCCTGACCCCTTGCGTAAACCATTGGCTCTTGGAGTTTTGGTTTTATTTCTTTAAGCTTGGCTCTTCTATAGCCCTGTATATTGATATTTTATTAGATATTTTACGCCCATTTTATATCCTTACGCCTTTTGTCATGAACTTGATTTTACTTAATATGTTTGGAATGACTATTGTACATGGCATGGTATGACAAGGAACTAGCATAACACGACAGTGACCCGTAGTGGTGCACTCTTGACATGACCAACCTGACATGATAGTGGCCCGTCGTGGCACACTCCTGACAAGTACCCTGACATGATTTACCTTGATAACTTGATAGTGGCCCATGGCGGCGCACTCCTGACTTGACTTGACTTGTAACTTGTAACTTGTAACTTAACTTGACTTGATGCTGTTGCGACAGCTAACTTGACTCGTATAATCAACTTGACACCGTGGGTGTTCCTGCTTGCTTGCTTGTGCAATCCACTTGTCTTGTCTTGCATCATGTCTAGGACGTGACTCCCTGGTTCCCACTGTCGGGGATTCATACTGAATATGGATTAGGCTAATGACTAGATCAAACTATAGTTCATGGAGAATTTCCAGTCACAGGCAATCTCGTTATCTGGGGGCTCTTAATTGGACTTGTAGCTTGCCGACGAGTAGAGCACATTTCCAGCGCACTGTCATGTGTTGCACCCTCTAAGTCACCTAAGGGTATATCGTCTCCGGGGCGATGTACCCAACCATACTCTCAACCCGCGGAAGGATAACTGGATGGTCTGCAGGGCTTGGGACTGGAAAATTCTCACTTGCATCTTGTTAGTAATTAGGCTTGTGATAACCCTAGTTAGTTAAAGTAGTAAGCCGTAGTAATTGCTTGGCCGCTTGTGAATGGATGATGTCTAGCCCTGTCTAAGTCTTGTCTAGTCCCTGTACCCTGGTACCCCTGAACATGATTATTTTACTTGCTTCAACAATAATTGGGCAGAGACAAGGAGCTATTCGGACGAAGGGTTACAACCCCGGTCCTTGTTTGGTTTACGGGTTGTAACCTGGCTCCCAGAATGGTTCCACGCCCCTAGTCGTTTATTGTCCTGACGTGCTCTTTATTACTTGTACTTTTCTTTCATTTTCTTATGTTCTGATATGCTGGCTTTTATTCTTATTTTGTGGCCTCCTTTGTGGCACTTGCTCTTTCTGGGGTTTGACCCAGCTGGTTTTGTGTGGCCAGATTTCGGAGCAGCACCCGAGGATCTACCGAACCTCCAGCCCGATGGTGGCGACTAGAAGGAACCCGGGCTACGAGTGGGTTTTCTATTTTGTTTCGCTCACTCTATTGTAAATTATTCTTTTGAGGCGTTTAGCCGACGAGCACCTGTTAGCTAGATGCATTTTCTTACTGTCTGCCTACGGGCTGTAAACATGATTAACAAATCCTAGAGTTGATCATGTATGACTTAACTCTTGCTAGTCCTAGCATTTTGTACGACTAGCTTCATGATCAGCTGATATGTAATATTTGGGACGCCTTTTATTGTATATTTGGTGGTCAAACATCTTGTGATTATATTATTTGCTTGAGATTGAGACAGTAGGTTTGACCTTAAGAGACTGTTGGCTTGTAGTAAACCCTCATATCTAGACAGCCATGACCGTATAGCGAGATGGACTTCATTTCAATATACGTAGCTGGCTATGTCTGCCCCCGCTCTCCAGTATTCTGGTTCTGGGGCGTGACAAGCAACAACCACAAGGACGGAAAGGCAAGCAGGCCATGACCGTCAACAACTCCAAAGTTTCGGTAACCATGTACCCCATGTCTGCAGAAACGCTGAAGCCAAGGGACACTTACTCCTTCAACGACGAGGATACGTTGGAACTCTTCAATATGCTGACGAAGAGTGGCAAGTTGTCTCTCCCAACACGAAAGCGTCACGACAAAGTGGAGAAGGTAGACAACCCTAAATACTGCCATTATCATCAGTATGTCACCATTTGACCCGAGATTGCTATATGTTTAAAGGACAGATTCAGCGCCTCATCGATGCCAAAGTCATATCACTTGACTATGAAGAAAAGACTGTCACGACCAACATAGTTACTCTCTAGTTTGGAAGTTTTCCAACCACGGAGGCACAGGACGGGGTCGTCCCCATCCCGAGGGCGACTATAGAAGTAGTCAATTTTCTACCAGCGCATGACAATACTCAAGGGCTCATTTCGTTCTCCACACCACGAGGCAAGGTAATATGGGTCCACCCTGACCTTACTTCCGACATGATGGTGCCTACAACCCCTTCTGTCAAAAGAAAAAATGTCAGGACATGTCGCATGGTCTTGGCTTCAACCGATAACACCTTGGTGACCACTCGCTCGGTGCAGCGGCAAGAGGAGAACAAGGCTCCAGAGGAGGCAGTGCCTCCACCAACTACAGCCTCTGTTCCTGATGTATCAGAGGCAGACCCGTATCAGACTCCTGTCGCAGATAGGAAGAAGCAAAAGGAGGTTCTCTTTGATAAGCCTCTTAGAAATGACTCGATAGTAGGGCCTATCAAACCCTATAACTTCGATATACTGGCACAGCTAGCCAATATCCCGGCTAGATTGTCAATTTTTGAGATCCTCCGTCTCTCCAAAGAGACCCGGGATACGCTCAGCGAAGCCTTGCAGAACGTCGAGTCCTTCCTCACTCAGGTTCGACCACCAAAGGAAGATCGTACGGCCTGCCCACATTATCACAGCGTGGTCGAAGTGATCCCCAGTATCACCTTCACCCAATAAGACATGCTACTGAAGAACAACCGACATAATAGGCCTCTGTACTATACAGGGTATGTTGGTGCCATTAAAGTCGATCGCATCCACATCGACCCGGGCTCCTCTCTCAACATCATCCCAAGGAGTCTGCTCTAAACTATAGGGATTTTGATGCATCGGCTGACTGCATCAAACATAACAATCAGAAGCTTCAATACAAAGAAGAGCGAGCCTTTGGGCAAAATTCGCTTGAAGTGCCAAATCGGCGATCTCCACACCGAAGTGACTTGCTATGTCATCGATGCTGACATAAATTACAACACGTTGTTGGACGACCATGGATCCATGAGTACATGATCGTTCCTTCCACTCTCCATCAGTGCATGAAGTACGTGGCCAACGACGGGACAATCAAGACCGAGTTCGCTGACATCGACCCGTTCTGGGGACTTGAAGCCTACTATATGGATGCTGATCTATACAAGTCAGTCCCTTGGGATGATGAGGGCAATAATGCTGATGACGAGGCGGAGACAGAATTAGGAAGCGCAGCGGTTGCCGAAGAACCTCTAAAGGTTCGACTGAAGGGAAGACCACCCCAAGGTGTCTGCGCCTCTCGTCGTCAAGCTCAGAGGCATAGCACCACCTTTGCCCTCAATAACGTCAGATGATGGCCAGGAGCCTATGCAAATAAGGCTACCTCGGAGGTCCCCAAGGTCGACCATAATGACGCAGGAGCCTCCGACCGCGACCCCTTTGGTAATCAAACTAAAAGGGAAGTGTGCTCCTCCTCCTCCCTCGATAGCCCTAGTCCTCACCGATGAAGAGCTAGGAGACTATATCTGCACCAATACGGAAGTGCACTCTTTTGATGATGTAATCTCCTGGGATAAAATCTCTCATTTTATTAGTAGAAAGTTGTCTTCGAATTACTCTTGTGCATATTGGAACACTAGATATTTCCTAGACAACTCTCTATGTAAGATGCAAACGCAAGTGACAACCGCCAGCCATACGAACCAAGTTGTTCCCTTCCAGTACGCCTACTTCTTCATTCCAGCAAGAAGAAAAGAAGAGGAACCATCATCTTTGGTCGAATGGAGCATCCTCAGCGACTAGTTTCCGAAGATCCAGAATCTGACAGCAGCAAGATGCAGCTCTACCGCTATGCTACTCAGGCCAAAGACCTCATATAGAAGATGGGTTATGACCTGCACAGCAACAAAGGGCTCAACTATGGTAAAGGTCGACGCCTTCCTTTACGGATTCGAGCTCCAAAGGAAAAGGCCCAAAACTATTACCAGCGTACCCGTCGGGGCTTGGGTTATATTATGCCCAATTCCACTTCAGAAGGCTCGGAGATAGAAGTCATAATGCACTCACACTCTTCTGACTCCTCAACCTGGGACTCCGATACCAGTACCGACCATGTCTTCAAAAGGATGCTGTCAGCTAAAATGGCCTTTACAAGCCCTCTAGTCAAAGACGAAGACCAGGCGGTCGAGTACTTCGAAGATGACCTTGGGCTCAACGCTTGGGGTCTCAATGGGAATGGCGTTTCGAGCAGCACGAACCTCCCACAGAAGATGAAGTCATCCAGGCCGAATTGGGAAATGAGGCCTCCTCTAAGCCCATCTTCATCAGCAAGAGTCTGACAGAAGAAGACAAGCAATCTCTGATACAGCTTATCCATGGATGCATCGACGTCTTCGCCTGGAGCTATGAAGATATGTCAGATCTAGACCCGCAGGTTGCCATGCATCAGCTCAACATCTTGCCCGACGTCAAGCCTGTTAAACAACAACAACGTCGGTTTCGCCCGAACATCATAGATGCTATCGAGGAAGAAGTTGACAAACTCATCGAGAGTGTCTTCATTCGTAAAGAGCAACATCTAGATTGGGTGGCAAACATCGTCCCGGTCACCAAGAAGAACAGAAAGATACGAATTTGCATAGACTTCAGAGATCTCAATTCAGCTTGTCCTAAGTACGAATTTTCCTTCTCGATCACTGACGTGATGATTGAAAACACTTGTGGCTTCGAGCGTATGTCCTTCATGGATGGTTCCTCCGGCTACAACCAGATCAATATGCTCCCCGAAGACGAGAAGCATACAGCATTCCAGACTCCAAAAGAGGTGTACTGTTACACGGTAATACCTTTTGGATTAAAGAATACGGGAGAAACATACCATAGGGCTATAAGCACGATATTCCGTAAGCATCTTCGGAAGAAGGTGGAGTGTTATGTCAATGACATTGCCATTAAGCGCAAGGACAAGTCCAACCACTTGGACGACCTACGGATGGTGTTCGATCTAATGCGAACGCATCAACTGAAGTTGAATCCGACCAAGTCCTTTCTAGGCCTTTCTAGCGGCAAGTTCTTGGGCTTCATCATCACAGTAAAGGGGATTCACATCGATCCAAAGAAGACTAAGGCAATTCTGGACATGGCTCCTCCAAGAAATCTCTGAGAGCTTCGAGGATTGCAAGGGCGCTTGGCGTATATCAGAAGATTGATAGCGAATCTTTTCGGTAAATATCAGCCCTTTACCAAGTTAATGAAGAAAGGGGTCTCCTTTGTATGGACCGAAGAATGCCAACGCGCGTTTGACGACATCAAAAAGTACCTCACTAGTCCTCTCGTACTGGTAGTACCAGTCGTGGGAAAGCCCTTTCTGCTATATGTCCGAGCTATAGACCATTCTTTTGGTGCCTTACTAGCCCAAGAGAACAGTGAAGGCTACGAACATGCGATATATACTATCTCGGTCGAACCATGATTGGAGACGAACATCGGTATAATCTTGTTGAGAAAGAGTGCCTCGCCCTTCTCTTTGCCATTCAGAAGACGTGACACTATGTGATTGGACAGACAATCCATGTCGTGTCTATGATCAATCCCTCAGGGTCCTTTTGACCAAGCGAGGGGCATTAAACTCATGATTAGCCACGTGTGCAATCCTTCTGACTCCTTATGATATGGTGTTCGTCCCCCAGAAGGCAGTCAAAGGCCAAGTGCTAGCAGATTTCTTGGCAACACATCCTGTACTAGAGACATCAAGACTCTGTGAAGAAATCTCTGACAAAGTTCTAGAATCCAATACAGTCTCAGACAACTCGGTTTGGCGCATGTTCTTCGACGGAGCCTCGAGAATAGGACCAAAGGGTGATATCGTCGCAGGGGTCGAGATCGTCCTCATTACTCCCGACGGTCTGGCTATCAATCGCGCATATTCCCTCATGGAGTCGTGCACCAACAATTCTGCGGAGTATAACGCTCTCATCATTGGGCTCCAACTCACTAAACAAATGGGGGTTGACTATATCGAGGCCTATGGAGCCTCGAAGTTAATCATCAGCCAAGTTAATCAAACAGCTGTGATTGAGTATTACCATATTTTTACTTGTCCTCCATTTGGAGTTGAGATCTATGACAGGTATATTATATACTTGTGTGAGTTGTTAGATAACGACCTAGTACAACATTTTACCATCGATTCTACGGCGTAGGCTGGACGCTATTACGTACTCGTGCCCCTATACCGGGTGCGGATCGTGACAGAAATGACACGGGTCAGAAGGACACTGTAATGTCTTAGACAAAGTATGTGTTGGACATCCTAATCGATGCAGGGATGATAGAAGCTAAGAGAGCAACCTCGTCCATGGATCCACGGGTAAAGTTACTTCCCGATTAGGGGATACTGATGACCAATCATGATCAGTGTCCTCGAGTGATTGAAAAACTCAACTACTTGGCATTCATGATCCACCCAAACATTTTTTTTGTCGAAAGTGTCGCAAGTAGATTTATGGCTTCTCCAAGAATTTAACTTTGGCAGATAGTTCTTAGAATCCTGCACTATCTAGCCCATAATTCTGGAAAAGTAATTCGGATGGAGGATCAAGGACACACTGATCTTGAGCGTTTATAGATGCTGACTGGGTGCGAGCCTTACAGATCGACGTTCTACATCCAGGTACTCAGTATTCATTAATGGAAATGTAGTGTAGTGGAAAAGCAAGAAGCAGAGCCTGGTCTCACGATCAAGCTCATAAGCGGAATATCGAGCCATTGCTCATGGCACCGCATAAATGTTATATCTGCAACATCTAATACAGGAGCTGGGAGAAGAAGCATGATCAGAATCAGCTGATATGTGGTATGATAATCAGTCAGCTATTCTTATTGCCATCAGACATGTATTTAATGAAAGACGAAGCACATTGAGATAGATCTCCACTTTGTCCGTGATGAGTATCAAAAGGGGATGATAGCATTTCACTATGTAAGAATCGGAGATCCGATAGCGGATATATTTCCAAAGTCTCTTTTGGCACCCGAGTTCATTTTCTATGTAACAAGCTGAACTTGATTGACATTTATACTCCAGCTTGAGGGAGGGTGTTGAGTATTATTGTTTAGCCCCACGTCGAGTAGAGAATAGTGATAAGGCTATTCCTCTACTATATATACGTAGCCCCTCACATTAATAAAGTAATCCAATTATTCCATCTTGCACAAAGAACCATCCCAAGAATGAATATTGCAAACCGTCAACTCGTTTAAAAACCAAATTACATGATTCATAGAAAGATTTATATATAAAATAATACCTCACAATATTTCAGTTATTGCAATCAAAACGCCTTTGTAACTAAAGTTAAGTAGAAACCTCATCAATCACCTTTTTCGTGTCGTTAAACCTCACCTTTTTCGTGTCGTTAAACCGACGGAGCTCCTCAAGTAATTGTGCTGATAACGTAGTAGAGAAAGATAATATAATAGCCGAATAGCATTGCTACGGGTATATTATATATATATATATATATATATATATATATATATATATATATATTTATATATATATATATATATATAAAGGTAGTTGTAGATAGGAATAAGAAAATTCATATTTGAGTTTATCCCACATCATAATAATATGTAATTTATATACAAAAAATAAAAAAAAAAACTATTGTGGTTAGTACTATCATTTGAGCTCCGGACCTCTCGAGTAAAAATTTGATTATTTGATAAATAAGCCAACAAATTATCTAATATATAAACTAAACTAAACGTATTAACCAAAAGTGTGTACACACACGAGGATATAGGGAAACAATCCAGCGGATCTCCCACCGGCCTAGGGTGCATCCGACCCTGCTTCCATCAATGTGTTCAATGATCAATCAAAATGTACACTACATGCTCTCTCACGCATGCATCACAAACACCCGAGAAAGGGAAAAAAAAGGAGACCAAAAAGAAAAGGTAAAAATAAATCTAAGTTTCTTGTGTAATTTGGATTTACAGTGTGTCCTCTACAGCTACTACTACGACAACAGTGCCAGTTGTGCCCATGAAATGGACGAATCCTTAAGAATGGCGGTTACTGAGGTGTCGATTCCGTCTTCCAACATTGCACATATTATCTGCATCGACGGCCTCTTTGAAGGTTCAGGATCAATGCAGAGACTCACCACACCGCATATTACAGAAAGGTCTTCGGGCTTGACATTTTGCACTTCTGGATCTAACAGCATGCTCATCCTTCCTGGATTCTGGAGATTTTGCATAGCCTGCAAAAATTCAAGAACATGGATATAATTGAGCATTATGACCACAATATTATTCAGTGTGGTAGTTAATGTAACATTTGCATTGCTGTAAAAAAAAAGTAGACAAGACTATAATTCATGATTTATAAGGATAGTAATGGGTCCTTACCCAATCTACCAAGCTCCCTTTGGTTTTCATGTAAGGAGGCCTTCCACTGATTAGTTCCAGTAAGAGCACTCCGAAAGCATATATGTTGCCCTGCACACCCATTTGCCGACTTTCAAGTGAATCTTCGATTCCGTGAAACAAATTTCCATTGATGCGGAGACCCGAGTCGTGTAGTTTTGAATGTATGGTTTTCCAACTCTCAAAATCGACCAACTGCAAGGCAAAGATACAGCTTCTGATAAGTACCTATGTTGGTTTTTGTGCATTTCATACTACGTATCTTGCAAGAATACGGACACAGATTCAGATAAGTACACGATACAGATACAGGATATGGATATTTTCCAATAGGTACATATGCAGTCCCCTGTATTACCAGAATATGATCCCCTATATTACAATAAAACGGACACGGATATGGATACTAGCTTTGTTTCCGCTAATATAGAAAATAATTGATACTGGTTGCTAATAGAAAGAAACGTCCAAAAATAATATCAAACTCTGTATAAGGACATTGCACGCACTCCATATAAAATTGCAGATCTAAAATCTAAAATCTAGTTCAAAGGCAAACTTCATAACATGCCCAATTCTCGGGCAATGCTTGAGCTTTAAACGCCGATGCAATTTTAAAGCCTTATAAATGAAACTAATAGGTAAGAATACAAAATTACAGATAATTTGGTACCTTTGGAGAAAACTCTTCTGTAAGATAAACTGCACTGGAGTTCAATTCAGACATGGTGAAAGGAGGCTGCAGTTCTGTGTGTAAATATCTCAGCCCCCTAGCAACACCTATAGCAATTTTCATGCGTCTGAGCCATGATAACTGATATCCTTCGCCATCTTGAAAAAACACACAAGTTACACTGTTGAGCTTCTAAGGAATGAGAGATCCAATTTGTTATCAGGAAGTGGCCACAGTAGTTATTTGACTTACAATGGAGGTGCTCGTACAAGGTCCCATTAGGAGGATACTCAAAGATTAGCATCCTTGAGAATGGGTCACTCTCTCTGCAATACCCAAGCAACTTTGCTATGTTCCCATGATCTAGCCTTGCCGAATCCGCCACCTAAAAAAAGTAAATCCTTCTCAACCTTATAAATGTCGATATAAATCCCTATTAGCAGAACAGTTTTGCTAGATAATTACCCTTGTTCCGAAGTAATGCTCAAGGTCGCTCGTCCAGTGGCACTCCGAGATGCAAAGCGATATAACAGCAACTTCTGGTCCATCTTTCATAGTTCCTTTATAAATTTTACTGTCGGGAGAAGATCCGATTATATTACTGAAATCTTCACAGGCTATTTCAAGCTCCTGTCGGCTTAACTTCAGCACATTTTTAAGCAACTCCTCATCTGCTTATAGAAGTATCAATCAGAATCATATATCTCATAATTTTATTTGTGATGACAGTTATATATCGTCACATAGTTAGATAATTCAGTGACTATGCTTTTATTGGTCGTCATTCAATGTTGTCACTGAAATAAAATTTGAATTTTGACCAGTATCAAAGACGAAGTTTATGCGACAAGTGAAAATACTTGTCACTTAAGGCGTATTATATGACTCCTTTAAAGAATCCTATTAGTTCTGCATATCAGCCGAACAATCCAAGACTCGAGATAAGAACTAACCGATTGATATTGTTATATGGCCCTTCCAGCTTGCTGTTTTCTTCCATGGGATTATGACTGAAGATTTAGGCTGATATTTTCTGAAAGCAGCAGCACCAAAGCTTATCAAGGACACAACAATGATGACACCGGTAACTAGTTCCACAATCAAAAGCCACTTCGGTTCTCCTAGCCATTTGTCCTTGTGCTTCTTCTCACTGGAGTCCAAATAGGTTTCATTTGCTACATCCTGGCTTTTCGTAGAGATACCTAAAAGGAATAAACACAGCAAATTAGGATGGTGTAGATTTTTTTCTTTTTCTTTTCGATCTGCATCATATTTTGACATGACATATTGTAAATCGTCTCTGAAACAATTAATTGGCAATCAACTATAAAAACAGCTTGTCCCAACTATTAAGGATTGATGTATCCTTTGTTAAGTCATCATAATAATGAGTTAGCTAAATGTAGCACAGTCAAATTATTTTTCAAATCCTTTCTGAAACAAGTAGAAGGGCTTACTAAAGGTCCCTACATTTTGAGGTCGACCGTTGCAAAATGGAGTCTACATCATCTAAGCAGTTTCCTTGAAAGCTTGATCTGTAAAAAGAGCCCAATGGAGCAAATTAAGTTCGTCTACGAACAGTGAGACGACATGATGTTAATGCGAATGACATTGTACCTCGGAAGGTACTTCAAGCATGAAGGTATGCTTCCCTCAAAAAAGTTGTATGAGAAATCCGCAACTTCAAGACGAGGTAGCTGACATAACCCAGTGCTGTTACTGCCAGACACGAACCTGAATCAGCACATAGACAAACATCGACGTTCAGAGACTGTATAAAATGCTAATATTCCTTACCAAGAGTGACTAAATGAACAGAACTTTATTATTTCAGAATGCAGCAAATCATGTTCATAGAATTAAGGCAACGCATGCTCGTATAGGTCTCGTTTGGTTCACGGATTCAAGGAATCCGGAAAGGAAACTTGTTCCTTTTCCTTGTTTGGTAGCCACAAATTTGGGAAACACTTTCCTGACATGGGAGAAAATATGAGGGAAAATGGTTCCTCTCATGACCCATGGGATTCATTTTCCCTCCTCCTTTCCCTACATTAATTAACAAACATTATGACAAAAGTAGCCTTCATTTATTACCTATTTTACCAATTAACTCTTCACTATAATTATGTTGACATTGGATATTGTTGGAACAATGATATATTTTTTTCTTTCCTTTCCTACACCAACCAAACATAGGAAAGGAAATTTGATAGAAATTCTACTTTCCCATCCCCATGGAAAATACATGGGAATTGATTTCCTTTCTGTGAACCAAACGAGGCCTATCTGTATTGGATCTTTCCTATGAGTATCGTGATTAAAGGTAACTACAGTCTTGGCGGTTTCGAATTGGAGTAAGGATTTTTTTGGTATCAGAAAGTAAATAATTATTAAAAAATTATTAACATTTTAGAAAATATATGTTATACATTTAGGCATAATTTTAAGTATTTTCAGTATTGTTTCTTAGTAGTTTTGAAATTGAATGAAAATAATAGTCACTTTTGCCAATTGGTTTACATGTGATAGATAATTTTTCTTCTTTTACATGCTTTTACAACTTTGTTATGCTTTTTACACCCTTGTTGATCGGTCTTTTTCGTTCAATTTATTTATTTATTTTTGCCGAATTGACCAGAAAAAGACCTAATGTTGGTATTGGTCAGTATCGGATATCGGACCGAGACATGTCAAACCGTATCGATATCGGCCATATCGGATCGGTATCGGCATATACTGCAAACTAACATAATACCCACCCCATATAAGAAAGTGTCTTGTAACAAGAATAGAGCCTAAAAGTTAGTGACATGGTTGATTATACTTCAAAAGGTTTCAACTTTCAAGTAATTCTCTTAATTTACAACAAAGAAACAAAGTTTGAAGTTGTGCAGAGCAAGTACTCAAATCATGTTAGTGAGAATGTTGCCTCAAAATAACATCTAGTCATGTACAAAACAAGAAAATGGTCACAACAAGATCAACACTAGGAATGGAGCTGTCTGTCAGGCATGAGATGCCATGGACTCTCACTGAACACATGTCGGGCACTTCACGACAGAGATTTTATAGAAGTAATTTATAAATTATGTTTACTTCAAAATTTGAGTTCCAAAATTTCCACAAAATCTGAACATATTTAAATCTTTTTCAAGTATCGAAACTTTATATTCTGATACTCTAATCCAAAAATGTCGAAACTACCAAAACCACCTATAACAGTACTCGACGAGAGGAGCTGATATTGACAGGGATACCAATCTTTTGAACTCTATACACCCGGGCCGTGGGTTTCAAACTCCTGATGTTGTGGCTTCGCAAGGGATCTAACACACTGGGTTCTGGAGTCAAACTCCATGATGGAGAATCAAGGTGTGGTTCATTGGCAAGGGGACGACACACACTTTGGGCTTGGGAATCAGCTCTAATGCGAAGAATCGCGATGGGAATATGACAAAACTTTCGCCATTACTCTATTAGCCCTCTTGCCGAATGAACACTTGGCAACTCATTCCCTCGCAAATGAACACCCGGCTCTCTGAAAGTAACTCGACTCCTTGCCAGATGAACACTTGGGTTCCATTTGGTGTCCCATCCCTTCGCAAATGAGTATCGGCTCCCAGTAAGTGACTCGGCTCCTCACCGAATGAACATTTGTTCTTGATGGTTGCTCGTCCCCTCATGATTATACATTCCTCTTATCAGTCATTTCCCATGTGATCTTTGACATCTATATCGTAATCTTGAATTTCCTATGCTTCAAAACCCGACAAGACAAGTCTCCCATGCTACATTTGTTGTCAAAAACAGAGATATTGGACAAGACTTTTATCGTCTAATCTCGGACACCCGAACAACTTTTTCCCTTCCATGGCACCAGGTGGTGGGCATCTGTAGAGAGGTGCACCAACCGCCCCCCCAAAACTGGCCAATCCGCCCTCGAAATTGGCCAACCCCAACCCACCGGAGCACAAACAGGCCCTCGTAACCCAAGCCTAAGGAAGTCCCCTCCTCGCACCAAGCATGATCCCTCTTATACCTTAACGGCCTCGACGCCATCCCCCCGAACCAGAGACGGAACCTGCTGCAGGTCACTGCTGTCAGCGCATACGTGGGCCCAGTCGACAGTCTGCTACGATCCACTTGCAACTGCCGCAGCAGCTTCCAACTAAGGAATTTCATTGATGTCCCAGATGTGAATCGACTCAATCGGTTCACCAAAACCCAACAAATACTAAGAGGAATAGAAATAGAATGATCTTTTATATAGAAAAAGAACAAAACTCCCAACTTTGATGAACGGATCAAAGTAATAAATCCTTCTTCATTGACACTTGCGAGAGTTTCTCAATACAAGCATGAAAACAAAAGACGGCTAGCCCTAGCTATAAATAGAAAAGGGAAACAAAACCCTAAAGGGATTATTGTGGTGAAAGACCACAATACCCTTTATGACTAAATAACAGAAAAGGCCTAAACAGTGGGCCTGGGCCTAAATCGCTCTCCGTCTCCTACGACGGGTGTACGTGATGATGGGTGGGCCCACATCAATACCCCCCCTAACAGAGCCACCTTGTCCTCAAGGTGGAAATCTGGAAACTGCGTCTGGAAGCTCGCAGAATCCTCCCAGGTCGCGTCACAGTCTGGCAGGCCGACCCAATGAATCAGGACCTCCTTCGTCTGGCCGGGTCCTCGTCGGATAGCTCGTACTGCCAAGGGCTCTAACTGTACCTCCATGTCCTCCGTGAGCGTCGGAGGAAGAGTGGGGGACGCTGCCTGATCCCCAATCGCCTTCCTCAACTGAGATACGTGGAAGACGGGATGAATCGATGATGTGTCTGGTAGCCCCAAACGATAAGCCACCTGTCCCACCCGAGCCACCACTGGATAAGGACCAAAGTATCGAGCCGCCAACTTCTCATTCGGCCTCCTCGCCATCGAGCGCTGTCGATAGGGACGTAGTTTAAGATAAACCATGTCCCCTACCTGAAAGCTGACGTCCCGCCGATGCCTGTCTGCCTGTGCCCGCATCACCTGCTGTGCCCGCAACAGATGCTTCCGCAGCTCCTCCAAGACCCCGTCCCGGGTCAACATATACTCCTCCACCTGCCCTACCGGTGTCTGGGCGTCTCCGAACCGTACCAAGGGGGGTGGGTCGCGACCATACAGCACCCGGAACGGCGTCGTCCCTGCCCGTGAATGGTACGAAGTATTATACCAATATTCTGCCCACGCCAGCCAACTGTGCCACTGTCGGGGAGAATCAGATGCGAAGCACCGCAAGTAGGTCTCGACGCTGCGGTTAACGACCTCCGTCTGGCCGTCCGTCTGGGGATGATATGCGGTACTCCTCTTCAGGACCGTACCGTGAACCCGAAATAACTCCCGCCAAAAGATACTCATGAATACCTTGTCCCGGTCCGAGACAATGGATGCGGGTACCCCATGTAGTCTGATCACCTCCCGAAGAAATGCCGTCGCTACAGTCACGGCCGTGTAAGGATGCTTCAGGGGAATGAAGTGAGCATACTTACTCAGCCTGTCCACCACCACCATGATCACCGTGTACCCCTCTGAACGTGGTAGTCCGTCGATGAAGTCCATGGTGACATCCTCCCAAACTCGCTCCGGCAAGGCCAGGGGCTGCAATAATCCGGCTGGGGCCATAGCCATATATTTGTGACGTTGGCAGACGTCACAAGCGGCTACCAATCGTGCGACGGCCCGTCGCATCCCGGGCCAAAACACCTCCCTGGCCATCCGCTGATAAGTCTGCTGAACCCCCGAGTGGCCTCCCGTCTCAGAACTATGGAACTCCTGGAATAAAACGGGAATAAAGACCGAAGTCTTTGGCAGCACCATCCTCCCCTGGTAGAGCAAACGACGGCCCGCTAGAGTGTAGCCTGCTGGGGCGCCATCGCCGCCCTCTATCTGCTGCCGTATCTGCTGCAGCTCTCTGTCCTGCTCTGCCTCCTGCAACATCGGCTCCCAATCTCGCCATATAGGACGTGATAGGGCGCCCAGGTCGACCACCTCCTCCCGTCGAGATAAAGCGTCCGCCGCCTTGTTCTCCAGCCCTGGACGGTACTCGATCGTGAATCGATACCCGACCAGCTTGGACAACCAATGCTGATGCTCCTCAGTCACCAGCCGCTGCTCGAGGAGGTACTTGAGGCTCCTCTGATCGGTCCGTATCACAAACTCCCTTCCCAACAGGTAAGGCCTCCACTTCAGCACCGCCAGAACGATCGCCATCAGCTCCCTCTCATAGACCGATTTCAGTCGGGCTCTAGCCGAGAGTACCTGACTAAAATAGGCTATGGGTCGCCCCTCCTGCATGAGTACCGCCCCGAGGCCATATCCCGACGCGTCCGTCTCCACCACAAACGCTCTGCTGAAGTCGGGTAATGCTAGCACGGGTGCTGTCGTCATGGCGACCTTCAACGCCTCAAAGGCCTTAGTGGCCTCTTCTCCCCACTGAAGCCCTCCTTCTTCAGCTGCTCCGTAAGGGCCCGAGCGATGGTGCCGTACCCTTTGACGAACTTCCTGTAGTAGCCCGTCAACCCCAGGAAGCCGCGTAAGGCCCGTAGTGTAGTGGGCACGGGCCAATCTAACATGGCCGCAATCTTCGTCCTGTCCGCTGCTACCCCCTCAGCCGACACCACGTGCCCCAGGTACTCCACCTGCGCCAAACCGAAGCTGCACTTCTTTCGGTTGGCGTATAGCTGATGCGTCAGTAACTCCCGAAACACTATCCCCAAATGGTCAGTGTGCTCCCCCATGCTTCGGCTGTAGATGAGGATGTCGTCGAAGAAAACCAAGATGAACCTGCGAAGATAGGGTTGGAATACCTTATTCATCAATGCCTGGAAGGTCGAAGGAGCGTTGGTCAGTCCAAAAGGCATAACCAGAAACTCATAATGTCCCTCGTGAGTACGGAACGCCGTCTTCGACACATCTTCTGGCCGCATCCGGATCTGGTGGTATCCTGCACGAAGGTCGATCTTCGAAAAGACAACTGCCCCATGCAGTTCGTCTAGCAGCTCGTCGATCACCGGGATAGGGAACTTGTCCGCGACCGTCTCCTTATTCAACGCCCGGTAGTCGACGCAGAATCTCCAGCTCCCGTCCTTCTTCTTCACCAACAGTACTGGTGATGAAAAAGGACTCACACTCGGCTGGATCACCCCCGCCTGCAGCATCTCCCGTACCATCCGCTCTATCTCGTCCTTCTGCAGATGCGGATACCTGTAGGGACGCACGCTCACCGGTGCCCCCTCCCCCCGGAGTACGATCGAGTGCTCGTGTCCTCTGATCGGAGGTAGCCCTTGCGGGCTCTGGAAGACCTCGGAATACTGCTCCAGCACCGCCTCTACCTCCCTTGGTGTCTCCCCGTGAGTCGCCTCCTCGCCCGAGAACCCCTGGAGCTCGACCAGGTACCCCTCTCCTCCTGTCCGCAACGCCCGAGTGATGGCGCTGAAAGCCACCATAGAAAAACAGAGAGTCGGGTCCCCGTTCAGCACCACCGCCGCTTCGCCCTCCCGAAACTCCATCCGCAGGCGCTTCCAGTCCACCTTCATCTTCCCGAGGGTCTTCAGCCACTGGACTCCCAATATGATGTCTACATTGCCCAACTCCAATGGTAGGAAGTCCTCCGTCAGCCGATAGCCCTGCAGTGAGAGCGATACCCCCTTGCAGAGGCCCTTGCTCTCCTCCACCTTCCCGGTGCCCAGCAACACCGTGAACTTCTCCACCGTACTCAACTCTAAACCGAGCCGATCGACCAGTCGTCGCGAGATGAAGTTGTGGGTGGCCCCACTGTCGATCAGCACTGTCACCGTCTGCTCTCCCAACTTCCCTGCCAACTTCATGGTATGGTTCGGGGTAAACCCTACCACGGAGTTGAGGGTCACCTCAGCAACATCCATATGCACGTGCTCCTGCTCCGCTCCAGCCTCTGGCGCGACAGCGGTCTCTTCCTCCTCGGCATCCTCCTCCTCGTTCGGTAGAATCACGATTTGCAGCAACTTGCTCGCGCATCGATGACCGGGGGTGAATCTCTCGTCGCATCGGAAGCATAGGCCAGCCGCCCTTCTCGCCCTCATGTCGGCCTCGGAGAGGCGTCTCCCTGGTACTGCGGCTCCTCCTGTCCCGCCCGTGGGTCTAGGCGGTACCGGTGGTGGTGCTGGTGCTGGTGCTGGTCGAGGAAGAACTGTCCCCGCCTGGCTGCGCTGTCCCGTCGTCCCCCAAGCGCCCTTGAGGCGCTTTTCTTCCGCCAACTTCTCCTCTGCCTTGTGGGCTAGGCGGAGGAGATCTTCCAAGCATCGCGGACTCTGCAGCCTGAGCTCCGCTCGAATGGAGGGCTTCAAACCCTTCATAAACATCCCGATCTGCAACTCGTCCGACACCCCCCGAACGCGTCCAGATAGTAGTTCGAACTTCGCGACGAAGTCTCGAACCGTCCCCTCCTGGCGTAGCGACGACCACTGCTCGTAGAAATCACCCGAAGCTGTCTCCTGGAAGCGGTCTAAAATGTAGCCCGTCAGCTCCGCCCAGCTGCTGAACGGGGTCCTCGCCGTTCTCCACCGATACCACGCCAGGGCCTGACCCTCCAAATAGATCCCGATGCACCTGAGGACCTCTGCTTCGGTCAGCTCCATGATCTCGAAATAGCGCTCTGCCCGAAAAATCCACTCGTCCGGGTTCTCACCCTCGAACGTGGGCAGCATCAGTTTCTTCAGCCGGCGATCCGCGCTAAGGTCACCGTGCTGCATATCATCTCGGCCTCGTCCTCCTTCCCAGCGGCGTGTATCTCTCCGCTGGGTCTCGTATGGGCCCCTGTCACCCTCCTCATACCGCTCGTCAGCCCAGATCTGATCACCCCACTCCTCCACCGGGCCCCTGTAGTCACCGACTGCCCTCGCCCGTGGTGGTCGTCGTGGGGGAAGGTTCCCTCTCTGGAAGTTGGCGGGATCCGCCATTCCCCCAAAAAAATTGCTGCCTCCGGCGTACCTCGCTCCTCCTGGGGGCTCCGCTCCTTCCGTCCACGCCGGGACTCCCGCCAAGCCCCTTCCCGGGCCCGCGAACCTATCTCCATGGTTCGCAATCATCGTCCGACCCCCGAAGGGGGCCCCAAACCCTAGGGTTTCTCCCGCGCGCGGAGCCGATCCGCCGGGACCGTACGGGTCGCCGGCGCCCGGCCACGGCCGCTCGCCGGCTGCTCCAGGGGCACCGACCGGCCAGGGGTGGCGGTCGGCGGCCGGCCAGCGCCCGCCCCCAAAACCCGCGGCCCCGCCCGGGCTGGCTCGGTCGGCGGCGAGCCCCCCGCGTCCGTCTGCCGCCGGCCGGCGCTGCTCGCCGACCGCCCGGATCCCGTCCGGCTGCGCTGTGGTGGCGGCGGGTGCGGGCCATCGCCCGTCGGCCGGCCCGCCGCGATCCTCGGTCGTTTCCCCCTCCGTTTGCACAAACCCTAGTTGGTCGCCTAGGGTTTTGGTTGTCGCCGCCTCCGCTTCGCCGCCATTGATCTTGTTTGAGATATTTTGCAAAAGCATCATGATCGTCGTCGACTCCTTCCGCATATCCCGCATCTCCGTGCGGATCTCTAGGTTCGTGGACGCTTGATCCTTCGCGGCGACCTCCATCGATTTCTTCAAACCCTCGATCTCGGCGGTGAAGTCCTCCCGTAGACCTCGGATCTTCTCATCGATCGTGTTTCTTGTTCCATCGGCCATGGCTCGTAGAAAGCTCTGATACCAAATGATGTGAATCGACTCAATCGGTTCACCAAAACCCAACAAATACTAAGAGGAATAGAAATAGAATGATCTTTTATATAGAAAAAGAACAAAACTCCCAACTTTGATGAACGGATCAAAGTAATAAATCCTTCTTCATTGACACTTGCGAGAGTTTCTCAATACAAGCATGAAAACAAAAGACGGCTAGCCCTAGCTATAAATAGAAAAGGGAAACAAAACCCTAAAGGGATTATTGTGGTGAAAGACCACAATACCCTTTATGACTAAATAACAGAAAAGGCCTAAACAGTGGGCCTGGGCCTAAATCGCTCCCCGTCTCCTACGACGGGTGTACGTGATGATGGGTGGGCCCACATCAGTCCCTCACTGAGGAATTTCATCAAACACCCAATGCAGATGGGAAGGTTTGGAATGGGAACCTGCTCTCGTCCAACCAATACTAATGAAGCTATATTTTTGGTTTCACTATACTCTATGGCTTTTGCAGTCAGAAGAACAAACTAAACTAAAGCTAAACGAAACGAGAAATAGAGAATTCAAACGTCATAGATACAGATCAAGAAAAGATCACTTACTTGCCATGTGCTAGGGACGATTGCTTCAAGCTGTTGCTTCCAGGAATAAGTCCACTCAGTTTATTCCTATCTAGACGTAGCTCAGCAAGGCTGACCAGCTTACCAAGTTCCGAAGGTATCGAACCGGTCAAGGAATTGGACTCAAGATTTCTATAGAAAAATCATGCACAAAATCAAGTCAAAATCAGGATGAATTCAAAAAAGATAATAATAATAATAATAATAATCTTCTTCTTCATACATTTTTGTGAGACTGGTCAGCTCCCCAATCTCTGGAGGAATAGAACCCATCAGCCGATTCGCGCCCAGATCCAACACTACAAGACTCTTCAGCAGGCCGATTTGTTTCGGTATCGCGCCAAGAAGCAAGTTATTATCTAAGATTCTGCAAAATAGAACATAGTTCCCAAAAAAAGCTCAATAAACAACTTTTTTTTTTCTTTAACAAACTAAAACGAATACAAAAAGAGGAGATTCTAGAAGCAGATGGATGTCGGCATACAGTTCTTGCAGCGACTCTAGAGAGCCGAGCTCCGGCGAGAGGAATCCTTTCAAAGATGAATTCGAGAGCCTTCTGCAAAACAAAACAAAAAAAAACAAAAACAAAAGTTACACAACATATTCAACTACTATCAAGCACTACTAGATGTGTATCAACTCAGTACACGATTCCGAAACAATTCGATTCGATACAAGCAATAAACAAAGCTTTTATCCAAGAATTTAGACTTATTTCATGGAGATCCAATCCAAACTAGGGTTTGGACCAGGTACACAACAGGAACAACAACAACAAAAATGTTGCACACACGACTAAGAGATTCGTAACTCGAAGTCTAGCAACAAATTTTTTATTTTTTATTTTTTACTTACAGAGAGAGCACTTGATTCTGGGGTCTGGAGCAGGTGACGCCGGACCAGCTGCAGGGATCTCTGCTCAGTACGTTCCAGTCGGAGAGCCTCGACAGAGGGTCCTCGGCTATGGCTTGCTTGAAAGCAGTAAGTGCCGAAACTGCAATTTATAACACCATCCAATCAACAAAATTTAATCAAAAAAAAAAAACTTACAAGAAGAAGAGTTGCAGCTTACCATCATCAGCAAGAACTGAGTCGGAAGGAGTGGTCAGAAGGAGGAGCAGCAGCAGAGGAAGCCCAAGTGAACTCATTATATTTTGGAGCCAACACCTACTAAGCTTCCAGAAATAGCATGAGAGATCTCAATATGGAAAGGAGCAGAGTATATTTTATGAGCACAAGGGATGAAGAAGAAGAGAGAGAGAGCTGAAGAGTGAGAGAGAGAGAGAGGAAGAAGAAAAGAAGAAGAAAAAAAAATAGAACAGAGCATACTACAGAGAGAGGGAGGGAATGGAGAATGTTTTATGTTATAAATGGGGCCTAAAAATAACCGGTGTGGGGGTGGGAGGGGCATAAATGCATAATGATGTCCATTGGGGAGGAGGAGTAAATCATAGCAATGAATGGGGCACAGTTGGTAGTGGTCGTTTTAATGTGCAACGGTTCCATTAAAACCTTGGCCTAAATGCAAAATATGTACTACTTTGCATTTGCATTTGCATATGCTCGCCATATTTAGTGCTAGTAGTTGGGGACAAAACGTGTGAATCTAACAACCCACTAACTGGTTCGTAAGTTGCAAGCGAAGAGCAATACTTACTAAACATAACTTAATATAAATAAAAATGACATATTTTCCACATGAATATATTTTTGGAAAATTGTGAACGATACATTCTAATATAACTTTCTAATAGAACTTGATGTCCGAAAATCTTATTCCAAGTATCTTATTCTTATATCTTTCTCATTGGATGTGGAAAGGAAAAATAAAGGAATATTTAGTTTTAGGGTGTTATATATACATGGATATTAGAGTTTGAGTCTCGAAATTGACCAATTTAATGTTTGGATCTCAAAATCACTATTCATGTAGGCTAATGAAGGGTGATTTTGAAACCAAAATTCTAACATCGGTTAATTTCGAGACCCAAATCCTAATATCCATGTATATGTGAGACCCTAAAACTAAATAACCGGAAAAAAAAAACAAGCAACAAAAAAAAGGTGGGTTTGGTAATACCGCAACTTTGGACTGGATTTTTCATAAGTTAGTTGATGGGCAGCTTTTGGAAGCAAGGTGTCATTTTGTTTTTTGAAAAGCAGCAGAGGCAATAGCTGACGTATTGTTGTATTGTACTTATTTTGTTAAAAAAATGTTTGGCACGCACTTGTGCACAGTCGGTATGCACGTGCAATCGAGGACTATGCTGTCGCCGCCACCAACTCTACAGTGACACCTCCCTACTGCTCTGTCTTTCTCCACCGTCGGCTCCGCTGCCTCCTCCTCCTCCTCATCCGCCGACGTCTCCCTCTCCCTCTTACCGCTCCGTCCTTCCCCGTACTGCTCTGCCGTCCTCGACTGCGTGCATGCACCGGCTGTGCATGCGCGCGAGCCAAATAGCAGAGTTGATTTTGTTTTGTTTACAAAGTTGACTTGGCTTGCTTTCTAAGACTTGAATAAGATTTTATTATTATTATTATTATTATTATTATTATTATTATTATTATTATTATTATTATTATTATTATTCATCGTTTTGAATTTCTACATCATATGAAAGCACTTGTAGAGATTTGAAGCTTTCTTCTCCACAACACTATTCTTCTCCACCACCATTCGTCGTCTTTCGTATATTCCTCCTCGAAGTCCGTCAGTTTGGTCCCAAACCTTTTGTCTTCTAACATTCATTTTTTAAAAGTACTCAAAAGATGGGCCTTTTTTTATGCGTGGAGCATAAATATATAGATCTAACAGCGCATTGTTGATCTAGTTCTTTCGAAGGAAAGCATCCCTTCTTAAAAGTCTACTTTCAATGCCGACGATGTCATATGTTGATAACTCTTCCAAGTCTCAGGATGTTTCTTTAGCTTCTTGCAATTGAGTTAAGAGTCGAATTCGGTGGGCAGAAGTCAAGAAACATCTCTAAAACGAAGAAAAACGTCGCTAAAACTTCTCAGCGACGCTTTCTGCGACGTTTTTATGCTTGTCGCGTTTACAGAAGTCGCTGTCAAGGAAAACGTCGCAAAATGTCGCTGTTGCGATATTTTACAGCGACGTTAATACGTCGCTTAATCTGTCGACGTTGACCGACTCTACGTCGACAATTTAGCGATGTATATGTAGTCGATAAATGTCGGTTGATTAAGCGACGTATGTACAGTCGGTAGACGTCGGTAGGTTTAGCGACGTAACTTTAGTCGGTAAACATCGGTAGATTTAGCGATGTAACTATTACCATTACCAACGTTCAACGACCTTCTCGAGCTTGTACAGTGTTACCGCAATATCGTTTTTATGCTTTTTTAGACGATCGACGAGCAACTTAGTAGAATAAAGATCTCTGAAGAATATGCTAAGCTCGGTCAATGGATCCCAAACAACCTGGGATAAGAATTCCCGAAATATAATCGAAATTAACCTCTCCATGAATACGTGACAATCATGGCTCTTCATACCCGTCAGTTTGTTCTCCTTGAGGTCGACGCATCTTCTCAAGTTCAAAACGTACCCGTCTAAAAATTTTAGGCCTTGAATCCACCTACAAAGTCTCACTTTATCCTCCTCCAATGAGAAAATTGTCTTAGGCTGCTTCAACTTTCCATTACCCTCCTCTATCAAATGCAATACAGAACGTCTACATATTTCTTCCAAGTCCAATCTAGCCTTTGGATTGTCTTTCGTCTTCCCCTTTACGTCTATTAGAGTATTAATTATGTTGTCAAACACATTCTTCTCGATATGCATGACATCAAGATTATGTCTAATCAGATTGGTGCTCCAATATGGTAGATTCTAGAATATACTCCTCTTCGTCCAGTTATGAGTGCAACCAAATCCGTCACACTTGCAGCCCATAGCAGGCTCTTCAATAGCTCTTGGTAAATCTTTTACCTCTTTTTATATCGTGTATTCGGGCCACCTTGAAGGTGGATTAGCCTTCTCCACAACGTCGGCACGAAAAGCATTCATGTTCCTCCGATACGGATGATCCTTCGACAGGAATTGTCGATGACAATCGAAAAAGAACGATTTGCCTTCGTGTTTCAAACGAAAAGCCTTAGTGCGGTCAATGCAATACGGACATGAAAGACGATCATGTGTGCTCCATCCAGATAATATTCCATAGGCTAGAAAGTCGTTGATGGTCCATATAAGTGCTGCCCGTATCTGGAAATTTTGCTTTCTAGAAACATCGTATGTGTTGGAACCTACTTCCCACAGTTGATTCAACTCATCAATCAATGACTGTAAATACACATCGATGTTCCTCTTCGGATTATTCGAACATGGGATAATAACGGTGAGGAACATTTACGGAGTCTTCATGCACATCTAAGGCGGTAGATTGTACGGAGTGACGATCACAGGCCAACACGAATACTGGGAGCCCGAAAGTTCAAATGGGATAAAATCGTCGGAGCAGAGTCCCAAACTGATATTACGCAGATCAGAAGCAAAATCTGGATACTCTCGATCAAAGTGCTTCCATTCTTCTCCATCAGATAGGTGATCCAACACTCCATCGATCTGTTTTCGCCTATGCCAACTCATGTTTTCTGCAATCTCCTTCACCATAAATAACCGCTGCAACCGCGGCGTCAACGACAAGTAGTGCATCGAATCGGTAGGCTTTCTTGCACCGACAAACCTAATTCCTCTAACACTCTCCTTGTAGCGATCAACACCACAAAATGTACAGGTTTCTTCATCCTTGTCGTCTTTGTAGTACAACATGCATCCGTTGCGACATATATCGATTTTTTTGTATCCCATACAGAGCGATCTCACCATCCTCTTAGACCGGTAGAAGTATTTAGGCAACTTAGCACCCTCAGGCAAGATCTCAATAATTAACTCCATCAGTCGGTTGTAACAATCTTGCGACATATTAAAATCGGACTTGATGCTCAACAATCTTCTAACCACCTCCAACGATGAATGATCTTCACAACCAGGATATAATAGAGTCCTTGCATTCTCCAACAACTCCATGAACTTTACAGCATCGACGTTCGGTGCCTCCTCGGATGTATCATGATTGTTCGGATCGAAACTAGGCCTTGTCGCATCAAAAATCATGTTCACCCACCCATCGTCGTAAGCAGCGTGGTTGTGGACATCCACATAAGGCTCCGACTCCGATGCAAAAGACACAAGTTCTCCGTGTGTGGTTCACTGATAGTAATTTGGCGTAAAAACCTTCGAATATAAATGATATGTGACTTCCACTTCTGGATGATATTTTAAGTTGCGATATCTCACACACAGACACTTAATTTTGGTACTATCACGCCCTAATCCTGCATAGTCCTTTCGTCCTCGCTTCGAGCTCCTTGGAACCGTTCGTCCTTGCTAAGGCGTGATGCCGTGCAAGCCTAAGTTGCGCTTGCACAAGGCCAAGACCTGTAACAAGACAAGATAGACAAGATTGACAATACGCAGCGAAACGTATTGCAGATAATTAAAGCAGCAGCGAAACATTTTTCAGAATACATGCATTGAACACAATGGTAACAGAAAACAATTCTCTTTATTGATTTCATTTGAACAGATTACAAGCTCTCGATTCTCTCTGATACAATGTTACATTCTCTTAGAACTTTATAATTTACAATGATCCCGTTTCCATACATTACATCCCTTTATATACAAAACCAACTCTTGCAATAGATGTCATCTCTTGGCATCTCTTCTGATTTCTGGCTCCTAAGGATGAGGCTCGGGCTATCGCTTCGGACTATCCTTCTCGATGCATATTACACCTGCATGCAGACTGATGGTGGGTCAGTATATCAGCATACTGGTGATTGTCAACAAAGAGCTACATTTGTCTGAAATGATCACTATTCATTTAGTGAGAAAATATTTCTTGTGATGTGATCTTGCTACTTTTTACCTATGTACATTTCATGCATACAGAGTCCGTTTACAATCTTTTTGAAAACATCTTTGAAAAGCCACAGTTCATTTCATTTGAAGCATACAAGGGACTAGTGAATTCAAGCACGATGACTATTCATTTCATGTGCAGTACGCAGCGTGTTTCATGAGCATATCATTTCATTTAGGGACAACATGATTAGCATTCTTTTCTTTCAGTCAAGACATTCTAAGGGTCAAATTACAAGCAAGCACTTCTTTGTAACAGATTAATCTCTGCAAGCAATTCATATAGCAAACTCAAGCAATACATATGTATCACTTTTTCAGTGATTCTTACCATAGCCGACGGTCCATCCCTACACAAGAAAAGGATCAGCATAAACATAATAAAACTAACATTGTTCTCTGTTCGTCTCTGCATTGTTAACTCTTAGCAAAACATTCTTCACACATGCAGACTCGATTGGCAGCTGTGAATCTCAGGTTCAGCTCTGCACCAACCAATACCTATCTATATGATGGTCTATGGAAAATCCCATGATTAGCCGCTGTGACTCTCCGGTTCAGCTCGTCGCTAAGGACTCAGATATCGGCTACCCTTTTAACATGGGTCTCTTTTACCCAGGGTGCTCATAATCTCTCCTAGGCCGAGTGGTCCAGGTGCCCCCAGATTCTACCCGAGAGACAAATTTTACTCGTGTACGAGTTGTCCGAGTCCATATGCATGCTCTAGCAGTTCTATCAGACGAGACAGATTTGTGATCAAATGTACGATATGTTCTTTTCATGCCTTTGTAGATATACGACACATTCATTTTGTGCCTTTCTTTTATTCATGTCAATCATGTACAAGTCCGTCTATACATGTCTACAATTCTCAAGCATACTTAGCAACAAGCAATAATCAAGCATTCAATTCGATTCATTTGTCTTCTTTTATCCTATCAAGCATGACAAGCCTCATATCAGTTCTTACTAGCAGGCAAAAAGTCTTCTTATTAGCATGCAGATTATTTCTTTTCTTGTTCTTAGCATAGCAACATGTGAAATCTCTTATAAGCATACATACTGATTACCATCATGCTATTAGCATGACAAGGTTCTCTTGATTAAGACAACATTCATTTCTTAGCAAGGCAAACATGTGAATTCTCTTAAAGCATACTCGATAATTTACCATCTTGTTATTAACAATAACATTCAATCAAAAACTCAGATTCTTATTAGGCGTAATTGAATCAGCAAATGAGACTTCGTCCACTCACCCAAATCAATCGTCTTCTGTTGTAGAGCCAGCAATCCGATCTTTCTGTCTATCTAGTGCCTTCGTGTAGCAGGGCACTACATAATTACCCACCGAAAAGAAGTTTCGTCCTCGAAACTTAAGGAGAAACTTATGATATCCTTAGCAGCGATAGTCCTCATCCTTCGCCATCATCAATCCATGAAATCACAATTCATATCATATCCAAATTCTTGTTCAATAAAGCATTTCAATCTCAATCCATTAAATCGATAAAACATATGCCGGCATCATAAAAATATTTACGGACTTATTGTATAGAACATTCACTCATTGATGATATCAAGTGCAAAGAAATTTTGATTAGAAGAACATGTACAAATTCAATTGAATCAAAATTGGCCAGAGGATCGTGTTGCTCTGATACCATTCTGTCACGTCCCGATCCCGCAGAGTCCTTTCGTCCTCGCTTCGAGCTCTTTGGGACCGTTCGTCCTCGCTAAGGTGTGATGTCGTGCAAGCCTAAGTTGCGCTTGCACAAGGCCAAGACCTGTAACAAGACAAGATAGACAAGGTTGATAATACGCAATGGAACGTATTGCAGATAATTGAAGCAGCAGCGGAACATTTTTCAGAATACATGCATTGAACACAATGGTAACAGGAAACAATTTTCTTTATTGATTTTATTTGAACAGATTACAAGCTCTCGATTCTCTATGATACAATGTTATATTCTCTCAGAACTTTACAACTTGCAATGATCCTGTTCCCATACATTACATCCCTTTATATACAAAACCAACTCTTGCAATAGATGTCATCTCTTGGCATCTCTTCTGATTTCTGGCTCTTGAGGATGAGGCTCGGGCTATCGTTTCGGACTATCCTTCTCGATGCATATTGTACCGGCATGCAGACTGATGGTGGGTCAGTATATCAGCATACTGGTGATTGGGAACAAAGAGCTACATTTGTCTGAAACGATCACTGTTCATTTAGTGAAAAAATGTTTCTTGTGATGTGATCTTGCTACTTTTTACCTATGTATTTCATGATACAGAGTCAGTTTACATTTTTTTTTGAAAACATCTTTGAAAAGCCACAGTTTATTTCATTTGAAGCATACAAGGGACTAGTGAATTCAAGCACGATGACTATTCATTCCATGTGCAGTACGCAGCGTGTTTCATGAGCATATTATTTCATTTAGGGACAACAGCATTCACATTCTTTTCTCTGATTCAAGACATTCTAAGGGTCAGATTACAAGTAAGCCCTTCTTTGTAATAGATTAATCTCTACAAGCAATTCATATAGCAAACTCAAGCAATACATATGTATCACTTTTTTAGTGATTTTTACTATAGCCGACGGTCCATCCCTGCATAAAACAAGGATTAGCAAAAATATAATAAAACCAACATTATTCTATGTTCGTCTATGTAGGTCCTAAAAATCAAGTTACACCCATCAAAAAAGTAATGAAAACCAAATTGCGCAACCTTCAATGAACTGCGCAGGAAGCAGATTGCGCAACAAATCAACTACACGAAGTTGAACTGTGCCAATATCTAAGCGCACAATGCTGATGTGGCAACGTCATTATTACCTGACACAAAATCAGATTTTCTAACAACTGACAGCCCGAAAAGCGAGAAGTCTGTTTGTTTCTCGAGCCCTGCTGCATTCAAGGACAGCTGTTAGCGCGGTCCAGCTGTCAACTCCCAGCGCAGTCTGCCAGCCCAACTAAAGTGCAGTTTGCCAGATCCTCTTCAGCGCAGTTCGATCCCAGCGCAGTTTGAAGCTAGCGCAGTTCAAGCGGCACAATCCATCAAGATAACTAACATTTTATACGTGGCCTACATGCCATCAATTGCTCACCACGTGGCAACCGTCTGTACACGACCATACGTATTTCAATCAAATAATGCCACACGTCTAATACAGTTGAGCCACGATCGAGTAACTGCCAGCGCAGTTTGCTGTTTGTGCAGTCTAATGCCTACACAATCCAGCCTGCGCAATCCAAAAATAACTAATAATTAGTTATTTTCCAGAACTCTATAAATAGAGTTTCAAGTCCTTCATTATCAAGATCAGATCATTCAAGATTATCAGAGAGATCAGGAGTTCTTGCCCAAGTGCTACTGCATTCTTCAGAGGCTATCGTCTTCAAAGTTCACATCGTCCAAGGGATAAAGCGATCGTCTTCAGATCGGATTCCTATAGTTGTATATTCCCAGAATTCAATTGTAATCTTCTTACAAAGTTTGTGAAATAAAAAGAACTTTTGTTTTTACAAACAAAATGGCGACTCTGCTGGGGAAGACTTTCTCCTCCGACGAGGAAGTGACAACTCAATGTGACGTTGCGTCTATCGGAAAGACGCAGGAGATGCTGGTTGTGAAGGTCAACCAGAATGCCTACAAGGCGATGATCAACTCTGGGGCTACTCGTCGTACTGCAACCTCTGCCAAAAGCAAGGTTCGTTCAGTGTGGACTCCAAAGTCCTCTGCGCAGTCCTCTGCGCATTCATCTGTGCAACCTGCTGTCTCTGCTACCAAGGAACCAGTAGCAACTTCTGTCCTTGCACAACACGCTGCTCTTTCTGCTACAGTGCATCCCACTCCCTATGCTACTCCGGCAAAGTGCAAGACTCCTCTCCCCCTGGCGCAGTTAGCGGCCACTTTTGCTCCCGCACAATCCATTGAAGCTAGGGCTCTTGCTGCGCAAACTACAGTTTCTGTGGCCAAAAGGCCATCTGTCAAAGCTTCCCAAGCGCAATCAGCCAATGCGCCTATTGCCACTTCAACCTCTGCGCAAGCTGTTCCAGCACAGGCTAATAGGGATAGCCCTTTGGCTAATCTCCCTTCTTCTCACAACAAGGAGAAAAAATCTGCTCCTCTTTCCAAGCACCTTGTTGCTCCGACGCATTCTACTGGGGGTAGTCTTTTGACTGTTCCTTCTCCTCCTCAGAACAATGGAAAAGGCCCGTTGGTCTTTTATCAAACTTTTTCGTTCTACGACTTGGAAGACAACAGAGGGAAACGCTCTTTAGCCAACCCTTCTTCACAAAATAAGGAAAAATGTCCTTTGGTCTTTTCTCAGTCTTCTTCGGTTTTTACCGTAGAAGATCAATCTGAACGTGCCTCGTCACCAATCAGTACAAGAACTCTCTCAAACAAGAGTTCTTCTCTCCCTGCCAAAGGGAAATATACTGATCAAAGAGGTATTCTGCCTACTCCGGTAGCGGAACTCCAAGATCTCCCAACTCTCCGGATATCCCGCTTACAGTAAGGAAAATTACTGGTATCTCAGACAGAAACTCCTGGGGGTGAGTTTGCTGATCTACGAGATTATCTCAATAGACCTCGGTCTACATTAACTTCGACAAAATGCAAGCAGCCAATGTCGAAGATGAACTTGCATTAGAGGCGAACTTCCAAGATTAAAAATCCTGATACCTATGCTAATGAAGTGAGTACTTCCATGTATACTCACGGGACAAAAACATCTGAAGAACCAGAATCATGTTCCGAATGTGGTCAAAGAACATATCCCTCAGACTTTTTCTCGTCCCGTCATTGTTCCTGACCTCCGAGAGCACCCCAGGCAAAAGCGGGACAATATCTCAACACCTCCAGTTCAACCACTTGAACACCATTGTAATCACAAGGTTGTCATTAAGTGCTGTTGCCAGACAACAAAACAGACTGTCTTCGATCGTCTGAATTTTACAACTTCTGAACCAATGTCAGAAGATGAAGACGAAGTGTTGTTTGCTTCCGTCAACATGGCTTCTCGAGACACCGGGGTAGAAAGTGCTCCAAACACGGCAAGCCTCGCAAGCCCAGCCAGCGGTACTTAGATTTACTCCAAGAATCTTCTGAAGGAGTATTTCGACACACCCGATCCCGAAGTCGAGACACAATAGGGCATGGGAATCTTCTCCAAGATCCCTCTAGTTGTCTTCCTATTTCTTATTCGGAAGATGATTCCTTCTCTGATTATGATGTATACAGTAAAAGCTCTGAACAGACAGTATCTTCTACTGTACCTAGAGAAGTGACAGCATACGTTGCCACTGAAGACCCAGATGCTTCCAGTTCAGTAAATCAAGAACAACGAATAGCTGCACTGGAGGACAAACTGAAGACCATGGCCGAAATGGTCGCAAGTATGCATTCTATCATTGTGGCCCAACATACAGTACCACCGAACGCACCTGCTACAAATCCTGAGATTATATCATCGTCGATGCCTGTCAATACAAGTCTGGGGGTAGTATCTCCTTAAATACCCCCTGTACAAATTCAACCCACAGCAGTCAGTCAGGAGCTGGGGGTAGTACTTACCACGCTGTTCCTCCCCCTAACACTGTAATTCAGCCTGCTCCTTCTTTATTATCGGAAGATGCTAATGAAGCTGTCAAACTCTTGCGCACTCAGTTCGAGGCCTTTAAAGAGAAGGATAATTTACAGAGATTGGGGATCAAACACCCCTATCCGGTTGAATGGAAGGAAGTCCCATTTCTTCCAAAGTACAAGATTTCCACAATTTCGCTGTTTGACGATAACACTTCTCTGAGTCAGTTTATTAACCACTTTGAGGTAATGACTGTTCAACTTCAGCCGAATGATGCTCTTCTTACCAGGGTATTCGTCCACTGTTTAGCCGATGTAGCATACGATTGGTATAGAAGCTTGCCTGATGGCTGTATCACTTCTTTCTCGGGTCTTAAACAAATCTTCTTGGAATGATTCTATGAGGGAATCAACAACATGACCATGTCGGCCCTCAACAAGATCAAACAAAGACATAATGAAACCGCTGAGAGTTTCATTGAAAGATTTTGCCGAGAAGCATTAAAGATGTCTCCTGGAACTCCGGTCGTTGTTACTATAGATACCTGCAAGACAAATCTTTTGCCTATTATCAGCATGTGGATGGGATCAACTCAATTTCAAGACTGGCCATCATTCATTGTCAATGCTAAAGTAGCTGAAGTTAGCGCTGACAAGTACAAGCAGTTGGGGGTACACATGTCTAACCTCGACCGGGATGAACACCCGACATCTAGTAGCGGTAATCGCCAGAACAATCGCACAGGTAAAGAGACTTTGAACATCAATTTGAAGAACAAAGAATCTCTAGCTGTTAACGTAGCTCCACCTACGTCTACTTCTACTCCTTCTGCCCCTCCACCAAGGAAACCTCGTCCGAAAGTAGAGTACTCATTTGACGAGAATGACACCGTGAGCATCTTTGATTGCTTGATCAAAAGCAATAAGCTCCAACACCCAGACCCGAAGAAGCCCGACGAGGTTGGTAAGACTGATCATCCCAAATATTGTGTTTATCACAGGTTCATTGGGCATCCTACTCGAGCATGTTACGTGCTCAAAGGCAAAATTCAAGAGCTAGTCAACACTGGTGTTGTCACTCTTCAACAAGATGAGAAGACTGTTACCGCGAACATGGTCTCAGTACAGTTCGATAACTTTCCTCCACAGATGGTATATCATGGTGTCATCCCTATCCCCAAGGCCACTCTTGAGATCGAGAATCTCCCTCCTCGACGGAGTGAAGGTCTCGTCCCCTTATCCCTTGATAATGGTGAGATTATGTGGTGTCATGACCCGCACCCAATATTTGGGCATGAATCGTGTATACGCCCAGCCTACGCCGCAAAGTCGGCGATAGAACGCTATAACAATATGATGAACAACCACGCAATAATATAATTCTCACATGGGACAATCACAACTCAAGGTCACAGCTCAATAACTAGAAACTGAATTAAATATCCATCTCAAAGGAAGTATGATAGTAAAATGAAGTGATATCTCCACTACAAGTCTCAACATCAACTCAAAATCCAATACAAGTCTCAGCTCTAACTAAAATGAATCTAAGCAAACGCAGCGGGATCAGACACTGCGTACTCCTCATGATAAGCAAAATCTGTCTCAACTAAATCCCCCATGTATGGGCTATACTGGTCAGGGCACTCGACCTCCTCGCAATCACCTAAATTGTTTGGTTACCCAGTCAGGATGGAACGAGTACAAATCATTGAATGCAGTTCCAATATATGAAAGTGACTATAAACAAAGGTTAAACATCAATCATGAGTTTAAAAAATAAATAGTAAAGTTGTGAGAAAAGATAGTAAATCAATAGTAAATAAAGTAGACAAATACCTTCCCGACTGTTAGAAATACCTTGATATGTGATCGGTCTGGGACACTACACTGCACGGTCTACGAGGTCTACTTGCATGAAAAATAAGCACAGTCTACAATGTCTACTTGCAGAAAATAAGCACGGTCTACAATGTCTACTTGCAGAAAATAAGCACGGTCTACAATGTCTACTTGCAGAAAATAAGTACGGTCTACAATGTCTACTTGCAGAAAATAAGCACGATCTACAATGTCTACTTGCAGAAAATAAGCACGGTCTACAATGTCTACTTGCAGAAAATAAGCACGATCTATGGTCAAATCACATATCTTTGGTATTTCAAGTTCCCGACTCATTATTTTATAATAAAAAAAAATTCACATAATTAATGACCAAACAATAAGATATAGTAAAATTCAATATTGGAAACAGACAACAAAACTGTACTCGCCTGGCGTCCCAGGCTGCTGGCACTGGTCAGAGTCCAAATCGAGATCCAATAGTCCTATTAAATGAATTTAACATTAGGAAAACTGGCTTGAAAGACCAATCATATGTTATTCTTATTCCTAAGTTGCTTCCTAGACTAAATAGATTATGCCCATTAACCCTTGTTATCCCTGTCCTGTCTTGACTCTACCCTTTATGACTTATAAGTGCTAATGGATAGTCTAAAGCTCACAATCCTACTTTATCCTAATTCCCTATTTATTTCTAACCAATTAAACAGGTCAAACTATGATTCCATTTGAATGCCCAACCCTGTGCATAGCAATCCAGACCCCATAATGTAACACTCAGCCCTCTACCTGGCTTTACACTTGAACTTGTGTTTCAGACTTTAGTAGTCTGACCCAGGGAAACTTGGTTTCCTGTCAACAATTCTAATGGATACAAGACCCCAATCCCCTCTAACAGTTCCTGAGATGATACAGGGCTTGGTTCAACAGATCATCCAGGTAATGTGGAATGAAGACTTCCTACAGTCCCTACCTGTGTGTGGTTAACTGATTTCAGAATCTGAAATCAATCCCAGTTGGTTTCAACTTAATGTTTCAGGTCTGTTCTTCCTAAACTATATTTACCAATTCCCCCCCCCCCCCCAAGGAAACAGTTTGGGACTGGTTCGTATAAGGCAGAGACTGGTTTCTGAGTATGAAACCAGTCTTAGCTTGGCTTCAACTCAGTGTCTCAGGTGGGTCCCAACTCAACACATGGTCTGCCCTTCCTGAGCTACATCAAGGGCCCCAAGACTACAAGAGATGAATTAAACGCCAAGTTTGGCATTAGTTTACAAACTCTGGAATGTGATTTGATAGGTATTTCTGTGAATCACTGTGTCAGTTCAAGATAAGGTTCTGCAACAACTATAAGACCGATTTAACCTTCAACAACTCCTGATATAGGGGAAATCAGTTGTCGTAGTTTCAAGATTGTCCCAATACTTGGGATAAGGCTTTACTCAACATCAAATCCTAACGTACTAAGGTTCAACCTGGTGTCTAGTTGGCACACCCAGGTTACTGATACTCTATAGTATCCAGGTCCTAACTCACCTTGCCTATAACCTTCATCCTATGGAAACCTGTCTACACTAGAACAGTATCCTAGGTTGGTCCTTGGCATACTAAGATGAGTTGTGGTGGTCAGGAATCTCAATCCAAGGTTTTCAGTGTCTCTGGTCATGACAGCAAAGAAGGGAATTTCTTAACTGTCAGTTGCATATGATGCCATGGATATCCGGTATGTGGGATACCCATGTATCTCCTACTATCTCAGGATCCTTTCCTGCATTGTGTTGATGGTAACTTGGTTCATAATGTATTCAGAGATTTATCTTAGGTCGAACCTGTTGGACTTTTCCCTTGGCCTACTGTTCTCGACAACCCTTTGCGAGTTGATCCAATGTGAAGTTCTAACCTGGTGCTGGAATACTTCCTATTTGGTATCAGGTCTTAGATGAATTTCTACTGATTTGATGAATCTATGAGTCGTAGTGGTAACAAGGGTTGCTGTCCTTGACGTACAAGTCTAGATGATCATCTGTTTGGTGCAATGACCCAATAAAGCCTTTCCCTGATCTCTCTACTCCCCTGACCTATGATTCTTCAGGTTTGACCCCTAACCATAATTCTTATATTGATCTCCTGGCATTGCTAACAACCTTACAATGTTTAGAATATTGAATTCCAAGGATGGTGAAACTTACTTTCCTGGTGTAACAACTCCAAGTGCCCTGTTCTTCGAGTAGCCTCTCAATCTCAGGTTCTGCGGCAAGGAGGAGTATAGGGTTGTAGAGGACCGGCTATTCTCTCTACTTTCATATATATATATATATATATATATATATATATATATATATATATATATATATATATATATACAAACATAATCTGTAGATAAGGGAAAATCTCGGTTTAATCATAGATGGAGCTTGTCCAAATAGGATTTGGATCCCGTTTCTAAGGAAGGAAATTTAGTTTGAATACTAAGGTTTATCCCCGTACCCGTGGGTTCGATTTGAATTCAGCTATTGGTGATAGAGATCAAGGATTTACTAGGAGCAGTTAGGATTTAAGGTTCAAACGAATTTCTATTATTGATAGGGTGTGCTGTCCTGTATTCGACTTCTAAGTTGAATTTGAATTCAAAACTCAGAATTTAGTTAAGGCCCTTGTTCAATACCCTCTTTGCAAAGAAGCCCCCTTTTGAAAAGCTAAATCTATATTTATATCTGTTTAGAAAATGTCTAGTGTAATCTGATAATTAAGTAGATATTAATTAGATAAAAAAAATTAACATGTTAGAAATTGATCAAGTGGTTTACAAGTCTATCCCCCTTAAATTAATTTCGTCCTCGAAATTTAGCTGAAAAGAAATGCAGAACTGTACCTCAGTCCTCAAAGAGGTAGTGGTATCGCTCGTGCATCTCATCTTTTCTTTTCCATGTGGACTCGCCTGGAGAGTGGTGTCTCCACGCGACGCGTACCAAGGGAATCACTTGATTCCTCAGCACTTTCTCCCTACGGTCCAGAATCTCCACGGACTGCTCCTGGTAGCTGAGACTCGGTCCCACTTCAATCTCTGAATGGTCTAAGACATGGCTGGGGTCCGCCACGTATCGTCGCAGTTGGGATACATGGAACACGTTGTGCACTCCTTCCAGTGCAGGTGGCAAGGCTAATCGGTATGCTACTGCACCGATTTTCTCGAGAATCTCAAACGGCCTAATGAAACGTGGGCTGAGTTTGCCGCCTTTACCGAAACGGATAGTGCCACATGTCGGAGAAATCTTCAAAAACACCAAGTCACCGACCTAGATGCACAAAATGTTAACACTAAACTCATAACTACATATGCAATTAAATCTTAAGAAAATTCTATACCTCAAACTCTAACGGCCTACGGTGACTGTTAGCCCAGTGCTTCTGTCTGTCCTGAGCCACTCGAAGCCGCTCTCTAATCATCTTGACTTTCTCTGCAGCCTCTACTACCATCTCCGGTCCCAACAGTGCACGCTCTCCTACATCGTCCCAAGACAGCGGGGTACGACATCTCCGACCATATAACGCCTCAAAAGGGGACATCTCGATACTAGCTTGGTAGCTGTTGTTATAGGAGAACTCCACGAGATGAAGGTGGTCCTCCCATGAGCTGCCAAAATCTAGTACGCACGTCTACAGCATATCCTCGAGCGTCTGAATGGTCCGCTCTGGCTGTCCATCCGTCTGCGGATGATAGGCAGTACTGAACTTGAGCGCTGTGTCCAAGCTAGCCTGTAGGCTCCTCCAAAAATGAGAGATGAACCTGCTGTCACGGTCCAGCACGATATTCACTAGAACCCCGTGCAATCAGACTATCTGCTTCACATAAAGTTCTGCCAGCTTCTCTGTAGATAACCCCACTTTAAATGGAATAAAGTGGACCGATTTGGTCAACCTGTCAACGATGACCCAAATCGTATCCTTTCCGCCCGATGATCGTGGAAGACCGGAAACGAATTCCACAGTGATGTGTTCCCACTTCCACTCGGGTATCGGTAGCGGCTGCAACAATCCTCCTGGTCTCTGCGTCTCGGCTTTGACCTGCTGACATATGAGGCACCTAGAAACGAAATGAGGTACTTCGCATTTCATGCCATACCACCATACGTGGTTTCTCAGGTCCTTGTACATCTTATTGGCTTCCGGGTGTAGAGAATACTGGAAACGGTGTGCTTCCTGCATAACTTCTTCTCTCAACTCGCCACTAGGTACATAAAGTCTCGTCCCGTGTCGTAATGAACCATCGTCTGCAATGATTAAATCATCGAGCAAACCTGCTCGTGCCTGTGCTATGATGTTCTTCAGCTGCTCATCCTGGTGTTGTGCCTCTCGAATCCTATCCATCAATCCTGACTGAATCTGCATGCCCATCATCTTAATCTCGGCTTCCTGAATGACGTTCTCGATACCCAAACTCTCCAAATCTGCTAATAAATGACGATCTCGAGTCAAGCATATTGCTACGGGATACCTGCTCAAGGCATCCGTAATAACATTGGCTTTTCCCGGATGATACTGTAGAGAAATATCATAGTCGCTCATCAGCTCAAGCCATCTGTGCTGCCACATGTTCAACTCCTTTTGCGTGAAGACGTACTTCAAGCTTTTGTGGTCAGTGAAGATTTCTACTCGCTCTCCATACAAATAATGTCTCCACAGCTTCAAGGCTAAGATTACGGCAGCCAACTCTAGGTCATGAGTAGGATAGTTCTTCTCGTACGGTCTCAACTGTCGAGACGCATAGGCTATCACTCTCTTGTTCTGCTCTAGGACACAGCCTAGTCCTTTGCCTGAGGCATCACTATAAATGGTGAAACCTCACAATCCCGAAGGCAAAGCCAAGATAGGGACTGTCGTCAGTCTCTTCTTCAACTCATCGAACACAGCCTGGCAATCCTCCGTCCACACGAATTTCGTATCCTTCTTCGTGAGTCTAGTAAACGGCTCTGCAATCCGAGCGAAGTCCTGCACGAACTTCCGATAATACCCAGCTAATCCCAAGAAACTTCGTATCTCTGCCACTGTAGTCGGAGTAGACCATGCTTCCACTGCTGTCAACTTTTTCGGATCGACGGATATACCGTCGCCAGTCACCACATGACCAAGAAACTCTACCTTGTCGAAGAAGAACTCACATTTCGAGAGCTTTCCATAGAGCTTCTCCTTCCTGAGGGTCTCTAGCACGATCCTCAGATGTTTCTCATGCTCTTCCGATATTTTCGAATAGATGAGTATGTCATCGATAAACACCAATACGAACTTGTCAAGGTGTGGATGGAATACCTTATTCATCAAGTTCATGAAGACTGTCGGGACATTAGTCAACCCGAACGGCATCACCATGAACTTGTATTGTCCGTACTTGGTCCGAAAGGCAGTCTTCGGTATATCTTCTTTCTTCACCTTCAACTGATGGTAGCCTGACCTCAAATCTATCTTGGAGAATACCCGTGCGCCGCTCAACTGATCGAAGAGATCGTCTATCCTCGGCAGCAGATACTTGTTCTTGATAGTAAGATTGTTCAAGGTTCGGTGGTCGATGCACATTCGTACCGTACCATCCTTCTTCGGCAAAAAAAGGACAGGGGAGCCCCATGGCGATGAACTCTCTCTGATGAACCCTTTTTCCAGCAATTCGTCAATCTGCTTCTTCAATTCTTCAGCCTCCTTGTTGTTGATCCGATATACCGGTTGAGCTGTCGATTCTGCGCCTGGCACTAGATCAATAGCAAACTCAATGTCCCTATCTGGCGGCAATCCTGGTAAGTCTTCGGGAAAAATGTCTATGAACTCCGTGATGATGGGGTGTGGGATCTCTCCCTCGATCATAGCTCCACAAATAGCTCCGTGCTGCTGCTCGACTACTCCTCTCGCGAACTCGAATGTCGGTACCCCCGGAGGACTGAATACAACACATCCTCGGTGGCAGTCTATACTGGCAAAATTCTTACTCAACCAATCCATACCGAGAACGATGTCGAAACTCGGTAGTGGCATTACGAGTAAGTTGGCGCGCAACTCCCTACCTCCCAAGATGATGCGCCGCCTCATGCAAATATCCTTGACTAGGATAATGCCTCCGTCTGTCATAATTTTGCAACTACCGCCCAAGGATATGGACGCTATACTATGCTTGAATACAAAAGCTACAGAGATAAAACTATAGGATGCACCAGAATTAAACAAGGCTACAGCAGAAATAGAATCAAGAAGTATGGAACCTGCTATCACGTCCGGGGTAGGCTCCGACTCCTCAACGGCCATGGCAAAAGCTCGGCCCTGCTGTGGTGCGCCTCTCTGCTGGTGCTGAGCGAAACGCTGCTGCTGAGTGGGTAGTGGGGGACCTCGTGGCTGAGGTGCTGCGGGTCCTCTCTGTGCCGGTGCCGTCTCGTGTCCTGTCCGTTTAGGGACCAGTAAGCATTCTTTCATCTGATGCGATGGACATCCATAATATAAGCATGCTCCGAGTCTCTTCCGACAGTCGTCCCAAATATGTCCATTCCTCCCGTAGTGAGTGCAGTGCGGAACCTGCTGTTGGGGTCTTTGCGGCTGCTGAGTCTGGGCTCGGGCTGGAACCCGGTTCTGTTGGTATGCTAGAGTTTTACCAGCAGACTGGAACTGCTACTGCTGATGGTACTGAAAGGCCTTCGGCTGGAACTGGGGACGCTTCGTTGGGGCTGATTGGTTGTTGTTTCCTCCAAAAGTCTCTCGACTCCTCTTCGGTCTGTAATTCAGTTCTTCCTCCACTGCTTGTGCGACCTCCAGAATCTCCTCATAGGTGGTAGCTCGGCTGGTGGCGATGGCTAAGCGAATCTCGTGTGACAGTCCCTTCCTGAACCGTCGTGCCTTGTCTTCCGGGGTGCTGACCAAGTTCTTCGTAAAATGACTGAGGCGGGAAAACTCTGCTGTATACTCGTTGACGGTGAGGTTGCCTTATTCCAGATGCTCGAACTGGCTCACTAGCGCCTCTCGTGCCACATAGTAGAACTTCTTCTTGAACATGCGTTTGAACTCCTCCCAAGTTACGCCTGGAGCAGAAAAGTGGGGCTCACCTTGGTACCATGTCCGTGCGATGTCGAATAGATGTCCACTGACTGACTCTATCTTCAGATCTTCTGGGATTCGGGCCATCTTCAGATACCTCTCCATGTTCTCCAGCCATTTGTCAGCGTAGACGATCTCCTCTGTCCCATAGAACGACATGGACCTAAATTCCATGAAGTGCTTGGGATTCCCCGGTTGCTGTCGGAGAGCATCTCGAATCTGAAGTGCCTCCCTCAGAGTGTCGCGAAACATGTTAGCCTGTTGCTGGATGATCCCGAGGAGTGTGACATTATCCAGTACTGGTGGCGGAGGCAGTGCATGCGCCGGGTACATCGCTGGCGCGGGATGTACAGTAGGTACTGGGTACATCGCTGGTGCGGGATGCATGGCTGGTGCTGGGTACATATAGGGAGCCTGCTGCATCATAGGTGTGGAATACATGGTTGGTGCTGGATGCATCGTAGGTGGTAGATAAACTGCTGGTGCTGGCATCTACGGAGGGAACTGTGGTGGCGGCAGAATGTCATCCCTACGGAACCTCGAGTACTATGGCTGAGCCGGTCCATCCTGGTGAGTAAGCTGGCCTCCCTGAGTCGGAGGAGTCTCGTAAGTGAAAAATCTGCCAACAGCCGGTGGAGTGTTCCATGCAGCGTTGTTCTTGCCTTGTGAATCCATTGGCTAAAAACAAGAAAATTTATTAGACGATAGAGCGATTCAAACAGGATGCATAAAGGTACTTGAAATCGAATATAGAAGTCAATGACGAAATTTTCAACTCACGAAGACAGTCCTTAGGTCCCTATTCCTAGTCCTAGTCACAGGCCCGCAGTAGTACGACTAACTTAAGTACTACCACGGTTTCGCTGGTCTTGCGAAACGTCGACTTGCATGGGCCACCATAAAAACGTGTCACGACCCGCACCCAATATTTGGGCATAAACCGTGTACACGTCCAGCCTATACCGCAGAGTCGGCTGTAAAACGCTGTAACAATATAATGAACAACCACGTAATAATATAATTCTCGCATGGGACAATCACAACTCAAGGTCACAGCTCAATAACTAGAAAGTGAAATAAATATCCATCTCAAAGGAAGTATGATAGTAAAATGAAGTGATATCGCCACTACAAGTCTCAACATCAACTCAAAATCCAATACAAATCTCAGATCTAACTAAAATGAATCTAAGCAAATGCAGCAGGATCAGACGCTGCGTACTCCTCCTGATAAGAAAAATCTGTCCAAACTAAATCCACTATGTATGTGCCATACTGGTCAGGTCACTCGACCTCCTCGCAATCACCTAAATTATTTCGTTACCCAGTCAGGATGGAACGAGTACAATTCATTGAATGCAGTTCTAATATATGAAAGTGACTATAAACAAAGGTTAGACATCAATCATGAGTTTAAAAAATAAATAGTAAAGCTGTGAGAAAAGACAGTAAATCAATAGTAAATAAAGTAGACAAATACGTTCCCGACTGTTAGAAATACCTTGATATGTGATCGGTCTGGGACACTACACCGCATGCTCCACGAGGTCTACTTGCATGAAAAATAAGCACGGTCTATAATGTCTACTTGCAGAAAATAAGCACGGTCTACAATGGCTACTTGCAGAAAATAAGCACGGTCTACAATGTCTACTTGCAGAAAATAAGCACGGTCTACAATGTCTACTTGCAGAAAATAAGCACGGTCTATGGTCAAATCACATATCTTTGGTATTTCAAGTTCCCGACTCATTCTTTTATAATAAAATAAAATTCACATAATTAATGACCAAACAATGAGATATAGTGAAATTCAATATTGGAAACATACAACAAAACTGTACTCGCCTGGCGTCCCGGGCTGCTGGCACTGGTCAGAGTCCAAATCGAGATCCAATAGCCCTATTAAATGAATTTAACATTACGAAAACTGGCTTGAAAGACCAATCATATGTTTTTCTTATTCCTAAGTTGCTTCCTAGACTAATTAGATTATGCCCATTAACCCTTGTTATCCCTGTCATGTCTTGACTCTACCCTTTATGACTTATAAATGCTAATGCATAGTCTAAAGTTCACAATCCTAATTTATCCTAATTCCTTTTTTATTTCTAACCAATTAAACAGGTCAAACTATGATTCCATTTGAATGCCCAACCCTGTGTATAGCAATCCAGACCCCATAATGTAACACTCAGCCCTCTACCTGGATTTACAATTGAACTTGTGTTTCAGACTTTAGTAGTCTGACCCAGGGAAAGTTGGTTTCCTGACAACAATTCTAATGGATACAAGACCCCAATCCCCTCTAACAGTTCCTGAGCTGATGCAGGGCTTGGTTCAACAGATTATCCAGGTAATGTGGAAAGAAGACTTCCTACAGTCCCTACCTGTATGTGGTTAACTGATTTCAGAATCTGAAATCAGTCCAGTTGGTTTCAACTTAATGTTTCAGGTCTGTTCTTCCTAAACTATATTTACCAATTCCCCCTCCCCAAGAAAACAGTTTGGGACTGGTTCATATGAGGCAGTGACTGGTTTATGAGTATGAAACCAGTCTTGGCTTGGCTTCAACTTGGTGTCTCAGGTGGGTCCCAACTCAACACATGGTCTGCCCTTCTTGAGCCACATCAAGGGCCCCAAGACTACAAGAGATGAATTAAACGCCAAGTTTGGCATTAGTTTACAAACTCTGGAATGTGATTTGATAGGTATTTCTGTGAATCACTGTGTCAGTGCAAGATAAGGTTCTGCAACAACTATAAGACCGATTTAACCTTCAACAACTCCTGATATAGGGGAAATCAGTTGTCATGGTTTCAAGATTGTCCCAATACTTGGGATAAGGCTTTACCCAACATCAAATCCTAACATACTAAGGTTCAACCTGGTGTCTAGTTGGCACGCCCAGGTTACTGATACTCCACAGTATCCAGGTCCTAACTCACCTTGCCTATAACCTTCATCCCATGGGAACCTGTCTACACTAGAACAGTATCCTAGGTTGGTCCTTGGCATACTAAGATGAGTTGTGGTGGTCAGGAATCTCAATCCAAGGTTTTCAGTGTCTCTGGTCATGACAGCAAAGAAGGGAATTTCTTAACTGTCAGTTGCATATGATGCCATGGATATCCGGTATGTGGGATACCCATGTATCTCCTACTATCTCAGGATCCTTTCCTACATTGTGTTGATGGTAACTTGGTTTATAATGTATTCAGAGATTTATCTCAGGTCGAACATGTTGGACTTCTCCCTTGGCCCACTGTTCTCGACAACCCTTTGCGAGTTGATCCAAGGTAAAGTTCTAACCTGGTGCTGGGATACTTCCTATTTGGTATCAGGTCTTAGATGAATTTCTACTGATTTGATGAATCTACGAGTCGTAGTGGTAACAAGGGTTGCTGTCCTTGACGTACATGTCTAAATGATCACCTGTTTGGTGCAATGACCCAATAAAGCCTTTCCCTGATCCCTCAACTCCCCTGGCCTATGATTCTTCAGGTTTGACCCCTAACCATAATTCTTATATTGATCTCCTGGCATTGCTAACAACCTTACAATGTTTAGAATATTGAATTCCAAGGATGGTGAAACTTACTTGCCTGGTGTAACAACTCCAAGTGCCCTGTTCTTCGAGTAGCCTCTCAATCTCAGGTTCTGCGACAAGGAGGAGTATAGGGTTGTAGAGGACCGGCTATTCTCTCTACTTTCATATATATATATATATATATATATATATATATATATATATATATATATATATATATATATATGCAAACATAATCTGTAGATAAGGGAAAATCTCGGTTTAATCATAGATGGAGCTTATCCAAATAGGATTTGGATCCCGTTTCTAAGGAAGGAAATTTAGTTTGAATACTAAGGTTTATCCCCGTACCCGTGGGTTCGATTTGAATTCAGCTATTGGTGATAGAGATCAAGGATTTACTAGGAGCAGTTAGGATTTAAGGTTCAAACGAATTTCTATTATTGATAGGGTGTGCTGTCCCGTGTTCGACTTCTAAGTTGAATTTGAATTCAAAACTCAGAATTTAGTTAAGGCCCTTGTTCAATACCCTCTTTGCAAAGAAGCCCCTTTTTGAAAAGCTAAATCTACATTTATATCTGTTTAGAAAATGTCTAGTGTAATCTGATAATTAAGTAGATATTAATTAGATTAAAAAAATTAACATGTTAGAAATTGATCAAGGGGTTTACATGTGGATTCACCCTGATCTTGTTTCTGACTTCGAGGCTCCTTCTAAGCAAAAAGACCGCTCCAAGGGCAGAACAAAGATATGCAATATGGTGTCTTTTGACCCCATAGTTGAAGAGAAAATCCTATTGGGTACCAGATCAGGAAAAGCCTATCTACGGGAGTATCCTGAAACTCAAAAAAACCCTGCTTCTTCTTCTGAGTCTGCTCCAGTACAACCTGTCTCTACAGAGGGTATCCCTTCTGCATCCTCACCGGTTGTAGAACCTATTCCTCCCAAACCGACAGCAGCTGGCAAAGGCAAACAACAAGTCCGCTTCGACAAACCTTTGAAGAAGTCATCTCCTTCTGGACTTGAGAAGCCATACAATTTTGATATCTTGGCTCAACTAGCCAATACACCGGCCAGGCTGTCAATCTTCGAGCTCTTGCGCCTCTCCAAAGAGACTCGAGAAACTATGAGTGAATCTCTAATGCAGGCAAAAACTTGCCTAACCCTTCTAAAGAAGCCGAAAGCAGAGCCTATCTCTTGCCTCCATTGTCACAGTGTGTTGGAGTTAATTCCAAATATTACCTTCACACAGTATGATATGCTGATAGAAGACAATAGGCATGACCGTCCTCTATACTATACAGGATATGTCGACTCGATGAAAGTCGATCGTATTCTGATAGATCCAGGGTCAGCACTCAGCATCATGCCAAAGACAATGTTAGATGCACTGAAGATCCCAGTACATAGTCTTTCTGGTTCAATCACCACCATCCTGGGATTCAACCAAGGAAGAAGTGAGCCTCTGGGCAAGATTTGCCTAAAACTCCAAATAGGCAATCTCCGTATAAAGGTGACTTTTTACATTATAGACAACCATGGTTGCTCTTACAATGCTCTTTTGGGGAGACCATTTCTTCACGAACACAACATTGTTCCTTCGACTCTCCATCAATGTTTCAAATACGTTGATGACAATGGAGAAGTTCAAAAAGAGGTTGCGGATCTCTATCCTTTCAAAGGTGTCGAAGCATATTGTAACGATGCTCGCATGTATAAGAATGAGTTCATGAAGGTAGTACTGGCTCTGGACACTGAAGAAGAACAAGAAGCAGTGCCCAATGATACCCTCGTCATACCTGTTAAAGGGCGTATTTCTCATCCCCAGTCCTCCAAACCACTGGCTATTCACTTGCCAGTCCAGAAGCAACCAACTGATGGTGGTCAAAATCAAAGGCAGCTCACCTCTTCTGAGCCACTTGTTATTGATTTATCTCATAACAAGGATAAAAGGCAGCTCACCTCTTCTGAGCTACTTGTTATTGATTTATATCATAACAAGGATAAAAGGGAGCTCACCTCCTCTGAGTCATTTGTTATCGACCTCCATCGTAACAAGTTAAATCCTCCTCCACGTTCTTCTTCTCCCCCTCTTGTAATCAATCTGACCAAGCCTGCTAAGGCTAAAGGTTCTGTTGTAAATACAGATATACAAATCAATGAAAAAGCATCTCCTTTCCAGTATACTGATGTCATTTATCATGCTAAGTGCTATTTGGATATGTTAGATAGCTTTCAGTCATTTACAATAGGAGTTGTACAATCTCTTCAAACAGAGGTCTTACTCGAACACCCAGATGATTCATACTTTGTCGTCCCTTCTCGGAAAAGATGCGAAAGTCAATACTTTTTAGTAAAGGACCAGAACAAAAATTTAGCTATACGGATGATAGCAAAAGTAACGATACAGGACGTCTCCAACTTTGTCGTTATAGTCAACAATCAAAAGACATCATCCGAAAGATGGGTTATGACTTCAAGAATGGCCTCAACTACGGTAAGGGTAGAAGAACTCCTATCCGTACGGTTGTTCCGAAAGGAAAATCAGAGATATACTACAGCAGGACAAAAAGAGGTCTCGGATATGCTTCACCTCCGGTATTATCTCTGAAAGTCTCCGAATCCGATAGTGAGGAGCGCTATAACTCTTCTGATTCCAGATCATGGGACTCTGACACCAGCATTGGTCAGTTTCATCGGCTGATCGTATCTTCTAACATGGTCTCCGCCGAACTTCCAGAAGACTATGACGAAGATATCGAAGAAAGTCCTGAAACAGATCCTTGGGCTCAACGAATGGATACCCAATGGGAACTCCGATTCGAACAACGAGAACCTTCTATCGAAGATCAATTAGTTCAAATTAACGTAGGAGAAAGCGGGTCGCCTCGTCCAATATTCATCAGCAAGAACCTTCCAGAGGCAGATAAGCAAGAATTGATTCTTCTTATTCGAGAATATATTGATGTCTTTGCTTGGAGTTATGAAGACATGCCAGGTTTAGATCCCAAGGTTGCTACTCACAAATTGAATATCTTGCCTAATGCAAAGCCAGTCAAACAACATCAAAGGCGATTCAAGCCAAAAATGATGGATGCTATTGATGATGAAGTCAAAAAGCTTAAAGCTTGCGGCTTTATTCGAGAAGAACAACATTCAGATTGGGTAGCCAATGTTGTCCCAGTCTTGAAGAAAACTGGTAAAGTTCGAGTTTGCATCGACTTTCAGGATCTTAATGAAGCCTGTCCAAAAGATGAGTTTTCTCTCCCTATCACAGACGTCATGATTGACAATACTTGTGGGTTCGAAAGGATATCCTTCATGGATTGATTCTCCGGATACAATTAGATTTGGATGAATCCTGAAGATGAAAAATACACTTCTTTTCGTACTTCTCGTGGAGTTTATTGCTATACCGTAATACTATTTGGTCTCAAGAACGCTGGTGCAACTTACCAACGAGCTATGAGTACCATCTTTCGAGATCATCTTTATAAGACTGTTGAATGTTATGTCGACGATATTGCCGTCAAGAGTCATCTAAAGGAAGATCACATCCAAGATTTAAGAAGAATCTTCAATCTAATGCGCCAACATCAACTCAAAATAAATCCCACCAAGTTATTCTTGGGTGTCTCTAGTGGCAAATTTCTCGACTTCGTCATTATCTCTAAAGGTATACACGTGGATCCCGAGAAGATCAAAGCCATTCAAGAGATGCATCCTCCACGCAACCTAAAAGAGCTACGAGAATTCCAAGGTCGACTTGCGTACATCAGGAGGTTTATTTCGAATCTGTCTGGACGTTGCAGACCATTTACTCAGCTAATTAAGAAGGGTGTATCTTTCATTTGGACCGAAGAATGTCAACAAGCATTCGATGACATAAAGCGATATCTCATGAACCCACCAGTCTTGGTGCCATCGATCTCAGGCATACCATTCTTAATGTATGTCCATGCTATGGATCATTCATTGGGTGCATTACTTGCCCAAAAGAACAAAGAAGGTCATGAACAGGCCATCTACTATCTTAGTCGTACTATGATTGGTGCCGAACACCGTTATAGTCCGGTCGAAAAAGAATGCTTAGCTCTTATGTTTGCTGTTCAAAAGACGAGGCATTACATCATTGGACAAACTATTTATGTCATATCCCGAGTTAATCCTCTTCGAGTATTAATGAAGAAACCCAGCACACTCAATTCTCGGTTAGCTATATGGGCCATTCTGCTAGCCCAATATGACATGGATTATGTTCCACAAAAGTCTGTTAAGGGTCAAGCCTTGGCTGACTTTTTAGCAGCTCATCCTGTTCCGGAGACATCTAAGCTTTATGATAAAATTCAGACGAGACATTGGAATCAAATATGATCTTCGAAGAATTTCTTACTTGGCGTTTGTTCTTCGACGGTGCATCCAGGATCGGACCGAATGGTGCCATTGTCGCAGGAGTTGGGGTTGTTCTTGTTTCTCCAGACGGGTCAACTATTCAAAGAGCCTACTTCCTAGATGAACATTGCTCCAACAACGTAGCAGAATACAATGCTCTACTCATTGGCCTTCAATTAGCTAAGCAACTGGACATCGAATATCTTGAAGTCTATGGCGACTCCAAGTTGGTTGTTAACTAGGTTACAGGAACCTATGAAGTTCGTCATCACGATCTAGTGCCCTATCATGAAGCGGCAATCAGCATGGCTACATCATTCAAAGCCTTCTTCATCGAATATGTCCGTCGAGCTTGCAATACTGAGGCAGATGCTTTGGCCAATCTTGCAGCAGTCTTAGCCATCCCTATCAAAAGATAACAGGTGGTGGTTGTCTCTAATCGGGAATTGTTCTGCATCGAAAACAATCGTAATATTGAGTTCAGTAATCTTATTGAAGCCAATGTTATCAGTGAAGATTAGAGAACTCCTTTCATCGACTTCGTGGTTCATGATATACTCCCTGAAGATCCTAAAGAGGCTACGAGTATTCTTCGACGATCTCTACGATTCTACTATAATCAGACCACCAAGACTCTTTACCGGCGGACTTATGACAGTATACTCTTACGCTGTCTTGTTGGTGATGAAGCAAAGCAAGTGTTACATGAAGCTCACGATGGTGTTTGCAGAACACATCAACCTGGTCCTAAACTATAGGATCGTATCCGACGCATGGGTTATTACTGGCCCTCTATGGTATCTGATGCTATCGAATATGCAAGGAAATATCGAGCTTGTCAAATCCATGCAGATTTCATTCACCAACCGTCAGAATTCCTTCATCCAACTGCTGCTTCCTGACCTTTTGAAGCCTGGGGCATGGATATTATAGGTCCTATCAACCCTCATTCTTCTAGAGGACTTCGGTTCATACTAGCAATAACCGACTACTTCTCCAAATGGGCTGAAGCTATACCTCTGGCTGAAGTCAAAACTAGCAGCGTCATCAACTTCGTCAAACACCATGTCATCTATAGATTTGGTGTACCTCGAAGGATAATTCACGAAAATAGACCACAGTTCATTAGCCAGAAGTTTACCAGGTTTTGTGACGATCATCAGATTGACAATGTCGTTTCGACGGCTTACAATCCTGCTGCTAATGGTTTAGCTGAAGCATTTAACAAGACTATTATCAAACTCCTTAAGAAGTTTGTATCTACTAACAAACGGAATTGGAGTGAGAAACTCGGAGAATGTCTATAGGCCTACCGTACTACGGTCCGTAACCCTACAGGCTGTACACATTTTTCTCTTGTGTATGGTTGTGAAGTAGTTCTACCTTTGGAACTTCAGATCCCATCCCGGCGGATTGCCATTGCCAACGAGCTCACTACAGAGAACAATAACCTCCTTCGACTTCAAGAATTAGAAGCGTTCGACGAGAAACGGTTATTGGCTCAACAACATATTGAGTTATATTAAGCCCGAATCTCAAAAGCATTCAACCGCAAAGTTAAGGTCAGGGCTTTTCAGAAAGGAGAACTGGTTCTAACTGTCAGACGTCCTATGACCACGACTCATATGAGCAAGGGCAAATTCGACGCGAAGTGGGAAGGTCCATATATCGTGAGCAAAGTTTTCTCAAATGGAGCCTATCAACTCATAGAGTTGGACGGTCGAGTTGTAATGATGCCTATCAATGACAAATTTCTTAAAAAGTACTATATATGAATGTAAAAAGAATTTCTTGTAAATACGACAAAACAGTTCATAAATAAAATTTTATTTTATTTCATCATAAATTGTGTTACAGGATGTCAGGGATGAGAATCACTATCGTCCTTCTTGAAGACAGGACGAGGACCACTGCCGTCCTTTTCAAAAATGTAATCGGCAAAAGAGCCGAGAACATCCTTGCTCGAATCCACAAGAAATTTACAAGCGGCCATCCTCATGGCTTCCTCCTCGTCTGTCATCCCTAGTTCAAGTAGGAAGTCCAAGATATCCCGCGGTGGCTTGGGTGCAGATGAACCTTCGCCCGCCTCTGTCTGCTTTGGCTGGGTCATCTCGATTGGACGTTCCTCAGTGCCCGCTTTAACCTTCGGGGGATCACCGCCTTCTTGGATGCATCTTCAGACGATATTTTTATGTTGAAGAGTGAAAGTGATCATTCCATCTAAATTTCTATTCTATTTATAGATAGAGATTCATGAAACAACGAAGTGACACATTCATTCGACGGTTCGCCCGTTCATCATATTCATTCGACGGTTCACCCGTTCATCACAATCATTTGACGGTTCGCCTGTTCATTACATTCATCCGACGGTTCGCCCGTTTATTACATTCATCCGACGGTTCGCCCGTTCATTACATTTATCCAACGGTTCGCCCGTTCACTACATTCATCCAACGGTTCGTCCGTTCACTACATTCATCCGACGGTTCACCCGTTCATCCGTTCATCCGACGGTTCACCCATTCATCTATTCATCCGACGGATCACCCGTTCATTCAATTCCTCTGACGGTTCATCCGTTCATTCCAACAATTCATTTCGTTCATGCATTTTGACGATTCATCCGTTCATTCATATCAGCAACTTGTCATATATTTGTTACCTTTGATTAAGTTGTCTACTGAAATAATAATCTTCAATAAATTATATTCTGCCATGTCTACATTACCTCTGAGCAGATATAATGAATATAATTATTTTCTAAATCAAGAAATATATCACGTCCCGGACCTCTGAATATATTTTCTATCGCTATTATTCATATCCGAATGAGATATGCAATAAATAATAGAGCCACAAAGAAAATGTCTTTTTATTGATCAAAATTAAAAGGCATTACAAAAAGACATGTCACAAAACAGAAGATACAAAAAATCTACCTATTCAGCTGGTGGGGTCATCAAACTAGCCATCTGCTGCTTTAAAGTTTGAAGTCGCTCCTCATGAGAATCCATCACCCGTCTTCTAGCTTCCTCCATTCCAGATTTATCATCAAAAGTTGGCAAGGTTACTAGTCGGCGGGAGATTTCAGCTTGATGAGTCCTGACATAATCATTTCTTTCGTGGGTCAGAATGTCCAGTTGCTGGACTACAGCTTAATGTTGAGTGGTCTCTTCTTCCAGAGCAAGTTAAACAATTCCCAACTCTTCTTGAAGTCGATCGAACTCTGCTTTCAGCTCAGCAACTTTCTTTTTCTTCTTTCCAGCAGCAGATGCTATTATTTCCATCTGGGAGTTATACTCCGAAGACTTGGTAGCGAAAGTGTCCAAGAAAACCTGGAAATCAGCTATCATAACTGCAGCCTCTCGAGACATCCTCTCAAACTCAGCATGTACCAAGGGCTCTACCTCCCCCCGATTAAGATCTTTGTAGATCTTAACTGATTCCTCCAGCTCATCCAGTATGTGTTCAAGATAAGCAGCTTGAGCTTCATCACCTTGACTTCGGATGGCACCGATCAGATAAGATGTTGGACCTCTAACAGTAATGAAACCAACATCTTCTTTCTCCATTACCCTTTCTACTAAGGGTCCTAATGAATTGAAGAAGAGGTTGGTGAAGGAAGCAATTATAAATCTGTTAGTAGCTATGGTACCGGGTATAGCAGCTACTCCCATGGACGTTGAAGCAGCAGGTGCCTGCACAGGCGAAAGTTTGGCAGCATGAACTGTAGTCTCTTTGGACAAGGGAGCCATGGTAGAGCTGGTTGCTCCTCCCAGATGTTCTTCTGCAAAATCAAATAAACTCCATCAGTTTGTTGTCATTAGCAACTATCAAAAAGGATCAAAAGTAAAGGCAATCTTACCATTGCTGGGTCCAGTGACAAGTTTGTCATCTGCTGACATGGGTTGTAGCCTCGCAGAAGTAGCTTCAGACATTACTGTCTGGCTACTACCCGCTTCAGAGCCGCCTGATAAATGACGGCTACTGCTGGCTATTGCCTTTATTTGTACTATATCAGTGCATATTGGAGGAATCGAAGAAAGTTGAATATCTGCATAGATAAAAATTAAGATGTCAGCCATTTAATCCATAAAAGAAGGGTATTAATATCAGTCAATCCCAATACCTCCTTGATGGGTGACAATAGCTCCCTCCGGTGCTACTTCTTTAACCGCATTCTTCTCTGGGGATGCATGTACATCAACATCCTCTTCTGGATTCAGAGTGTCATCAACAGCCTTGTTTTCCATAAAGAAATTCTCTTTATTTATTGTGTATCTGGGAAAATTACAACTGTAGGAATCCGATCTAGAAGACGATCGCTTTATCTCTTGGACTATGCGAAGAAGAAAAGCTCTCAAAATTTTGACAGTAGATATCAATGTATCTGTACAATGAATAAAAAAAGAACTCTATTTATAGAGTCAAAACAGTAACTGAAAAGATAACTACCTCACCACTAGTGCATTTGAAAAGTCACGCAGACTCTAAATACACGCAGGGTTAGTGAGTAGTTACTGGACGTGGCCCGTAACTGTTGGACACATGGCATTAGTGCATGAGTCGTGTGCAAGTTACTGGGCACGCGAGAGAGAGAGATCGGTGGCATGGCTGCCACGTACTCCAGTTGAAATGAAATCCACGCTGTCTTGCTGAAGGCAAAAAATCCACGCAGTTTCGTTGATGCAGACTCATTGAAGGCGAAATCCATGCAAGCTTTGAAGAAGAATACTTCAGAATTCACGCAGGCTTTGAGAAGAATAACTCAAAAATCTACGCAAACTTGAGGAAGGAGAAGGTTCAGAATCCACGCAAACCGCCAGCTGTCTTGATTTGGCACGCTTCGTCTAACACAGAATCTCTGACATTGATTATATTGTCAGCCGCATTAAATGAAGATAAGACCCAAAGTCACGCCAACTTGGTGAAGAGTGAGTCTTGCTAAGGAAGATTTCGAAAATCACGCAAAAGACGGCGATGATCTCTCGAATTCTGTGCATACGTGGCATACGAGGAGACGTTTCTCGACTGTTGTGTTGTCAGTCATTATGATTCTGACGTATGGCTGAGCTATCTCTGCGTGACTTCTAAAGGAGATGGCCAGGCAGAACTTAGCGTATCTTTTGTGCTGCTTCTTGGATCACTCTGTGTGACTTGTTCTGATCAACTCAGCGTGACTTCATTTTTGAGGCCTACAAAACCCCCTTCAAAGTTTTCGAAAAATGATAAAATATTTTCGAAATACTTTGAAATAGAGATGATGAAATGAGTTAAAGTCACGCTGAGATGGCTCCAAAATTTTTCGGAAGTCGAAAAGACTTCGAAGTTCTTTGAAAACATCCAAATGAACTTATTAAATGTCATAATGACTCTTCGTTCTCCGAGACTGATTGCGTCCAATTTATGGTAGAATATGAACTGTCGACGAGATCTGTTATATAAACAGGGAGTGATTCTCAGTTTTGACTTCATCTCTCGAAAATATGACCCCAAAGGAAGCAGCTGAAGAGGAAGCACGCAAGTTGGGCTTTTGTTCCCATGGTGACCCCACTTTTGGGGGTAAAGAACCCGAACCTGTCGTCATTGAGCTCAAGGACGACGCCACGCAGTTAGCCAAGAACCTCTTGAGCTACTTTGGATTGGATGGCTCGTCTTCTTCTGATGGACGGAGCCTTATGGAGAAACGTGAAATGCTCGAGACTCTATTGCATCGCCTTTTAATGAAGAAGTTTAATTAGCACTCTTTGACTGTTTCCAATATTGCACGGTCTCCCGAAGTACACGTGACACTCATTCCACAATTTACGAGCGCTATTTATGCGGATCTTTTCCAAGAATAGACCTCCACTTGATCCTTTAAATAGATGGATGAACTCCATGCAAACTCATCTTCCCATTCTTCTTCCTCTCTTCTGAGAATGAATTTTTCTATGAAAAGGAAATAGGAAAGCCATGTTGTCTGATGTCAAATCTCTGTGCATGCTACCAGACATGGATCTGTCAATCCTTAGCAGCAAACTCAGCGGTAAGTTCAATATACACGCATCGAATTCTTTTGTTTGCTAAGGACAAATTCATCTTCCTGAAATGAACAGAATGCATCTGTCTTTGCTTGGCCAGTTTCTGTTGACTGATTTTTCTTTACTGTTTCTTGCAAAATTTTGGCTGAAAACCTTCTTCAGAACTGGCATTGGTGATATGGATGCTGTGGACAATGTTCTTCTGACATCTACATCAGGGAGCTCATACGCTTTTGACGCGTAAATCAGACAACTCAGAACTCTTCGTGAGATAGAAGGGTCTTCCTTAGATGGTAGGAAGAGCCTTTATACACGAGAGTTGGATGGTGGAGTTAACTCTACTACCGAGAGATTGGGTAGTAGAGTTCCTTTCAAGGCAGAACCAGGAATTGTATCCCAAGGTTTGGATACATTCCTGTCTTTCTTGAGAGGTTACCCCCATCCACCAGTTGTATTGGCAGCAGCACGTTTTCGTGTTGCCCTACTCTGTGGTTCTCCTCTCGTCTGAGAGATAAGACCAGAGTTTGATTCCTGCTGGACACCCAGGAATTGCCACAAACAACGAGATTGCCAGAGAAGATCCAAGAAGAAATAGATCTCAGTTGTACATAGAATGAAAATCCAAGATTTGTAATAGATTTCCATTATGATTTGTAAGAAAGTCTAAGAAAATGTAATAGACTTTTTGTGGTGAAATGGGAATGGAAATGACAATTCTTCTATGCTCAATGATTTGTATTTGTGGATGAATTGTGGACATGATAGATAATAAAATCATCTTTTCTGTTTTTAGAGTATATGATATTATCAGAGGTATTATGGATATGATAATATATAGGAACTCGAAAGAAAATAGATTGATTTCTATACAGAGGTCAAAACATGACAAATGAGTAAGCAGATTCGGAATTGATTCAGAGGTTATAAAAACATGATAAATAACGAATCCCCACTTAATGAACTGATAGAAGATTATGAACGGATGAACCGTTAAGAAACGATGAACAGATGAACTGTCGAGTGAATGTAATAAATGAACGGACGAACCGTCAAGTATTAATGAACATGTGAAACGTCGGATGAATATGAGAAATGAATGGATGAACTGAGTATTGGGAAAGAATACGTCCCTTCGAACCTTGTAACCATATGCCTATAAATAGAGCATATATTTGAATAGAAGGATCGTATTTTATCCACAATGTCTTTTGAAGAGAACATAAAGAAGGCTGAAGTCGCCCTTGAAGCTACTGAAGGTGTTAAAGAACATCCACCTCCGCCGAAGAAGGAAATGGGCGAAAGCTCGTCTACTCCCAAGCCGCCAAAAGATATCGTGGACTTCCTGGTCGAACCAGGAGAAACCGAAGAAGAAGAAGCAATGAGGCTGGCTGCCTGTTAATTCTTGGTGCGGTCAGGAAAAGATGTATTCAATTCTTTTGCTGATTATGTATGTGGTCCTCGTCCCAAATATGAAAGGGATCATAGTGATCTTCCATGATGATATAGTTTTTTTTTCCTTGAGGGATTTGTCTCAAATAAACTCCGTTTAAGGAAACTTTGTTTACGATATATCCTTCCCACTTTATATTTGCCTTTATTCATTGATCTTTTGACTCAGAAATCAGAAAGACTAAATATCATTTTCATAAATATGATATTGAGATAGAAAATTCAGAGGTAATGTGGACATGATTTTCTGGATATCAAATTTGTTGAGAAAACGATACAAAGTAGAATACCTATCTCCACTGGGGATAATAGATATCAGAATGATTCTTCGAAAAGAACAATGAAACAGCTGGAGAGTGATGGGAGGACAATCTTGATAGAAATATCAGACGTAGTACTTCTTCAAGAATTTGCCGTTGATGGGCATCATAGTGGCTTTACCATCTAGAGTAGTGAGTTGATAAGCCCCATTAGAAAAGATCTTATTGACAATGAATGGACCTTCCCATTTTGCATCAAACTTGCCCTTATTCATGTGTGTCATAGTCATCGGGCGTCTGACAGTAAGCACAAGTTCTCCTTTCTGAAATGTTCGAATTCTGACTTTCTTGTTAAAAGCCCTTGAAATTCTAGCTTGATAGAATTCAATATTCTGTTGAGCAGATAACCGTTTTTCATCCAGAGCCTCCAATTCTTGAAGTCGAAGACGATCATTATTTTCGGCAGTGAGTTCATTAGCGATTGCTATCCTTAAAGAAGGAATTTGAATCTCTAATGGGAGAACAGCCTCAGATCCGTACACCAGAGAGAAAGGTGTACACTTAGTAGCATTACGGACTGTAGTGCGATAAGCCCACAAGCATTCCCCGAGCTTGTCACTCCAATTACGTTTGTTAGTGGAGACAAACTTCTTTAGGAGTTTGATGATAGTCTTGTTGAAAGCTTCTGCCAATCCGTTAGCTGCTGGATTATATGCGGTAGAAGCAACATTATTGATCCGGTGATCGTCACAGAATCGAGTAAATTTCTGGCTGACGAACTGTGGTCCGTTATCATGAACAATGCGTCGAGGAACACCAAATCTGTAGATGACGTGGTGCTTAATAAAGCTGATGACATTAGACGTCTTAACTTCAGATAAAGGAATAGCTTCGGCCCATTTGGAGAAGTAATCGGTTATTGCGAGAATGAACCGATGACCTTTAGATGATGGAGGATTGATCGGGCCGACAATGTCCATGCCCCAAGCTTCGAAGGGCCATGATGCTGCCGTCGGATGTAGAAATTCCGAAGGTTGATGTATAAAATCTGCATGGATTTGGCAAGCTTTGCATTTCCTTGCATATTCAATGGTATCTGATACCATAGTTGGCCAATAATATCCCATCCGTCGAATACGGTCTTGAAGTTTTGGCCCAGGTTGATGCGCTCCACAAATTCCATCATGTACTTCACGAATAACTTGTTGGGCTTCATCACCGGCAATGCACCGAAGGAGTAAACCATCATAAGCTCGACGATATAAGGTCTTTGTTGTATGATTGTAATAGAATCTGAGTGATCGTCGTCTGATAGATACTGCCTCACTCGGATCATCCGGAAGAATATCATACAATACAAGATCTAAGAAAGGAAGTCTCCAATCTTTATCTGTATTCTGATTCTTAGTCGAGTTACTGAAGATGAATTTCATGCTGGAATCGGATGAAGATGATATCGATTTACGACTAAATCCAAATCCTCTTGTTGTGTTGACGTCATGAGATGTTGATTCTTCAATGTCAACTGGAAGTCCTAGAGTCAGGTTATTTTCAAGATGAAATAATTCTCGATTACGAACAACGATCATTTGTTGCCGTTTGATTGGGATAGCCAGCACCGCTGTAAGATTAGCAAGGGCATCAGCTTCTGTGTTACATGCTCGCCTAACATGTTCAATGAAGAATTCCTTAAATGATGAGGCCATAGATATGGCCACTCTATGATAAGGAACTAGATCTTGATGGCGAACTTCATAAGTACCCCTGATCTGATTGACAATAAGTTTAGAGTCTCCATACGCCTCCAAATGTTGAATATTCAGATGTTTAGCGAGTTGAAGACCAATAAACAATGCGTTGTACTCAGCTACATTGTTTGAACACGGCTGATCGAGAGAATAAGCTCTTTGGATGGCAAGACCTTCTGGCGATACAAGAACAATTCCAACTCCAGCAACAATATCGCCATTAGGACTAATTCTTGACGCTCCATCAAAGAATAGACGCCAAGTAGGATCTTCTTCAGCAATTTGATTTGAATCTAGGACTTCATCTGGGATTTCATCATAGAGTTTTAAATTTTCTGGAATTGAGTGAGCAGCCAGAAAATCAGCTAAAGCTTGTCCCTTGACTGATTTCTGAGGAATATAGTGCATATTATACTGAGCAAGTAGGATTCCCCAGTTAGCCAATCGAGAATTCAAAACACTGGGTTTCTTCATCATGATCCGTATAGGATTGATCCTGGAGATGACATGAATAGTCTGGCCAATGATATAATGACGCGTCTTTTGGATAGCAAACATCAAGGCTAGACATTCTTTTTCAACTTGGTGAATATCGAGGTTCAGCTCCGGTCATAGTGCGGCTGAGATAATAAATGGCCTGTTCATGGCCATTTTGATTCTTTTGAGCGAGTAATGCACCCAATGAATGACTCATTGCTCGAGTATAGAGGAGGAACGGTATTCCTGAGACGGGAGGTACCAATACTGGAGGGCTCATCAGATATTGTTTTATATCATCGAATACTTTCTGACATTCATCATTCCAGACAAAAGAGACACCTTTCTTCATAAGTTTGTTGAATGGTCTGCAGCGTCCTGATAAATTAGAGATAAATCTCCTGATATAAGCAATTCTTTCTTGAAATCCTCGTAGCTCTTTTAAGGTGTGTGGAGGACGCATCTCTTGGATGGCTTTGATCTTCTCGGGATCCACGTGTATACCATTAGAGGTAATGACGAAGCCGAGAAATTTACCACTAGAGACGCCTAAGAAGGACTTAGTAGGGTTCATCTTTAATTGATGCTTACGCATTAGATCAAATATAGTCTTCAAATCTTGGATATGATCCTCCTTTTGTCGACTTTTGACTGCAATATCATCAACATAGCATTCGACTGTTTTCCACAAATGTTCACGGAATATAGTACTCATAGCTCGTTGATAAGTTGCTCCGGTATTCTTGAGACCGAATGGCATAACTGTATAACAGTATGTACCAATCGACGTTCTGAAAGAAGTGTGCTTCTCGTCTTCTGGGAACATTTTGATCTGATTATACCCAGAATATCCGTCCATGAATGACATTCGTTCAAATCCACAGGTATTATCAACCATGACATCAGTGATTGGTAGAGGGAATTTGTCTTTAGGACATGCCGCATTGAGATCGCGAAAGTCTATGCATACTCTGATCTTGCCAGTCTTTTTAAGAACAGAAACAATATTAGCCACCCAATCGGGATGTTGTTCCTCTCTAATAAACCCAGATGTAATGAGTTTATTGACTTCAGCTTCAATTGCATCCATGATGTCCGGACGAAATCGTCGCTGTTGTTGTTTGACCGGTTTAGCATTCGGCAAGATATTGAGCTTGTGAGTTGCAATTTGAGGATCAAGCCCTGGCATATCTTCATAACTCCAAGCAAAGACATCGATGTAATCACGAATGAGTTTGATCATATCTTTCTTATCAGTTTCTGAAAGACTTTCACTGATGAATATTGGTTTGGGAGACCCCTCTTCACCAACATCTATTTGAACAAGTTTATCTTCAGTCGGAGGTTCTTTTTGCTCGAAACGGAACTCCCATTGATTATCTAATCTTTGGGCCCACTGTTCTGATTCAGGTGAGATTTCAAACTCTTCTTCGTCTTCATCATTTTCTTCAGAATGGTCAATGGAAACCATGTTAGAAGACAGAAGGTTGCAATAGAAGTCACCGATACTCGTATCGGAATCCCAAGAAGTGGTACTAGAAGAATCAGATCTCTTATCTTCGTCAGACTCAAGATCTTCATGGATAATGTTGATGAAAGGAGTAGGAGCAGTATAACCCAATCCGCATTTCGTCCTTCCATATTTCAAAGGAGGAATCCGGACAGGCATTTTTCTTCCTTTTCCATTATTAAGGCCAGTCCTGAAGTCATAGCCCATATTTTTGATGATGTCTCTAGATTGCTGACTATAATGACGTAGTTGTAATCTTCCAGTATCATCATTTTTGTCATCATCTTCAAGATCAGAAGGATTTTGAGGCCCTTTGTAGAAGAATATTGGAATGTCTCCTGGCTTTCTGCTAGGAACTAGAAAGTATGAAGATTGTACAGGTTCTAGAGATACATCTGTATGAACAGTCTGTACAACTCCTATGGTTATTGTGTTCAAGTCATCTAACAGATGTAAATAACTATAAACATAATTACATACATCAACGTACTGCAAAGGTGGAGACTTTTTATTAAATATAAAAGCAGCAATATTTACATTGGGAGAAGGCTGAGCCTTAGAGATTTTAGCCAAGTCAATGACTAAAGGGGGAGAAGAAGAAGAAGCTTTGTTTCGATTAAGATCGATAACAAATGGCTCAGAAGAGGTGAGCTCCCTTGAAGTAGGAAGAGTAGTCCGCCCTCCAACTGAAATTAGCAGAGTATCTTGTGAAGGTACAGGAACTGTAGTACGCCCACTGACAGGAATGATCAGTGTATTCTGAGTAGATGACTGAGGGAACGGAGAGATCCGTCCACTCACTGGAATGATAAAAGAATCTTCTCCAGAGGGTTTAGGAGATTGTTGCTGAGTAGTTCGACATTTAACAGGGATTATTAAAGTCTCACTTTGTGCATCTTCTTTCTCCATAGCTTGTATGATCCTTGTATATTCTTCTTTATACATTCGGGAATCATTGAAATAAGCTTCAACCCCATGGAAGGGATTTATATCAGCAACTTCTTTTTGTACTCTTCCATTGCTATCAATGTACTTAAAATATTGATGAAGAGTAGAGGGCACCACATTATTTTCATGAAGAAAGGGCCTCCCCAGAAGAAGATTATAGGATTCTGCGATCTCGATCACATAGAAAGTGACTTTAGATCTGAAATCACCTATCTGAAGCTTCAGATGAATCTTTCCCAAAGGCACACTTCGGCTTTGATTGAATCCCAAGATAGTAGTAACCGTCTTGGAGAGTTTGTGAAGAGGGATTTTTAGTTCATCCAACAAACTCTTTGGCATTATGCTTATAGCAGACCCTGGGTCAATGAGAATACGATCTATCTTCATCGTATCAATATAACCAGTGTAGTAGAGAGGTCGATCATGTCGATTATCCTCCAGTAACATGTCGTCTTGTGCAAAGGTGATATTTGGGATAATCTCCAGTACACTGTTGCAATGTAAGCAAGTGGCAGGTTCCGCATCCGACTTCTTCAATTGTGCAAGACAAGAGTCAGCTTGTAGAAGTGCTTCATTTAACGTCTCTCGAGTCTCTTTGGAAAGACGTAGAAGTTCAAAAAGGGACATTCTAGCGGGAGTATTAGCAAGTTGAGCCAAAATGTCGAAGTTGTAAGGCTTCTGAAGTCCAAGAGGAGAAGACTTCTTGATTGGCTTATCAAACCGAGCCTGTTGTTTGCCTTTCTCCAGAGCCGTAGGCTTGGGAGGAACAGGTTCAGTAGATGGTTCTTCCTCGGGAGGAACATTAGGAGCATCTTTAGCATCTGAAGGGATATCAGTAGGATCTTCAGGATTTTTAGAATAATCCTTTAGGTAAGGTTTCCCCGTTCGAGTAGCACTAACAAGTGCTTCTTCTTTGTCTTTTGGCTCTGTGTCAGAGGTAGACCCAAGAGAAGTCATATGACATGACTTGATCTTTCCAGCCTTCTTAGATTTTTGAGAAGAAATCTTTTGAGGAGAAGGCGATTCAAAATCTGCCACTATATCAGGATGGATCCACATGATTTCTCCTGTTTCCAAAGTGATTGGCACTAATCCTTCAGACTGTGGAGGAGGAAGATTCACTATGTCAAGAGTTGCCTTGGGAATAGGAATAATCCCACTTTCAAGGAGTTGAGGAAGGAAATTTTCAAATTGCATAGAGACGACGTTGGAGGTGACGGTCTTCTCTTTTGGAGTAAGAGAGATAGCTCCAGATTTAATCATTTCTTGGATCTTTCCTTTCAATACATAACATGTACGAATTGTATGACCCAGCATTCTGTGATATGGACAGTATTTAGGATGATCTGTCTTACCAGCTTCATCAGGTTTCTTGATCTCTGGTAATTGTATTTTATAACCTTTCAGCAGACATTCAAAGATACCAAGGACATCGTCGTCATCAAAAGAATATTCTTCTCTGGGGCGAGGTATTCTTGATTGTTGAGTTGTAGAGGCAGGAGTTTGAACATTCGATGCATCTTTGCTCTGAAGATTAACTTCTAGAGTTTCTTTTCCTTTGCGAGCATTATTTTTATTGTTAGCCCCTTGTCCTGTTTCTTTAGGAGTCATCTGCACTCCTAAACCTTTGAAGGTTTCAGCACTGATTTCTGCAGCTTTAGCACTGACTATGAAGGAAGGCCAATCTTGAAATTGAGTGGACCCTGTCCACATACTGATGATTGGCAACAAGTTTGATTTGCACGTGTCAATGGTGACAGCATCAGGAGTTCCAAGAGGCATCTTCAGAGCTTCTCTTCGAAACCGTTCAATGTATTCCTCTGTAGATTTATTATTTTTTTGCTTGATTCTAATAAGAGCAGACATAGTCATGTCATTAAGCCCTTCATAGAACCTTTCAAGAAACATCTGTTTGAAACCAGCAAATGAGGTAATACTCCCATCTGGGAGACTTCTATACCATTCATAAGCCGTTCCCTTGAGACATCCAATAAATACCCGAGTAAGGAGGGCATCACTTGGTTGTAGTTGATCAGTCATCACTTCAAAGTGATTGATAAACTGACTTGGAGAAGTGGTTCCATCATAGAATGAGATAGTAGGAGGCTTGTATTTAGGAGGATATGATACTTGCTTCCATTCTATCGGATAAGGCTGCTTGATGCCTAACCTTTGTAAACCATCCTTCTGTTTGAATGCCTCGAATTGAGTTTTGAGATTTTTCAATTCTTCAGAGACAACTCCCGAAGATTGTGGAGTTGTGTCTTGTAGAGAATAGTTAGGAGGAGGAACAACATTGTAAGCACTACCCCAGCTCCAGAGAGACTAGGATTTGGTTGAGCAGGTCCAGGAGTATTGGATTGTACTGCTGGAGGAACTTGTATTGGACTTATATCAGTATCAACTGGTATGGCATCTGATACAGTCTGTCGATTTTGCAACTGAGCTGTCATGAGTTCATACATTGACTTCATTGTGTCAGTCATAGACTTCATTTGCTGTTCCAAAGAAGCAATTCTTTGATCTTGAGGAGTCAGGGAAGAAGAGGGTTCATCAGTATTTCCATCAACCATGTAAGTCGTGACTGTATGAGGGATTATTGATGAACTAGTAGATGTTGTCTGCTCTGAATCATTGCTTCGTGTATCAAAGTCAACTATAGGAGAATTACCCCCAGTTGGAAGAGGTGGGAAGTTAGATTCTCCAAGAAATTTAGAGTCAATTTCAGGGATCAAATTTCTTTGACTAGAAGCCAGGACTCTTGCTCTGGTGTTTTTATATACTCCATCTGGACTATCAACTCTACCCCCGGTGTCCCGAGAAGTCATGTTGACAGAGGCAAACAAAGGCTCCTCTTCATCAGGCATAGGTTCATACTGAATCCTATTAAAGACAGACTGTCATTTATTTTGACATCTGTATTGCATTGTGACCCTTGGCTGGAAGTCACATTCAGCATGATCACCATGGTCTTGAACTGTTGATTCACATCTGCACTGAATTATGACTCTTGGATAGAAGTCACATTCAGCATGTTCCTTTGATATAGAATTACTCCTTCTCTTCTGTTGAAGATATTCCCGTAAATCTGTTTGTGAAGATTGAGGAATATACTTCCTGTTCTTAGGTCTTGATGGCTCTTGATTATACAAAGAGTGATTAATGTGAGCCACATAATTTCTTGCATACTCTGCATCTGGATCTTTTATCTTCATATCCAATTGGTATGGTTTCTTAACACCAGAAGTGCTGAGTTTTGTTCTTAAATCAGTGGAAGGTAACATATTAATTTTGGAAACATGGAGTTTTCCTTCCATTGATCTGGATATTTGCAGAGAAGGAAGAGTTAAACCACTCCCTTGATTAGGAGTTGGTAACAGACCCTCTTTAATAGACAGATTCTGTGCCCAATTTGAAGAAATCAAAGAAGAAGACATTAAGGAATGTTTCTTCTTAGACTCATTCAGATGTTGAGACATAGAATGTCCAGAAGGAAGAGTAGTCAAAAGACCATCTCCTTTCCTTTGACTAACAAAAGTATCAGTCAAAGCTGTTCCTGGAGTAAAAACTACAGGAGCAGAAGAAACAACTAAAGAGTTGTTCCTTTTCGAAGGGTCTTTGTGTAGAAAACCACCCCCAGTTCTAGTAGAACTCGGTGAAGAAGAAGAGATAACTAAGGAGTTATTCTTCTCTGATGAAATACACGCTGAAACAGACTTGGTTAAAAAACCAGAGCTGTTAGCGTGACTTTTGAATGTGGGATTGCACACTGGAATAGATTTGGCTAAGGAGCCAATACTATCAGCGTGACTTTTAGAGTTGAATTTGCACACTGGAACAGATTTGGCTAAAGAGCCAGTACTGTCAGCGTGACTTTTGAATGTGGGATTGCACACTGGAATAGATTTGGCTAAGGAGCCAGTACTATCAGCGTGACTTTTAGAGTTGAATTTGCACACTGGAACAGATTTGGCTAAAGAGCCAGTACTGTCAGCGTGACTTTTAGAATTGAATTTGCACACTGGAACAGATTCGGCTAAAGAGCCAGTACTGTCAGCGTGACTTTTAGAATTGAATTTGCACGCTGGAACAGATTCGGCTAAGGAGCCAGTACTGTCAACGTGACTTTTAGTTACTGTCATCTTCGAGCGCACAAGAGTGTGCGTGCTTGCAGTGGAGTTCTTGCCAGTGTTAGGAGTAGACACTGCGGCAGAGACTTCACCATTGACTGCCAACTGATTCTTAGGGACATAGACAGAGTGTCCCTTTGACTTGGCAGTAATAATGGAGGCTGGAATGGGCTTGCCACCCTTAGCCCGCTACATTTCTTTATAGGCGAGCTGATCGAATTTGATCGTCATCACCTTCTTCGTCGAGCCGATAGACGAAGTGTCGCATTGAGTTGTTACCATCTCAGAAGAGGAGATGGTTTTCCCCAGCAGAGTCGCCAATTTGTTTTCCATAAAGAAATTCTCTTTATTTGTTGTGTATTTGGGAAAATTACAACTGTAGAAATCCGATCTAGAAGACGATCGCTTTATCCCTTGGACTATGCGAAGAAGAAAAGCTCTCAAAATTTTGACAGTAGATATCAATGTATCTGTACAATGAATAAAAAAAGAACTCTATTTATAGAGTCAAAACAGTAACTGAAAAGATAACTACCTCACCACTAGTGCATTTGAAAAGTCATACAGACTCTAAATACACGCAGGGTTAGTGAGTAGTTACTGGACGTGGCCCGTAACTGTTGGACATATGGCATTAGTGCATGAGTCGTGTGCAAGTTACTGGGCATGCGAGAGAGAGATCGGTGGCATGGCTGCCACGTACTCCAGTTGAAATGAAATCCACGCTGTCTTGCTGAAGGCAAAAAATCTACGCAGTTTTGTTGACGCAGACTCGTTGAAGGCGAAATCCACGCAAGCTTTGAAGAAGAATACTTCAGAATTCACGCAGGCTTTGAGAAGAATAACTCAAAAATCCACGCAAACTTGAGGAAGGAGAAGGTTCAGAATCCACGCAAACCGCCAGCTGTCTTGATTTGGCACGCTTCGTCTGACACAGAATCTCTGACATTGATTATATTGTCAGCCGCATTAAATGAAGATAAGACCCAAAGTCACGCCAACTTGGTGAAGAGTGAGTCTTGCTAAGGAAGATTTCGAAAATCACGCAAAAGACGGCGATGATCTCTCGAATTCTGTGCATATGTGGCATACGAGGAGACGTTTCTCGACTGTTGTGTTGTCAGTCATTATGATTCTGACGTATGGCTGAGCTGTCTCTGCGTAACTTCTAAAGGAGATGGCCAGGCAGAACTTAGCGTATCTTTTGTGCTGCTTCTTGGATCACTCTATGTGACTTGTTCTGATCAACTCAGCGTGACTTTATTTTTGAGGCCTACAAGCCTCTGCTGATGTATCTTCATCACTTGCACTCTCTTCTCGTGTTTCTTCACTATCAGTTGCAGCAACTGGATCTACATCATCGAGGAAGCCAAAGTCACAGTCTTCCAGTGCCTCAATCATTAACTTATCTTCTTCAGCAAGTAGTGATCGAGGAGAAGCTGGAAGGTGGGCGGTTTCTGTTGCAAGTGTTGGAGATTGCAGTACTTCGGGAGATGTTTCTGGCTCATTTGACTTCGCAGCCTCATCTGTTGTCTTCGCGATTTCCTCCATGATCTCTACAACCTCGTCCCTCTTCTCTGGACTGAAAGCTTCCTGCCTGGGTTCAAGGGCAGGTGTAGGAGACGACATCATGACTCCGGCAACAGCACTGGTCACGACCGATGACAGGATAGATCTTGGAGGAGTGGCCACTTTCCTTTTGAAAACTATTTTTTTCTGCGTAAAGGTCTCTCCGGACTCTCTACATCTACAACATCTACTTGTCTTTGAAGAGAGGTTGTAGTCGTCGCCTCTTCTCTCTGAGTCGACTCAGCATGCTGTCGAGATTGCGACCGGGTGTGACCCTTTCTGAAGATTCTAAGACAATCTTCCTCTTAGAAACTGGAGAAGAAGGTTCTTCCGCCTTCCTTTTCTTCCTCTCCTTGATTGGAGATCTGACGACCTTCAAAGAGACGCCCAGCAGCTCGTTGACTTCTTCAGGGAAGTTGGCTTCCCTCGAAGCTTCCAGCGGTGCATCAACTGGCTCATCCTCTTCATCATTATCAGAAAGCACCAAAGCAGGTGCTCCTTTCTTGAATCGCGTTGCTGTCACAAAGCTATCTGCTAAGTTGAAATTCTCAGCAAAAGTATTCGCTGATGTGTAGAAGTGCGAATAAGTATATAGCATGCGAAGACCATGATCGCTCCTTAGCGGCATCGAGAACGTCGTCCTCGTGTCCCGAGCATTATAGTAAGCCCAAGCCCAGGATCCATCGATCAGATAACCTTTTTCCTGTAGGCACGTTATGGCGTTACCTACATGGAATTGGTCATAGCCGAATTGGCGTACAAAACGGCTAGGGAGATAAGGCTCCAGATAGCGTTCATCTTCAAACCGGTACAGCAAGTGAGATGGCCGGATCATCTTCAACCAGTCGAAAGTTGTGTGGCCCAGAGGCTGTGCCCTCCCAGAGTCGACAAGGTTGGTGGACATATGCTCGTAGCCAGCTGGAGGGAGAACACAATAGAAGTTCCATCCCTTTTCGAGATTCAGAGCGCGCCTGCAATCTCTTAAAGTGGTATATATCCACTTGCTTTTGGAGAATCTCTTCAAAAATCTACCGCTCACCGCCCTCATATCGGAGTTCATCAGTGAAGGATAGTGCAGAAGCAACCATCCGAACAGATATGTGTATGGTAGCTCCAGCCGAGGAAAGCTTCCTTTCTCGCCCTTTCCTCAAAGTATTTGATCGACAAAAAGGCGGAGGGCAGCATTCACTATACAAGTCATCGCTGACAATAGATCCATCCGGTAGCCGAAGACTAAGCGGACAGCAGCAAATAGTATGCCTTGATAAAAGTGATCGACGGCACTGGCTCCAAGAACGACGTATTGTCGAAGCCAATAAGTGAGGAAATCCGCCAGCTGGGCTTCCTTCGACATGGGCCTGTAGCCCAGCCTCATGTAGCTTTCAATAATGTCTCCTTCCTTGAAAGGAGGACACTAGAGATGATCCTCGATCTTGATATCCATATCATTGTTTTCTTCCATCAACCCTATCACTTCGCTGTTGCTAAGTGGTCTGAAGAAGGTGGGTTTGCAGTTATCGTGCTCCTTGGTCTTCTTCTCAATGATATGGTTGAGAAAGAGATATGGCAACCATTTGGTCGAGTAGCAGGTGCCGGATGTACCACTCTTGTAGTACAAGGAACAGATCTTGTAGTGGCATAGCAGCTTTTCAAAGACAGCCACACTCTTGGCGTAATTTGTCCAACTCATCATTAGTCGGGACAAATTTTTCATAGGGGATATCCCCCATTGGCAGGCTGGAGATGTACTTCATCTCGTGTAAAGCCAATCCGATCTCTCCGTATGGTGTCATAAAAGTCCCCATTCTGTAGTTGTATCTCTCTGCCAATGAAAGGAATAGATACGGATTAGGCGAAAAAATATAAACGGTGGCGTACACCGCTTGGTATAGCTCAATCTCCTTAAGCCGGTCTTTAAATTGAGCTAATATCCAATTGGCTATATAGATCCATCTCTTGTTATCCGGATTCACAAGACCTGTCAATCGAATATCTTGGTCTGGATACCTTCCCTCAACCTTTGTAAGCTTATTTGCGAATATCAGAGTTCTGACTGTTATCAGCAGGGAAGAGTTTTTTGGTAGGATGCAACCGGGTTTCAGTCCTCTGTGTAGGGAGCTGTGATGCTCAGAGGAACTGTAGAACATGTCTTTGCTGTTTGGCCCCTTCTTCACACAGATATTCCCCGTTTGGGCTTGCTGAAGTGGAGTTATATCACATTCCATCCTTCTGGGATAGCTCGCAAAAGCATAGCGAGACAGGGGAAGGCATCTGGAAATCTCCGGTAGAAGTATCATCTTCTCGCCTCTTTGAAAAAGTCTATGTTCCATGCGAGGTCTAGGCTGAGAGTTCTTGTCAAAAGCCTCACCGAATAGGAACAATGGCTTCTTATGAGTAACTGTGTCTGCAGTTTGGAGTGGCTGCCCGTTCATCAAACACAACAGAGTTTCATTATCTTGTGCCACCAGGATGGCTTACCGAAATGACGGCAAGGCATATTGAGGATATGTCACATGGGAAAGATCCTTCTTGAACTCAGGTTCAGCCAAAGATCCTGCAAAGACCTCATAATTGGGATCTTCCCTGAGGTTAACTTCATCAAATAAAGAGATAAAGATTAGTACATGCAAAATCATAAAGTTTCTTTAAAAAGAGTTCATCAAATTGTGCTATGTGCAAAGTATCCAATTGCGCCAACACATCCACTTGCGCAAGACATCAGGTTGCGCTAACCCACTTGCGCAAGGCATCAGTTTGCGCTGGCTCAACCGACTTGCGCAAATCGATGGATCGTGCCGAACATCTGCCAGCGCTTTCCAACCGATTGTGCAAGAATATAGTTTTCATAAAAATGAAAACTATTGTGTGTGCAACCAAAATCCTAAACAGGGCGGCACAATACCATCAATCTCTAAAAAGAGAGAGGTATGAAGGTTCAAAAATGTCAAGAACCCTAAAAAGGGTTTCGATCGAGTTTGTCATCTACCTTGCAGCGCTGGGTGGCCAATCTCATGACGAGATACTCGTGGCGCAACACGAGTGGAGGATTCGGCCGGAGACTTGCCCTTCTCGGTGGCAGTTCGCTTAGGAGCCATTAACGTCGACGGCGAGAGGAAGGAGGAGTAGTCGGAGTAGGAGGGAAGCTTTTATCTCTTCAGAAAATTGAAAGCAAGTAAAGGTTGACAGAATGAGAATGGAAACTATTTATAGTTTTTAGAAGTATAACAGTCACCTCAGATTGCGCCACAAAAGTCGGAGCTGATTCCTCCAAACGCGCAGTCAAAGCGCTACTTGCGCAACTTGATTTTCAATTCGAAATTCAAAGTATTTCGAAACTTTGAATATTTTTAAATTTCGAAAACTTTGAAGGGGGTCTTGTAGGTCCTAAAAATTAAGTTGCACCCATCAAAAAAGCAAATTACGTTGAACTGCGCCAATATCCAAGCGCGCAATGCTGATGTTGAACTGTGCAGGAAGCAAATTAAGTTGAACTTTGAAGGGGGTCTTGTAGGTCCTAAAAATTAAGTTGCGCACCCTTCAATGAACTGTGCAGGAAGCAAATTACGCAACAAATCAACTGTGCGAGGTTGAACTGCGCCAATATCCAAGCGCGCAATGCTGATGTGGCAACGTCATCATTACCTGACACAAAATCAAATTTTCTGACAACTGACAGCCCGAAAAGCGAGGAGTCTGTTCGTTTTTTGAGCCGCGCCGCATTCTAGGATAGCTGTTAGCGCAGTCCAGCTGTCAACTCCCAACACAGTCTGCCAGCCCAACTGAAGCGCAGTCTGCCAGATCCTCTTCAGCACAATTCGATCCTAGCGCAGTCTGAAGCTAGCACAGTTCAAGCGGCACAATCCATCAAGATAACTGACATTTTATACATGGCCTACATACCATCAATTGCTCACCATGTGGCAACCGTCTGTACACGACCATACATATTTCAATCAAATAATGCCACGCGTCTAATACAGTTGAGCCATGATCGAGTAACTGCCAACGCAGTTCGTTGTTTGCGTAGTCCAATGCTTGCACAATCCAGCCTGTACAATCCAGAAATAACTACTAATTAGTTATTTTCCAGAACTCTATAAATAGAGTTTCAAGTCCTTCATTATCAAGATCAGATCATTCAAGATCATCAGAGAGATCAGGAGTTCTTGTCCAAGTGCTGCTGCATCCTTCAGAGGCTATCGTATTCAAAGTTCACATCGTCCAAGGGATAAAGTGATCGTCTTCAGATCGGATTCCTATAGTTGTACTTTCCCAGAATTCAATTGTAATCTTCTTACAAAGTTTGTGAAATAAAAAAACTTTTGTTTTTGCAAACAGTGTCTGCATTGTTAACTCTTAGCAAAACATTCTTGACACATGCAGACTCGATTGGCAGCTGTGACTCTCAGGTTCAGCTCTACACCAACCAACACCTATCTATATGATGGTCCATAGGAAATCCGATGATTAGCCGCTGTGACTCTCCGGTTCAGCTCATCGCTAAGGACTCAGATATCGACTACCCTTTTAACATGGGTCTCTTTTACCCAGGGTGCTCATAATCTCTCCTAGACCGAGTGGCCCAGGTGTCCCTAGATTCCACACGATAGACAAATTTTACTCGTGCACGAGTTATCCGAGACCATATACATGCTCTAGCAGTTCTATCAGATGAGACAGATTTGTGAACAGATGTACGACATGTTCTTTTTATGCCTTTGTAGATATACTACACGTTTATTTCGTGCCTTTTTTTATTCATGTCAATCATGTACAAGTTCGTCTATACATGTCTACAATTCTCAAGCATACTTAGCAACAAGCAATGATTAAGCATTCAATTCGATTCATTTGTCTTCTCTTATCCTATCAAGCATGACAAGCCTCATATCAGTTCTTATTAGCAGGCAACAAGTCTTCTTATTAGTATGCAGATTATTTTTTTCTTGTTCTTAGCATAGCAACATGAGAAATCTCTTATAAGCATACATACTGATTACCATCTTGTTATTAGCATGACAAGGTTCTCTTGATCAAGGTAACATTCATTTCTTAGCAAGGCAAACATGTGAATTCTTTTAAAGCATACTCGATGATTTACCATCTTGTTATTAACAATAGCATTCAATAAAAAAATCAAATTCTTATTAGGCGTAAGCGAATCAGCAAATGAGACTTCGTCCACTCATCCAGATCAATCGTCTTCTGTTGCAGAGCCAACAATCCGATCTTTCTGTCTATCTAGTGCCTTCGCGTAGCGGGGCACTATAGGTACCGTCCATGTACTAAGGGAACGCCTTGGCGAACTGCAGGAACTGCTGTACACCCTCAATGAATTTATTCCATACACCGCATGTGTCATCAGGATGACGGTTGTACAATCACGAACGATGCCACAAATAGTAATTTATATCCATTTGACAATAATTCTGTAAAGATAGATACACATTATTCAAGTATATTCCAAATGGATGCATAGGATTCTCCGTCAAAGGATTCTGGCTTGTCCCACCAACAATCGAAATCTTTTTACTTATAGGATACTCTATACACTCTTGATTTCAGGCTAATACGAACATTTAATATAAGAGATAATGATATCTCTGTCATCATGTGTTCCTTGTGAGCCTAAAAGGAAAACTTGACCTCGGAGTGTCCAAGCTAGCACTTACCATGAAATACTTGGCGATACCTACCTACATACCTAGTATCTTGACATATGTCTTGATACTGTACCAATCATACCTACACTTCTAGGATACTCTATACACTCTAGGTACTAGGATACTCTTGACACGACCAAGTAGGATCGGACCGGGCTAACTCATCTAAGAAACAAACCCCTTGTTTCTTAGAATTTTTGCCGAATATAGACTAATACTTTAATGACATATCCATATATGATACTAAGTGCTACGTAGACACTATAATCACACCATAACCTAAATTTTAATTTTAATAATTATGAATATCATTCCTACCACTGTGTCCTAAATACTTGTTGTCCAATTTGTGTGTCCACATCAATATATTCTCCAATACATAACCAAGTCCAAATTATGTATCACAACATAATATAATTTTGTATCCAAGTCAAAGAGAAGAAGGAGTGTGTGTCTGTGACCACCACAAACATACTATGTATCATGTCAGTGTCCGTATTAGAGTTAGGTTAGCATGTGTGTGTAATGTTTAGTGTCCATGTCTGAGTTAGGTTAGTGATACGAGAGAAAGAGCGAAAGAGAGAAAAATGGAGGTTTACCGAGATGGAGGTCTTCAGAGCAGAGGACGCCGGAGCAGGAGGGTTGTCGGGATAGCAGCTCGACGGAGGCCAGAGGCGGGGGAGGGCAGATGGTCGTCAGGGGGAGGGGGCACCGAGGGGGGCTGGAGGTCGAGGGGGCAGAGGGTCGGAGGTGGCGGAGGGGGCTGGAGGTCGAGGGAGGGAGGGGGCTACAGCTGGAGGCGGAAAAGGGGCGGAGGATCTGGAGGTCGAGGGGGGCAGGGGCGGGGGAGGGCAGAGGGTCGGAGGTGGCGGAGGGGGGCTGGAGGTCGGGGGGAGGGAGAAATGAAATAGAAATTTGGATTTCCCCTCTATTTGACGAAAAGTAGCGACGTCAAGAAAAGGACGTCGCTAAACGTCGTAAAATCCATATAATATTGCAACGACGTCATGTAAAAGTCGCTAAACATTGCTGATTTTAAAATTATAGTGACGTTTAGCGGCTCCTCAGTAACGTGACTTTCTAATATGCTTAATGTAGTCACTATACGTCGTTGAACGTCGTTATATTTTCTTAACAGCGACGTTTAGCGACGTAAATAAAAATATTGCTAATTTCGTAAATATTAGCGACGTTTTGACCAGATGTCACTAATTACGTCACTGATTTGACGTATTTTGGTAGTGTCTCCATATATACTACTTACGTTCAATGAGAAAAATTACTTCAAGTGGTCGGTGTCCTTTCTTCTATTCATTGTCGGTCGTGGTAAGAAGAATCATCTTATCAGAAAAGTGAACGCGCATGCAAAGAGCAATCCCTCTGATGATAAGTGGGATAAGGATAATTCTCTTTTGATGTCATGGCTCTTATCCATCATGACACCAAAAATCATGAAGTCCGTGTACTACTTGGACACTGTTCATCTTATCTGAGCTAAGTTGGAGAAAACGTATGTCAAAAGGAAAATCTTTACACAAGTATACTCCCTAAATCAGCAGATCCATACTTTGAGACATGGAGGGTCATTGGCTGCAAAATATTATGCTACCCTTGTAAGAGCTTGATCATTATCTTATCCAAAAGTGGGAACTAAAGAAGATTGTCAATACTACTATATGCAATTTGAGGAGCAGATAACCTTTAAGTTCCTTACGAGACTCGATCCTTCTTTCAAAGTACAACAACCAAGAGTTCTTGATGCAAAACTACCATCACTTTGATCTATAGTCTATGAATCTATTTGCAATGAAGAGGATCAAAAAGGAAGATGAACACCACTTTAAAAGAGGATATAAGCACCGAGTGGTTGGTGCTCACATCTGCATCCTAAGATGGAGGTGCAAAACTACCAAGGAGGACTGGTTGCAATGAAAAACCAGTAGAGTATACAAGAAGTTGGGATGCTTAGAGGTGGCCTATTAGCAGAAGTGTCTACATCTAAAAAAAATATATAAAAAATGTCAATGATCAAAAGTAGTCTAAGCATAATGGTGGATCCTCATCCCAGCTTAGCACTTCTAGCTCTCCTGCTGACTTGTAAACCCTCTTCCTGAATTTTCAAATTTCATAAATTGGTAATTATTAAGTTGCTATTATTGAATTCCTATCTACTGATTACTCAAATACCTAATTATTAATTACCAACAAGCTTATTATTATTTTTTAACTTTTACCAATTAGTAAGTAACAAGTTAATAATAATTTCCTTATAAGGGTTAAAATACATTTTTCCTATTATTATCTACAAATTTAAATTACTAAACACCACCCCCCCACACATGTTAGTTATTATTAATAATTAAATTCCTTAACATAATTACCCTAAGAAGTTATCTAAGGAGTCTTGTTTGAAACTTCAATTGCTATAAACAAATTTCTCCTCCTTAAACAATTCTCTCTCTCTCTCTCTCTATATATATATATATATACACCACACACACGGCACGTGTGCATAAGAGCCCCGAGTTTATTTTTGTTCACCCACCAAAACTAGTGTGGATGCTCATTCGTGAGAAAAAATCTTGTCACTTGGTAAATTAAGAAGTATACTCTATATGCAAGATTGTGTACCAAAGCCAATAAAGAACCATCGCCTAGAGTACTATTAAGCGAATGTAGTTGAAGAGACGGTTGTGTTAGTTGGGTCTCTCCTCTAATTTCCTTTTTTATACTTATATTGTGATAACAAGACGACAATCAACATAGCAAGTGATCAAGTTCAACATGATGAGACAAAACACATTGTGATTGGCCATCATTTTATTTGTGACAAGTTGGATTCAAAGGAGTTATACTTGATTTATATTACATCAACGAAACAAGTTACTGACATATTCACTAAGGTTTGGTTGGTCAAGGTTTCAGAATTTTCTCGACAAGCTCAACATGACAGATATCTATACTTCGCGTTATGAGGACTGTAGAGAAGATTATATGAAGAGTACATCCATTAAAGAAAAGATTACATGAAAAATTACATCCATTAAAGAGGAAGATTGTTTTTCTAGACTAGATCTAGATTTGATAATGATTTACTTCCTTAATTATAGAGTATATTTTATTATGATTTGGTTTCCTAGTTTGATTTTATTTGCTCTTTGCACCAATCTTTTTTCTATAAATAAGGCTTTGATGCATATATTGTAACAATCAATTATAAGATTTTTTTTCCTTTATAATTTTGAATTTCTACACTAGATAATAGTTTCGATAGCTCGCTACACATATCCTCGAGTGCATCCTTTTTTGCTTCTTTTTTTAAAAAAAGTGGTATTGTTCACTTGGATGATGCTTCACTTTGTTAGTTTGTCACTAAAGGAATATAAGTAGTGTGCAAGATTGGTAAAGTGTGGTATGTACCAAAGATACAGATGAATCTTATAACGTCAGACATATTTAGATTTTGATCGTCATGAATTTTCAATGAGGGGTAGAGTTCTAAGGGTGACACCATTCGTTATGGGTAGTTCTTTTATAACAGGTGACACTTTCAAGGTAGTGCTTCTTTGATTTTTTGTCGTGATAGGCAAAGATATTGGTTATGGTTCATGTTTGTAGTAGGGGACCCTTTTGTGGATCGAGGACAACATATCATATTTTTCATTGATGCAGGTGCTATGATGGTGATTTTGAAATGCTCTAACATGGTTGATGCTGCAAAGATGAAATAAGAATTCGAAGTGGGTTCAAGTTGGGAGTTGAATTGCGACTAGTCGACTAGTGCCTTATGGAGGGACGGTTCGTGAGATTGAGACTACTGCTTGAAGGCTGAATACTAAAGTTGCTACATGTTTATTGAGTTGAATGACGAAGATTATCCAAAGTGGTAGCTTGTACGAGTTCATGACATGTATAAAGAGACAAGATTCCCTTGAGAGTTTATCCTTGTGCTCGTAGCGGTGTTGGGTAGACACCAACATGTTAAGAAAAAGAAAAAGTGTAGAGTGATTATTGAAGAGGAAGATTAGATTTTTCATGTCATAATATAAAAATATTTTACTTATAAAGGCACAACCCCTATTGTTAAATGACAACACAAAAATTGTAAAAATTTATAACCAAATTGTCATTATCAAAATTGTTAGGGGGACATCACATAGTATATAAAAACCGACATTTGTCTTAGTATTGTCAGGATCCTGACAGTCCTCTGTTGTCCCCAACGGAACTGTATCAAATTTTGAGGTTCGGAATACTCATTTTGGCTTCTATACTTTAAAAAACACCAATTAGAAAATTATTAACCTATAATCTAATAAGTAATATTTAAAAACACTTAAACTAAAAATTCAAAAAAATAAATCTAGAATTGTAAGAGGAAAATAATTTTTCAAAAATAGAGAAGAAGAGGAATAGAAAGATTATCTTGATTGAGAAGTAGTTTTGTGTGTGCCATACCTTGTAAGAAAAAGATGAAGAGAATTGGGGAGGAGAACGTAGGAATAAGAGGAAGAGTGAAATTTTGCATTTAGAGAGAGAATGTGTTGCTCCCAATAAATTTTCGTGCTAGTCCCTAACTAAACTTAGGTTTAATTACACCGACCCTCCTATGTTCATGAGTATTACATGGACTACCCCTATTCTGAAAATAAGTACACTGGCCACCCATTTCCTTCATAAATTTTATTAGTGGCCAGTGTCATTAGTTTCTATAAAAAATGTAAACTACAGGGGGTCCGTATAAGTAGTTTCAAAGGAGTGGTCGTGTAATAAATATAAAACATAATGATAGTTAATACAATTAAACCAAAAATTAAAAGAAAAATGCTAAAGTCTACAACTAAATGTTTACAACCTTTTTACAACCCCTTTCTTCCACCCCTTACACATGGGTCCCACCGGGTCCTGCCTCCCCTCTCACCCCCTGCTACATGGGCTCCACCTGACCCCATCACTTTCCTTCCTCCTCCAATCGAAGTCCGACACGTGGCGATTGTAAGAAAATTATAAGCATTTGGTTATAGGTACAGCAAAGCTGAAATTAAAATACTATATCCAGTGGTTTCCTCTAACAATAAAGATTGTGTTTTTTTTATTACAAAATGATGCCTTTATATATAACACGAAAATAATTAATAAAGCTGCAAACTAACCAAACAGTGGACCAATGCGGCTGCAAGCAACCATGAGGGGACTGGATATACGCTCTAAAATCAACCCCTGAATCAATTGAAAAAATCCATTGTGTGCGACGGACGCGTACTCAATTCCTATTGGTTTCAACATTGGACATAGCACCGAGGACTTGCAAGAAAAGTTCAAAGAAATGGATGTAATTGCTTTGATCTTTCAATTCAGAGGTTAATTACTTATGAAAATGACAGTTTAAAACGCCATGGAAGTACTCGTCAACGGCTTTGGATTACAAAATTAATGTTGGTCTTGAGTGACGAAGTTCCTTAGTTTCAGTTTGGACAGCACATATTTTCTAATGCGTAAGAGGAGGAGAATCTGTGTTTGTAGACAAAGCAATAGTGCTAACGAAACCTGAAAATATGGGTCGTGCTTCAATATATTATATTGTGGAGCTCATATATAATGGCAGTACTGCACGTAAGACTTCAAATTATCTCCTATATACAAAGATGAAGTAATGCATGCATCAGGAAAATGCTTGTTTTAGTGTGACCTTTAGATTTTTTAAAAATATTGTCAACTGTCGTGATTGAAGTGGTGATATATATAATCATTACTGACATTGCATTTCGATTAAAAAAAGGGTTACTCAGTAGTGACCAATGTTCCGAGGATACAAACTGGACACGACACGTAGTGGATATTGAGATATGGACACGTGCACGACAACAATCATGGTATCTGGTGGGGGGTCTTGGATACTAATTAACAATCATCTGGTCGATTAGTCTATTTAGTTACACCAAACTCCTGTCAATAACTATACACTCGCATATCGAATTCACCTTACTAGTGGTAAGAGGCAAGTTTTCTTTTCCCTTATGTCGAAGTTGGTTGATTTGGATCGACTGACTCTCTCATCAAGTTTGAGTTTTATTCACTGGCTCACTGACGAGGCCTACTGCGTTTACGTATAAGCCATATTGATCCACCCGGAAAAAGAATGGAAAACATATTTCCTTATGAAAACGAAGAATGACTCTCGCATTGATATCGTCTATCCAAGGATCTGGAGTCAGATAGCTGGTCAACCTATACTAAAAAAATGATCGACTAAAAGATTATTTAGGATTTGTGTTAGTATTATAAATAGTTGTTATTTCCAAGGCATAATTTTCGATGGAAAAACCGAGAAATGAAACGATTGTAAAGACAATGTTTCGAAGCAACTCTTCAAAGAAGGTGCAATACAGAGATCCTTGAAGGATTTTGTGCAACGAATATATAAAAATATTTCGTTACCATAGCAAACGAATGTAATGCTTCTAAAAAGAAGGCACTACAAAGATCCTTGAAGGATTATGTGTAACGAATATCTAAAAAGATTTCGTTACCGTAGCAAACGAATGTGTTGCTTCTAAAAAGAAGGTATAAATCGAATTGCTAGCAGCAGCAGTGACGAAAATTCACAAGGAGTTTCTGATTAGATCAGAGAAGAAGAGAAGGAAAGAAGAAAGAGAGAGGCAGCTTTGCTGAGGTGATCAGATCACCGTTGCTCAAAGCAAGATTCGCCTTTATACGATCCGCTTCCAGGAACCAGCAAGTCCTAGACAACTTCTGGAATGCTCGTCAGTCAATATTTGAGACTTGAACGAGCTTCCTAAACTTTACGGACTCCTTTAACTCTCTTCTTGATGCATCTTTCAAAGGAGGCCAAGGGGTTATTTATAGAGTGGAGTGAGACTTCACCTGTCACGACCCGATACCAATTTGTTGGGTCGAATCGGATCATGTCCAGCCTGCACCGTTGTGAGACGACGGCAGTAAGCTATATCCCAATTGCAAGTAATCACAACAACACAATCCATTTTGTCACAACATCTGAATTTCGAATATTTAAATAAACTTTGTCCAACAAAAATATAACTGAAATAAAAACTGAATAAACTGTCTTTTATTTAACAAAAAGATAAAACATCCTCTAGAGATTAGGCTCATCAGCCCCAAGATTAACATCGTCCACGTGGAATGCTGGAAGCACATCAGGGTATAGCTCAGGATCGTAATAACTACTAATCAGTAGCTCTGCATCATCAAAAGAACCTTAAAATGTTGTCTCCAGTCAGGAGGGAGCAAAGTACAATTCATGATAATCCAACAATTGAAATAATAATAGAGTTATGCACTTTTAAACAATTTGAAATAAATAGTTCTTCAGCAGTTAAAACATTGTGTTGCTAATAGGCAATGAATATGACCGGATTGGGTTGTACAGTTGTATCCTATTGATACGATATGGCTTATCCCCGTGTATATGAGGGGTAAGCTAACACAGTCAGTATACTACTTTGGATGTGGTCATACTCATTACACTACTCCCCCAGTACCCAACAGTCAATCAGTCAATGCTCTCAGAGAGAGTTCCGTGTTATATCGTGGTTTAAACTTGCAATAAACGATTACTAAATAATTGGTAAACTAACACAAATTGTACTTGCCTTGATCTATTGACTTGATTTGGAAGTCGGTACCGGGAAGTCAAACTCGTCCTCGAAATCATACAATTTAGAATCCTGACTTAGAACCAAATTGGAAACCATTCTAGGTGTGCTAGTTATAATCTCTAGAATTTTATCCTAGTCAAGTGTTATATTGTTACAATTATACTACTGATACACGATTATCGATACAAATTAAAATTATTAATTTACGAAAGAAAAAGTCAATTTAATAGTTATTTAAAAAATTCGCATTTTCTGATTATTTGGCAAAACTTTATATTTTGTAATATATCTAAAACTAGGTTTTTCTTTAAATGAGAAAAACGTGAATTTTGTTTAAATTACAAACTTGTAATTTTTTTAATTTATTTAATGTGAGAAAATAATATTGATTTTCTATAAAATAATTATTTTACTATTTTTTTACGTGTTTACGCCAACCACAAACCAGAAAAGAATAAAACTACACTAACTTATTACAAAACCACATAAAGTAATAAAAGCTGGGCTTATGCCCTTTACAGATTTTTTTTTTTTACATAAATTGAAATAAGATAAAATTTGTTAGCTCTGAAAAATGTCTTGCACTAATAAATACTGAAAATAAAAATAATTAAATTAAATTAAATTTATTAAGAGCCTCAGACTTGGTCCAATCGTCATAATATAGCTAATGTCTGAACGTCCGGAACAATGTCGGTTTCGTTTGCATTTCACTAAGGGCCCATTGACCGATATGGTAGTCGCCCAAAATCCACTTTAAAAATATTTTCGAAATCCGATTTAAAAATATTCCTTTATAAATTTTATAAAAATTTCGGCAGCATTCCCTCTATTTTCGGGATAACCCAAAACTGGAAAAATGCCAGAAACACAACCAGTAAAATATCCCAAACCAGGGATCCAAACCAATCCACAAATATTCCAACCCAGAAAATATCACAAAGCTAAAACAAAACCTAGCACAATATAATCACAAAATTGTTCCGAAACGAAGTTCAAAAAATACCGAAAAGCCACAGAAACAAAATAGTATAGTTCTTAATCCATCAATGCTCAGAAAAATCCGAGATCACAATCGGCATTCCGAAACAAATAAGACAGAACCTATCCGAAATTATCTCGAAAATTTTGAGAACCCGAAAACCACAGAACTAACTCGAAATTTCGAGGAAACACCAAATGAAACCAACCAAAACTTATTCCGAAATGAGTCTTGGAAATACCGAGAACATAATCGGAAACTACAACCGAATCCCGTTGTGGGATCGGGGACCAAGAATCATCATAGACTACGGAACAGAAACGGGGACAACAAAAATATACCTTGGGTTGCTCGGCTAGAGCTCTCAGGTGTAAAAATAGGAAAAGAAGGCGAATCCCGCGAACTCGGATTAATCCAGAACACGCGGACAGCAGGATCGAAAACACGGGAAACCACGGACAACAGGTCGGGGCACGGAAACAGCAACGCACACAGAAAAGTTCGCACGATGCAGCGCACGCAGGCGCCGGCGAGGCTCGAGGCGGCGTTGCAGGATCGGGGTCAACGGCGGGAGCCGTTCGGTCGGCCGAGAGGGGGCCGTGCAGGGGATCGGCGGCGAGCGACGCTGGAGGCGGCGTCGGGGTAGTCCGGGCGGCTACCGGCCTGGGCGGCGAAGACAGCGGCTGCGGGGAGGACTCCGACGCCGGAGTTCGACTATGGCTGGAATTTGGGGAAAGGGGTTTGGGTGTGGAGGAAAAATGAAGTGTGGAGAAGGGAAGGAGAAGATGGTTAAAGTAGGAAGAGGAAATGGGGTTACGGGAGATGAAACGAGGAGTCGGGGTGGCCGTTTCGGAAGGCTCGGCCGAGAGGTCGTTTGGGAACGGAAAGGAAAAACTTTTCCTTTGCCTCAGGTTAAATGAGAGAGAAAATTAATGAGGGTTTTAGTAAAAGTTAAGTAAATGAGAGAATGAGAGTTTTAATAAGAAATTAAATATTCCTTTCTTACGCTGGTAAAAGAAACAAAAGAGAGAGAGAGCCTAAGAGTTTAATAAGAGTTTTCAAAAAATTTGTTTTATAGGAAAAGTTAAATGAGTATTTAATAAGTATTATTTTCTTTTTTACTAAGGAAAAATATATTCATATTTATAATTACTAACCGAAATTTGAGTTCGGTTTTCCGAAATGGATTCAAGATAGGTTCGGGATTGGTCAGGTCAAACAGCAAAAATTCAGAAAAATAATTTTTCTAAAATATGGCTTTTCATAAATAACAATTTCTAAAATAAAATTTTACGGGTTTTAATTTGAACTCTAAAATTTCAGAAATAATAATTTTTTTAAAAAAATCAATTTTCCTAAATTAACAACTAATAATGATTAATAATCATAATAAGCTAATTAAAATATTCAATTAATTAACTAAAAATTACGGGTTTCACAACCTTTCCTCCTTAGGAAATTTTGTCCTCGAAATTAAAAGATAGGTTTAGGAATTACCTCAGGTCTCAAATAGATACGGATACTGCTCCCGCATCTCATCTTCTCGCTCCCAGGTAGACTCACCTGGGGAATTATGTCGCCACATAACTCTAACTATGGGCGTCACAGAGTTCCCGGTTCTCTTCTCACCTTCGTCTAGAATCGCCACTGGCTTCTCTGGCACTGTAAGGCTGGGTCCAATCTCCAGCTCTGAATGGTCCAAGATGTGACTCGGATCCGGGATGTAGCATCTGAGCTGTGAAACATAGAAGACGTTGTGCACGCCTTCAAGATTAGCTGGTAGAGCTAATCGGTACGCTACTTCTCTAATTCGGCTCAAAACTTCGAGTGGGCCGATGTACCTGGGGCTCAGCTTTCCTGTTCTGCTAAATCTGATAGTTCCTCTGGTAGGGGAGATCTTCACGAACACAATGTCTCCTTCTTCGAACTTCAATAGTCGGCGACTGCTATCAGCCCAATGTTTCTGTCTGTCCTGAGCAATTCTGAGCTTGTCTCTAATCACCTTTACCTTCTCTGCTGCATCGGTCACCATTTCAGGTCCAAGCAGTACTCTTTCTCCTACGTCGTTCCAAACAAGTGGAGTGCGGCAACGACGTCCATAGAGTGCCTCGAACGGTGTCATACCGATGCTGATTTGGTAGCTGTTGTTGTAGGAGAACTCTACCAAGTGCAAGTGGTCTTTCCAAGACCCTCCAAATTCTAAGACGCAAGATCTCAGCATATCTTCTAGCGTCTGGATGGTCCTCTCCGATTGTCCGTCAGTTTGGGGATGATACGCGGTGCTGAACTTCAGTTGTGTTCCCAACTTGTCATGCTAACTCTTCCAAAAGTGTGAGGTAAATCTAGTATCTCGGTAAGATACAATACTTACCGATACTTCATGAATCCGGCAGATGTGTCTCATGTACAGTGCTGCCAACTTCTTAGTGGATAGACCAACCTTGAAGGGGATAAAGTGAGCTGACTATGTCAGTCGGTCCACAATAACCCAAATGGCGTCCTTTCCTCTTTGGGATCGAGGCAATCCTGACACAAAGTCCATCGTTATATGCTCCCACTTCCACTCCAGAATGTCCAGCAGCTGTAGAAGTCATACGGGTCTCTGTCTGCTAGCCTTCACTTGTTGACAAATCAAGCATCTAGCCACAAATCTGGATACATCCTTCTTCATTTCATACCACCAAACAATGATACGCATATCCTGATACATCTTGTTAGCTCCAGGATGTATGGAATACTGCGACTGGTGCGCTTCTTGTATCAGCTCATTCCTCAGTTCGCCAGATGGTACACACAGCCTCGTACCATTCTTCAATGCTCCGTCACTGGCGGTAGAGAATCCTTTAAGTGTTCCTGCTAGCACTTGATCTCTGAGTTTGCAAAGCGTCTTGTCTTGGAATTGTGTCTCCTTAATTTTGTCCATCAGACTTGAACACAATTGCAACTGCATCATGGTTGAGTCAGCTCCAGGTACAATAGCTTCTCGCCCCAGTTCCTTCATCTTTTTCTCAGGCAGTACAATCTCCAGACCAACCTTCTCTATGTCCTCCAACAAGTGCCGCTCCTTAGTTAAAAGCATCGCTACTGGGTATCGACTAAGTGCATCTGCAACCACATTAGCCTTACCCGGATGGTACTGTAAGTAGATGTCAAAATCCTTCATCAGCTCCAGCCATCTTCTTTGTCTCATGTTCAACTCCTTCTGAGTGAAAATATATTTCAGACTTTTGTGGTCTGTAAATATTTCCACTCTCTCTCCAAAGAGATAATGCTTCCATAACTTCAAAGCAAAGATGACTGCAGCAAGCTCCAGATCATGTGTGGGATAGTTCTTCTCATGAGTCCGTAATTGCCTAGATGCGTAAGCAATCACTTTCCTATGTTGTTGAAGAACGCAACACAGTCATTTTCTAGAGGCATCACTGTATATTGAAAAACCTCCGGTATCTGCGGGTAGCGCAAGTATCGGTGCTGTTGTAAGTCTCTTCTTCCGTTCCTCAAACGATGCCTGGCAAGCTTCCGTCCAGATGAACTCTTCATTCTTCCGAGTGAGCTTCATCATTGGTTCAGCAATCCTGACAAAATCCTTCACAAACTTTCGATAGTAGCTGACCAAGCCCAAGAAACTTCTGATTTTAGCAACTCAACTTGGTGTACTCCACTTCTCAATAGCAGCTATCTTCTTAGGATCTACCGAAATTCCTTCTCCTGTGACAACATGGCCAAGAAAATCTACCTTGTCTAGAAAGAATTCACATTTGGATAGCTTACCATAGAGCTTCTCTTTTCTCAAAGTTTCCAGAACTTTCCTGAGGTGCTCTTCATGCTCCTCTTCAGTCTTTGAGTAGATCAGAATGTCGTCGATGAAGACAACGACAAACTGATCTAGGTATTCTTGAAAAACCTTATTCATAAGGTTCATGAATACAGCAGGAGCATTCGTTAGTCCAAACGGCATGACCAAGAATTCAAACTGTCCATACATGGTGTTGAACGCCGTCTTGGGAATGTCCTCCTTCCTAACCTTGATCTGATGGTAGCCAGATCTTAGGTCAATCTTCAAAAACACTTTAGCTCCACTCAATTGATCAAACAGGTCATCGATCCGGGACAGAGGGTACTTATTCTTGATGGTGATATTGTTCAGCGCCCGGTAGTCGATGCACATCCGTATAGTTTCGTCCTTCTTGGAAATAAACAAGACAGGTGCTTCCCAGGGTGAAGCTTCATCTTTGATAAATCCAAGGGCCTTTAGTTCATTGATCTGATCCTTCATTTCCTTGGCCTCCTTTGGGTTGACTCTGTAGCATCCCTTAGAAATAGGGGAAGAGCCGGGGACTAGGTCAATGGTGAACTCTATGTCTCGATCTGGGGGTAATCCGGGAAGACTATCAGAGAAAACATCCATAAATTCTGCTATGATAGGGTGAGGAGGTCCAGGTTCTTCGGTGATAGAGGAGTAAGTAATACCCTCCATATCTTCCTGAGCTCGAGAGATTTCAAACTTTGGCTCTCCAGGTGGGCTGAAGACTACACATTCTCTATGACAATCTATCAGCGCATGCTGCTTACTTAACCAGTCCATTCCTAGGACTACATCATAGTTAGGTAAGGGCATCACTAGTAAATGTGCTAAGAAGTTGTGTCCATATATTGTTATAGGACAGTTACAGGTCTCAGTAATGGGTATGGGTCCACCACCAGTCATAACTCTACATATCTTGCTAAATCCCGTATCTAGGTGGTGTGCAGTGATGAATTTTGTTGATATGAAACTATGTGATGCACCCGAATCAAATAATGCTAAAGCAGGATGTGAATGCACATAAATAAAACCTACGATGACATCAGCGGTAGGTTCCTGCTCTGGCTCTTGTTCCTCTGCTGTTAGGGCAAAAGCTCGCTCAGTCTTTTGTTGATGCTGCCCAAACTGTTGTTGCTGAGTGGGTAGAGGACCTTTTTGTTGAGTTGCTCCAGTCCGGTGGACTGACGAGGGGCAGTCCTTTACTTGGTGGATGGCAGACCCACAGACTAGGTAGTGTCCTAGCCTCTTCCTACAGATGTTCGACTGATTCCCTGGCCTCTTACAGAAATCGTAGACAGGAATCTGCTTCTGAGGTGCTCTGTCATTGGTCCTCGCCTGATGATGCTGCTGCTGGTGATGCGAAGGCCTATTGTTATTGTTGTGGTTGGGCCTCTTCTGGTTATTCTGGAAGTTGCTAGTTCCAGAATAATCCCTCTTTGAGCGAGCGGATTGACTCTTCTCTATATCCTGAGCTCGCTCCAGGATTCTTTCATAAGTCTTAGCATCGCCTGAGATCACATGGGTGCGGATCTGTTCTCTCAGACCATATCTGAACCTTTTAGCACGATCATCAGGGTCAGCTACCAAATTCTTGGCAAAATGGCCGAGTTGGCCGAATTCTGCCGTATATTCTCCAACAGTCATATTTCCTTGCTTCAGGTTCTGAAATTGCCTTTCCATCTCCCGCAACGCTGATGTTGGGAAGAACTTTCTCTGGAACAACCTCTTGAAGGTATTCCAGTCAAGCTGCTTGTCCTGGAGTCGGGGTTCATTTTGATACCATGTGCTTGCTGTATTTTGCAGTTGGAGTCCTACTGCTTCAGCCTTAAGGTCTTCTGGAAGTCGAGCGACGCTTAGGAGATGCTCCATGTTGTCGAGCCATTCGTCGGCATAAACGATTCCCTCAGTTCCCTTGAAGGGTCGAGGGTTCTGCTTCTTGAAACTCTCAATATCGCCCACCTTAGCAATATGATCCCCATTAATTTAAATGGCCTTAATGTTACATAAATTAATCCCTTAGATTTATGTTTACCTTGGTAGACCTTGGTTCAAGTTGAGCTGCTTCTCCTCTCCCCAGAGCAGTCATAGCCATGTTATGAGCATTCTCCATGCTTTTCCTCATAATCGCGGTTTGCTCTTGATGAGCTTCCGTTTGAGCTCTCTGGGCTTCTATCACTCCTCGTAGCAGACCTACGAGGTCGGTGGGGTCCACAGGACCGGTGGGGCAGCTGGAGTGGGTACTTCCACAGGGGACTGCAGCTCAGTCTGGAAAGATGATAGATCCGCCGTTGTAGCAGCATACATCCCACGGGGTGCATTATGCGGACGGTCGGTCAGCTGATGGGGTGTAAAACCCGAACTTGGTTGAGGAGATGGGGTATGATCGGGTGATGACATCCCATCGCCAGCAGAATTTGTGGCCATATTCTGGAAGGTTTAGGATTGCAAAATATAAGCAAGGTAGCCTACCAGTCTATAACAAACAAAAATATTTATTTATAATATATTTCGGTCCTATGTTGTGACAAATTAATGTTCTAGTGTTCTAAATATTTCTAGATATGTTTTCCTAAGTTGTTGATCCGACCTGCATGGGCCACCACTAAAAACATGTCACGACCCGGTCCCAATTTGTTGGGTCGAATCGGATCATGCCCAGCCTGCACCGTTGTGAGAGGCGGCAGTAAGCTGTATCCCAATTGCAGGTAATCACAACAACACAATCCAATTTGTCACAACATCTAAATTTTGAATATTTAAAATAAACTTTGTCCAACAAAAATACAATTGAAATAAAAACTGAATAAACTGTCTTTTATTTAACAAAAAGATAAAACATCCTCTAGAGATTAGGCTCATCAGTCCCAAGATCAACATCATCCACGTGGAATGCTGGAAGCACAGCAGGGTAGAGCTCAGGGTCGTAATAACTACTAATCAGTAGCTCTGCATCATCAAAAGAACCTAAAAATGTTGTCTCCAGTCAGGAGGGAGCAAAGTACAATTCATGATAATCCAACAATTGAAATAATAATAGAGTTATGTACTTTTAAACAATTTGAAATAAATAGTTCTTCAGCAGTTAAAACATTGTGATGTTAATAGGCAATGAATATAACCGGATTGGGTTGTACAGTTGTATCCTATTGATACGATATGGCTTATTCCCATGTGTATGAGGGGTAAGCTAACGCAGTCAGTATACTACTTTGGATGTGGTCATACTCATTACACTACTCCCTCAGTACCCAACAGTCAATCAGTCAATGCTCTCAGAGAGAGTTCCGTGTTATATCGTGGTTTAAACTTGCAATAAAACGATTACTAAATAATTGGTAAACTAACACAAATTGTACTTGCCTTGATCTATTGACTGGATTTGGAAGTCGGTACCGGGAAGTCAAACTCGTCCTCGAAATCCTACAATTTAGAATCCTGACTTAGAACCAAATTGGAAACCATTCTAGGTGTGCTAGTTATAATCTCTAGAATTTTATCCTAGTCAAGTTTTATATTGTTACAATTATACTACTGTTACACGATTATTGATACGAATTAAAATTATTAATTTACGAAAAAAAGTCAATTTAACATTTATTGGGAAAATTTACATTTTCTGATTATTTGGCAAAACTTTGTATTTTGTAATATATCTAAAACTAGGTTTTTCTTCAAATGAGAAAAACGTGAATTTTGTTTAAATTACAAACTTCTAATTTTCCTAATTTATTTAATGTGAGAAAATAATATTGATTTTCTATAAAATAATTATTTTACTATTTTTTACGTGTTTAAGCCAACCACAAACCAGAAAAGAATAAAACTACACTAACTTATTACAAAACCACATAAAGTAATAAAAGCTGGGCTTATGCCCTTTATAGATTTTTTTACATAAATTGAAATAAGATAAAATTTGTTAGCTCTGAAAAATGTCTTGCACTAATAAATACTGAAAACAAAACTAATTAAATTAAAATAAAATTTATTAGGAGCCTTAGACTTGGTCCAATCGTCATAATATAGCTAATGCCTCAACGTCCAGAACAATGCCGATTTCGTTTGCTTTTCACTAAGGGCCCATTGACCGAAATGGTAGTCGCCCAAAATTTACTTTAAAAATATTTCTGAAATCCGATTTAAAAATATTCCTTTATAAATTTTATAAAAATTTTGACAGCATTCCCTCTATTTTTGGGATAACCCAAAACTGGGAAAATGCCAGAAACACAACCAGTAAAATGTCCCAAACCAGGGATCCAAACCAATCCACAAATATTCCAACCCAGAAAATATCACAAAGCTAAAACAAAACCCAGCACAATATAACCACAGAATTATTCCGAAACGAAGTTCGAAAAATACCGAAAAGCAACAGAAACAAAATAGTATAGTTCTCAAGCCATCAATGCTCAGAAAAATCCGAGATCACAATCGTATTTCGAAACAGAGAAGACAGAACCTATCCAGAATTATCTCGAAAATTTTGAGGACCAGAAAACCACAGAACTAACTCGGAATTCCGAGGAAACACCAAATGAAACCAACCAAAACTTATTCCGAAATGAGTCTTAGAAATACCGAGAACATAATCGAAAACTACAACCGAATCCCATTGTGGGATCGGGGACCAAGAATCATCATAGACTACGGAACAGAAACGGGGACAACAGAAATATACCTTGGGTTGCTCGGCTAGAGCTCTCAGGTGTAAAAATAGGGAAAGAAGGCGAATCCCGCGAACTCGAATTAATCCAGAACACGCGGACAGCGGGATCGGAAACACGGGAAACCACGAACAGAAGGTCGGGGCACTGGAACAGCAACGCACACAGGAAAGTATGCACGAGGCAGCGCACGCAGGCGCCGGCGAGGCTCGAGGCGGCGGCGCGGGATCGGGGTCGGCGGCGGGAGCCCTCGGTCGACCGAGAGGGGGCCGCACAGGGGATCGGCGGCCGGCGACGCTGGAGGTGGCGTTGGGACGGTCCGGGCGGCTGCCGGCCTGGGCGGCGGAGACAGCGACTGCGGGGAGGACTCCGACGCCGGAGTTCAGCTAGGGCTGGAATTTGAGGAAAGGGGTTTAGGTGTGGAGGAAAAAATGAAGTGTGGAGAAAGAAAGGAGAAGATGGTTTAAGTAGGAAGAGGAAATGGGGTTACGGGAAATGAAACGAGGAGTCGGGGTGGCCGTTTCGGAAGGCTCGGCCGAGAGGTCGTTTGGGAACGGAAAGGAACAACTTTTCCTTTGCCTCAGGTTAAATGAGAGAGAAAATTAATGAGGGTTTTAGTAAAAGTTAAGTAAATGAGAGTTTTAATAAGGAATTAAATATTCCTTTCTTACGCTGCTGAAAGAAACAAAAGAGAGAGAGCCTAAGAGTTTAATAAGAGTTTTCAAAAAAATTGTTTTATAGGAAAAGTTAAAAGAGTATTTAATAAGTATTCTTTTCTTTTTACTAAGGAAAAATATATTCATATTTATAATTACTAACCGAAATTTGAGTTCGGTTTTCTGAAATTGATTCAAGATGGGTTCGTGACTGGTCAGGTCAAACACCAAAAATCTAAGAAAATAATTTTTCTCAAATATGGTTTTTCATAAATAAAAATTTATAAAATAAAATTTTACGGGTTTTAATTTAAACTCTAAAATTTCAGAAATAATAATTTAAAAAAACAATTTTTCTAAATTAACAACTAATAATGATTAATAATCATAATAAGCTAATTAAAATATTCAATTAATTAACTGAAAATTACGGGTTTCACATCACCTCTTCTCCTATCCGATGTGGGACTAAAATACCAATACTCAAAAATAGAGTTTGATATTTTAGATCATCCCACATTCAGCATTGAAGGGTGCCAGTCCACGCCTGCCCCCCGAAGACTCCCGTGCATGCACGAGACATCCTGGAGTCCGAGTTCGAGTCTGAGTCCGATCAACAAAAATTAACTTACATCATTGTTAGAATTAATCATTTTTCCTTCTAGGAAAATACTCCCACATGGCACACACTTGTGCCCCATTACACGTCATGTGCACACCTCAACACAAGCAATGTATTATATTGAGATACTTATCATTTGATGTAGCCGATGTGGGATTATCTTTCCTAGTCTAAAGGCAAAAACACCAACAATCCCCCACATATCTCAATATATGGATTGAGCGTTCCCCACAGTGACTGTCCATCATGCATTAGGAGAGATGTCGCTACAACTTGGATCTTCCCGCATAGGTAAAATAACAGCATGATACAAGAATGGACTAAGCCTTGAATTCTGCACCATAACTATATTTCTTCCTACTCACATAATGACATCAACTGTGCATCTGGCTGCACATTAAAGACCTTGTGTCAACCTGGTTTCAGTATATAATTTTGGGTGTCTACAAGTTTACCCTCAAGAGATGGCCTGGTATCTCTGTCCATACATTATAGGTGAGTTCTTTATCAAAGAGACATGGCATGAAGCCTTGTGCTTCCCTTGTGGTGCTACACCGCTATGACATGGCCTAAAGCCGAGGTATTACCCCTACCAAAACCTCATCGTAGTGTCATACTACTGTAGCATGAGGTAACATCCTCTTTGTAGTGCCATACCATCCAGCATGAAGCCTTAGGCTCCTTTGCGGTGTTACGCCGCAACGATATGGCTTACAAGGCCGAGGCTTTACCTCTATCCGGGTACCTCATCGTGGTGTCATGCCACTGTAACATAAGGAACACCTCCCCTTTGTAGTGCTGGCACCCCCTCTTTAATTTTATCATACAACATTAGGCTACCTGCCTATTTGCGGTGCTACTCCACTGTGACTTGGCTCACAAAGTTGAGATATTACCCTTAACCGGGAACCTCATGGTAGAGTCGCCCAACTATATCATGGAGTTACACTCCTTGTAGTGTTGCGCTCGTGCTTCTTGTAAAGCACACCAGGCATTCACTCTGTCTGAGAACTCATTAAGGTATTAAAGCCAACCTTCCCACAGGATCCGTTTTCGCAGAAAATAACAGTAGACAACAGTGGTTGTAGGTCCGTAACCTATCCATGCCACAGAGGACAAGTACCCACCGTTCTTGATATTCTTTCGAATAATAGTCCTCCTTTGAACCAAAAGCTAGATGTATAGTAGATTTCTCTTTGAACTAATAGCATAAAACTTTATGGTAGGAATGTAATAACACAATATCAAATGCCTTCAAGCCTATTTTACAAGCTGTATCATCGACTAGCTGGCGCTTGAGGCCCTTGGAGAATGGATCCGACAGGTTCTCCTGATTTCGAACATCAATCACTGCAATAATACCCCCTCTTGATGAGATCATGTACTGCCCTGTGCTTTAACCGCATAGTCCTCTTCTTTCCGTTGAAGAGGTCATTTGATGTCACTGCCGCAGTCGCCTGGTTGTCGTAGTATATTGATATCGTCGGTATTTGTGTCCCAACCACTGAAAGATCATACATGAGCTCCCGAAGTCATTTTACTTCCTTTGCTGTGGTATCAAGTGCAAAGAACTCAGATTCTATGGATGACCATGAGAGCATAGTCTGCTTCTTCAATTTCTACGGTATAGCAGCTCCACCTATTATAAAAATGTATCCACCTGTGGACCTCTTGCTCTCTACTTCTGAGCATCAACTGGCATTACTGAAGCCTTCCACTACCGACAGATCTCTGTTGTAGTGCAGTGCATATGTCTGAGTCTTCTTGAGATATCTCATAACCCGTTTCACAGCTTTCCAGTGCTCAATGGCTGGGTTGCTCATGAAATGACTCAACATTCCTACGAAAAAGCTATGTCAGGCCTTGTGGCAGTAGTAGTATACATCAAACTCCCGATTACACTTGTATACTCCAGCTGTCTTACGCTTTTTCCTGAATTAGGCTTCAGCTTCAGATCACACCTACACATCGTATCGATCCCTGGAAGATCCTGAAACTCGTAACGAGTGATCATCTTTTCAATATAATATGGCTGTGACAGCGCTAGTCCAGTGTCTATCCGGATGATCTTGATCCCTAAGATCACATCAGCTTCCCCCAAGTCCTTCATACTGAACTTGTTCGAGATGAACTTATTTCTCTCCGTGACATAGCCCATATCCGTACCTAGGATCAGCATGTCATCCATGTACAGACAAACGATCATACCTCTTCCATCAGCGAACTTCGTGTAAACACACTTGTCCGTCTTGCTGACCATGTAGCCATTTATCCTTATAAGCCTGTCAAATTTCTCATGCCACATCTTGGGAGCATGTTTAAGACCGTACAAGAATTTTACCAATTTACAGACTTTGTCTTCAAGACCTTTGACGACAATCCCTCTGGCCGTTGCATGTAAATCTCTTCGATCAGCTCGCCATTTAGGAATGTCGTTTTCACATCCATCTGATGTATCACCAGCTTTTGTATTACTGCAAGTGCAATTAACAATCTGATGGTTGTCATCCGAGCTACTGGAGCATAGGTGTCAAAATATTCGATCCTCTGCTTCTAAGAAAACCCTTTTGCCACTAGCCTGGCCTTGAACTTGTCAATGGTTCCATCAGCTTTCATCTTCTTCTTGAAGATCCTCTTGCATCCGATGGGTTTTGCTCCTTCAGGTAGATCGACCAACACCCATGTGTTGTTGGAGGTTATCGAGTCATACTCATCATTAATAGCCTCCTTCCAGAGGACAACGTCTCTGGTCTTCACAACCACATCATAGGTAAGCGGATCTGCTTCTACATGATAGGTGATAAAATCCTCTCCAAAGTCCTTCTGTCTCCACATTCGCTTAGACACAGGTTCTATGAGTTCTGGTTCAATAGTTGTTCTTGCAACAACAACTTCTTGGACTGCATCGCTATAAGGAGCTTCAGCCTCCTGTGCACTCATACTGTTCTCCGGAATATCCACAAAAATAATGTTCTTATGCCTTGCAAACTTATCTTTAAAGTATTCCATATCACGAGATTCGATGATATGATTTGATTCAATATCAAGAAATCTTTGAGTATCACTCTTCTCGACATACCCCAAGAAGATCGTCTTCGTAGTCCTTGTTTCCAGCTTCTGAATCTTCAGATATACGAGCTTGAGATAAGCCAGACACCCCCACACTCGAATTACATTCAAGTTAGGTGTGACTTTGAACCAGAGTACATGAGAAGTGACATCGAAAGTTGCATACGGTACTCTATACAAAATAAGAGTAGCAGTAAGCACTACTTCGCCCCAAAAGCAATTTGGAAGACCCACAGTCAACAGTATTGAGTTTATCAGCTCTGTTAACGTTATGTTCTTCCTTTTTGTAACACCATTTGATTGAGGGGAGTACAGAGCAGCCGTCTCATTAATAATTCCATGTTCTCTGCAGAATGATACGAATTGATGAGACCTATACTCTATATCTCGATCACTTATGAGTAGTTGTAGATCGGTTTAACATTCAGCTTCAGCCCTGAAGTCTCTGAACTACTCGAATGCTGCATCCTTCTACTTGAGAAGTCATACGAATGTGCACTTCGAGAAACACTTTGAACCGGCCTCTGTGGAGAATAGATAAAGTCACAGATATCTGAGTGTACTAACTCCAGATGATCAGTACTTTAATTAGTTCAATCGTCTGAGCTGCTTTCCAACAATCTTGTATATGCACAGACCTTAAATTCCTCCACCTCCTTACCCCCATATTCTGAAGATAAGGTTCCGGTAGGATAAATTGAGTCTGCTTCTATCATAGAACAACTCTCAGTCTATTTAATAAAGAAACTTGATCGCCATCAGCAGAAGTTCAAACATCCCTTCAGCACCGAACATCTTTTCGAAGCATGTTCCTTGCCAAGAAATTACCATCTAGCTAGTACGAATGTCCATCTTTCAAGTCTGTATCAGATAACAGACTTCCTGAGGTTGGATCTTCGAAAATCTTTGGTACGTGTAACAGGCATTCCAGTGTCCTTGTCGGTGGTTCATAACTACTATCTCGATCTTCAGATATTCTGCTAGGTACATGTTCGCCATCAAGACCTTTGTTAAATATGGCTCGTCCTTGGTGAACAGCTCCTTCGAGAGCACACGTGGTCAGATGCACTAGTGTCAGACCACCAGTCAGCTACCATGCTAGATAACTCAACTATACAACAATAGCAACCAAATTAAGCAATCAAAATAACCAAGTTTAGCCAAACCTGCTATTTTGGTTTAGGCTTGGATTTGCATTCACTCTTATAGTGGCCCTTCTTGCCACAGTTGAAGCAAGTCACGTGGGACTTGGACTTCTGTTGCTTGAACGAAGGACCCTTCACTTTCAGATTAGTGGAGTCCTTCTTCTTGTGATGAGAAGCCACCTCCTTTCCCTTAACCTCTTTTGTCTGCACCAAGTTGGCCATAGCCAGTTGTTTGGACAGAGAGTCCATCTTCTGCTGAGATCGCATTTCGTCCTCAACGTGGATCTCTTGTAGAAGATCTTCTAGGCTAATGTCCAGCTTCTTTCGATGCATTCTAGCATAGAAGTTGCTCCAACCAGCAGAAAGTTTCGAGACTATCCCTCGAACGACAAACTTGTCGACGAGGGGCATCTTCTTGTCATCCAACTTCTGGCGCAACTTCAGGAATTCCTTTACTTGAGGTAGCATCGTCATCTCGTCTTCGAAGAGCCACTTGTGGTACTTCTCGACGATGAAGATTTTGGACCTGTTCTCATCATCTTCATATAGCTTAACCAAAGAATCACAGATCTCTTTGGCCTTCTCCTTCTTGGAATATGACTCTTCCAGAGAGTCTTCCATAAAATTGAGAATCAGCAATTTACATATGTTATTTTCTCTCTTCCAATTGCTCTGCTTGACGAGTGCAGCAATAATAGCATCTGCAGTTCCTCCTGGAATTGTCGATTCATCCTCAATCAACATATGGTCTACATCCACGAGTTGAAGTTTAAGGGTGACCTTCCTCTTCCAGATTTGGAAATGTTTTCCGTCGAATTTCTTCTACTTGTTAAAGCTGGTATTGATGAGAGAAGCACGAGAGTTTTCCATCTTCTAATCTTGTTTTGAGATTGTTATTTTTGAGGCATAATTTTCGATGGAAAAACTGAGAAATGAAAGGATTGTAAAGACAATATTTCGAAGCAATTCTTCAAAGAAGGTGCACTACAGAAATCCTTGAAGGATTTTGTGTAACAAATATCTAAAAAGATTTCGTTACCATAATAAACGAATGTAATGCTTCTAAAAAGAAGGCACTACAGAGATCATTGAAGGATTCTGTGTAACGAATATCTAAAAAGATTTTGTTACCGTAGCAAACGAATTATTGCTTCTAAAAAGAAGGTACAAATTGAATTGCTAGCAGCAACAACGATAAAAACCCACAAGAAGTTTTTGATTAGATCAGAGAAGAAGAGAAGGAAAGAAGAAAGAGAGAGGCAGCTTTGCTGGAGTGATCAGATCACCGTTGCTCAAGCAAGATTCGCCTTTATACGATCCGCTTACAGGAACCAGCAAGTTCTAGAGAACTTCTGGAATGCTCGTCAGTCAATATTTGAGACTTGAACGGGCTTTCTGAACTTTACGGACTCCTTTAACTCTCTTCTCGGTGCATCTTTCAAAGGAGGCCAAGGGGCTCTATTTATAGAGTGGAGTGAGACTTCACCTCTTCTCCTATCCGATGTGGGACTAAAATACCAATACTCAAAAATAGAGTTTGATATTTTAGATCATCCCACATTCAGCATAGAAGGGTTCCTGTCCACGCCTGCCCCTCGAACACTTCCGTGCATGTAAGAGACATCCTGGAGTCCGAGTCCGATCAACAAAAATTACTTACATCATTGTTAGAATTAATCCTTTTTCCTTGTAGAAAAATACTCCTACATGGCACACACTTGTGCCCCATTACATCTCATGTGCACACCTCAACACAAGCAATGCATTATATTGAGATACTTATCATTTGGTGTAGGCGATGTGGGACTATCTTTCCTAGTCTAAAGGTAAAAACACCAACAATAGTCACAATAATGATTATCTTGTACAAGGAATCATCTAGAACTAGAGGAAGAAGAGAATGATATACTAACAAATGATCGACTGCAAGATTGTTTAGGATTTGTGTTAGTATTATAAATAGTCACAATAATGATTATCTTGTACAAGGAATCATCTAAAACTAGAGGAAGAAGAGAATAATATACTAACAAATGATGGATTGCAAGATTATTGAGGATTGTGTTAGTATTATAAATAGTCACAATAATGATTATCTTTTACAAGGAATCATCTAAAACTAGAGGAAGAAGAGAATGATATACTACTACCGGTGATTATTTCAATTTGGATTTCTATTTTAAAAATGTCTTATATTTATTCTTGTTGCTTTGCTTTATATTTTAAGTTGATTATCATGTTTTGTATATATTGTTTTTCAAAGAAGGTAATTATATTAGAGAATGATGGAACGTTACAACACGTCCCCTGGCCAAACACACTAAACATCCAACATCCTATAAAAATTGGTCCTGAACAAGGAACCATAATAGCTAAATCCCAAACAAGAGCTTTCACTAAAGGGTAGGGAGAGGCCCTCCTGCGGTGAAGATCATCATAATAATCGATTATTTACCCCTTGTTCACCCGAGAGCTCTTTCACCCTCCTACTGCATTCTCCAATTTGTTAATCCATACAGGATTAAGGCAAGCAAGCTTACATTTTGTAGAGGATCCCTCTCATTATTAGAAATATCTTCTAAAGGTAGGTTTTTAGAACTTGATCCGCTCAATCTCCTTCTAATATGTATGTGACTTTTCTCTCCTCTAGCAACCGCTTGGGCAAAAAAATAATCAAATTGGATTCCTTATAATTATTTGGTTGGACTCCCTCCCTAATATTGCTTCCTGATTGGTTACCTGGCTCAAAAATCATAAGAGCTTCCTGGCCCGATATTGTCAACTCATCCCCTCCGTTCCCAAGACTGCCTAAATCTTGTAGGAAGTTGTTATCCATGTCAGCCTCCAGATCATGGGAGCCCCTTGTCTCAGGTCCTGCCCGCTTTTTCAATATCGACCCAAGCAAGAATTTCCAGGCACCTCTTTGGGACTTTCTATTTTAATAACACCCCCTTTCGTATCCATATGTTCTCATTCTTCAGTGTCCTCTGCCTCATCCCATATGATCATCCAACATAACCCCCCCTCAATGCTTCCCTCATGTTCTTTTTCTCTATTTGTATGCTCACCCTAGTATCAAGCTTTTGTATGTCCAAAACTCTTACAGCTAATGCACCTAGGCTGTAATGTCCGTACGGTGCATTACGTCGAGTCGTTGACTCAAAGAAGTTAAGTTGACCTAACGAAATATTAAGTTTAATTTGAACAAGTGTTTCATAGTGATTTGAAGAAGTATAATTAATTGAGTTGGTTTCATATGCAGGCCTTTATGTTGAGTTTTCTGAGGTCGATATTTTGCCTTATTTACAATAGAGTCCGTCGAAGATCAAAATATCACCTTGCAACAGGCTGAGGCATAGTCACGATAGGTCGAATCGGTCGGTTAGTTCGAAGGAGCATGAAGTGCTCGAATGATTAAGTCTGATAAAATAATCATGCAAGATAAAAGTTAAAGAATCGAGCTGCAATAGCTCGATGAAATAATAGGCAAATCAGTATGGGTGGGAGGACTTTGACCCTTCTTTTCTATTCCGTCATGCCTTAATAAAAGTACCTTTGTATGCTATGTAATTCGAAGAGTCCTTAGGCATGGCACAGATAAGTAGAAGTCATATTATATTGAACACTAAGAGAAAACATTGAACATTGAACACGGATCGTTGCCCCTAGAACATTGAACAATTGAATCAAAAGGCGCATCAAGCACATGAATCAAAATAGAATATCGAATCAATACATAGGCGAGTGCCTCAGTGCACAAGCCACATAACATTAAACTATCTTATCAACGAGTGCCTCAGGGCACAAGTCTTAGAACAATGAATACACTATCGAGGCGTGCCTCAGTGCACGAGTTAGAAAGAAATGGACACTAAGTCGTAGAACATCGAAGGGTTGTATCAAGGCGTGCATCAAGTGCACAAGGCATAGAACATTAAACATTAAGTCATAGAACAATGAAGTACTGTAGCGAGACGTGTATCAAATGCACACGTTAAAGAATAATGAATAACTGTATCAGAGCGTGCTTATGTGCGCAAGACTTATGAAATATGATTTTGTATGCAAAGTGGTCAGTTGTGGTGCAACGCCCCAGAACTATCACAACATCGAATGGTATATTTCGTATGCAAAGTGAGCACTTGTAGCACAAATGCTACGAAACTACTAATATACAAATGAAAGGCTTCGTCAGCGAAGTGAAAGGTTATGGTTCAAAACCACATTCATTGAATGTCGCATGTTGTCTCAAAATATTTGGGGCCTACGAATTGCTTATTGAAATATTGAGTTGGGGCATGGTGCCATTTGAAACACTGATCGGATATGTTTTAATAGCACGAGATGCTAGAATGTGTTGTGATAGCATGAGATGCTAGAATGCTGCAAGTTGAAGTATGGAATACGAGTTCATATGTGAATTACGTTATCTAGATCCATTATCATGCTTAAGTCTTATAATTCTTCGTAAACTATTCATGCATATTGCATGGTCATGAATAACTTATGCACAAGGTATAGCTTCCTTGAGACGGCATCACCGGAGCACCGGGATCGCTCGACCTACGGGTAAGTAAGATTTGTGATTCGGCACGAGGCAATACGGGACCATAGTTGCGATCGTAACCCAGACTGATAGGCAACATCATAATGGCCATATGATAGTATGTAACGGTGTTAGTAAACCAATAACCTTTATATAAATAGGTGCCGATGGGATGACTAGTGCAGGAACATAGATCCTACAAAAATATCACCTTTAACATGATAAGGAAGGACTGTAAGTATTCACCTTGCATCAGCATAAGGGTGTGCATCGGATTGGTAAGAAGTCGTTGTGAAGTGACCCTATATATATATATATATATATATATATATATATATATATATATATATATATATATATATATATATATAACACAAAACACTCCCCATATTATGATCCATAAGAAGAAAAGCCGAAGCTATACACCAGAAGGCGCATATATATATATATATATATATATATATATATATATATATATATATATATATATATATATATATATATATATATATAATACCCTCCAGAGATTGCAAGCTCGAGTAATGGGGGAAGCACATTTAATTTCCTATGGAGAAATTAATGTGAGGCCAACCAAAGTGCAGGCCGGTTGCGTGTGTGCTATGATGTGATGCGGGTGCGATACAAGTGCGGTGCAGGTTGGAGCCTTCGGGCTGGGAGTGTGGCCTCCGGGTCGAGTTTGTAGGCCTTTGGGCCAGGAGTCTGTAACACAATTCTCTCTTTCAATATATATATATATATATATATATATATATATATATATATATATATATATATATATATATATATATATATATATATATATATTGTACGTTTACTTACGCGAATCAAGTATAACATGTTTGCCATAAGTACATGCTTTACTGCTTACAATATACCATTTAACTGATCCTAAGGCAAAGATAGAAAGATCACCAAGTAAAGTACAGGTTTCACAACATTGCTTAGTGTCAGTTTATGCGAGTGGGTTTTTCGCCCCCCAAATCTTAAGTACTGAAGGGACTTGGATGTGTTGAGGTGTCAGGGCTCGGACTTGTAACATGAAAATGCGGCCAGGATCTAGAAGACATAATGTATGGAACATTGAGATCCTTTGTGAGCTAGCAAGATCATGAGTGTTATAAGCCAATTTGGCATATTCATTGGGGCTATTGAGAGCCTTTGTATTCCATTGTGTTATCAATAAAAAGATTGTTTCGTATACTCTGCTTTAACTTCAATATGAGTCAGTTTCTTCCGATGCGAATGTTGCATTTTGAGATAACCATTTAAGAATTATCTTTTTGTCTTGTAAGAGTGCAACTCCAGACTCGTACAATATCACGACCTAGCAAGGATGATCGATTAGGCAAAAATTGATGCGAGGATGAATTACAAGTTCGCGAATTGGGGTATGACATAGGTGAGACCCATATAAATTTAACGTTTTGGAATATGATTTTGCAGTTAGGCAAATCAACTTCAAGCTCCTCCATGAGACTATCTGAGGCATTGATTTTCAAAACATTTTAGCATAAGATAATCTCTCCTTCATCATTGTCTGTTTGTCCATTCGAAGTCGCTTGTCAATGCCCTAGCCATCTTCATAATAGCTGGAGTGCTCCATAACGAAGGAGAACCACAGAGGTCGGATCCAAATTGGGACCACAGACAGGTGATCCCGATCAAAATTTGGTAAGGTATCCCACTAGCGCATCACTATTAGTCATTCGTCGAATATCCATAGACCATTCTCTAGAACTTAATCTAGGTCTTCAGTTAGCCTGAACTTAACGAAATAGAATTAATTTTTTTGCGAGAATATCTCCAAACTCCCTTTCGGTCTCAACATTCACAGATTGTATCCCTTTAGTTAATCATAATATGGTTGATTGTCAATAACATACATAATGACTGTATTCTTCAAGAACTCTTCCGTCTCCATCAGATCTTCTCTTGTGATCTCTACCTTTCATGCATTCACCATCAATGTTTCAAAATATTGCATAATGAGCTCCTCTCTGACAACCCCTATCTTTCACATGTCTGCCCATGATTTAGGTAGACTTTAACAATTTACTGGGTATGTTTTTGGTTGAATGATGGATCATGCTCTTGGGTGGGATATCGCCCTGATTCCTCATCTTATGGCCCCAATGAGCTACGAAGCCGTGGCCTCCTCTCCTTTTCACATGCATGTCCCCATAAGAGAGCCTAGGTTCGTATTACAAGAGGGCTTCTGCGCTTGTCTTCCTCCTTCACACCTTCCGTCTTTACCTGCTTCTTTTTTCTCCCCTCGATCTGCTATTAGCAATCTTTTCCCTTTCAACCGCCTCTGCTGTGCTCCACCCCTTCTTTCTATCCTCCTTTGATGGAAGTCTCCTCCAGTCGGGAGGATCATGCTCTTTTAACACTATAAGAAAATGTAGCATTTACGGTGCGCAATTTATGGCACGCAGTAACCGCGTGCCGTAAATGACACTTTTACGGCACGCATATTTATGTGCCGTAAATGAGTTATTTTTGTCTTTGTTACGTCGTATTTGGTATGCAAGCCGTCATTGTAAACGTATTTACGGCATGCAGGTATGTGCGCCGTGCATGATAACTTATTTACGGCATGCATTTGTGCACGCCGTGAATAATTTTTCATTGACGGTATGCACTTGTGAGTGCCGTAAATGATAGCTCATTTATGGCATGAATTTGTGCACGCCGTGTATAGTGCAATTGATTCTTCTGAGAAAACTTTTTCCTATGTAATTGTTTCTCTAAAATCTCCTTTCAAATTAACTTTCCCATAAAGTTTATGCAAATTAACTTTCTAACTTATTTACGACACATGGATATGTGCACACCGTGCAGAATTTAGATATGAGTTAATTTGTTATGTTATATGGATTTTAGATCCGGACCCATTCCTTTTTATCCAAACAGGATCCGGACCCTTGATTTGTGTGGATAGAGTGTGGACCTCAAAACTAGACCATATTATCAAAACAGAGAGGGTTTTGGTCGAAATAAATCTTATCCAACATAAACTCACTACTACAAAAATCGTTAACAATGACACTTTATAGATGATACTCATCTCAAAATGTCATTAATGATACTTTTAATGTTGGTTCATTTAATGATCGTCATTAATAACTTTATCAATGACATTAAAAAAAGATAGCGTCATGATAAATACTCTAAGATGATGATTAAATTTATAGATGTCATATTATGTGTGTAAAAAAGAAGAATACGTAAGACTAACAATGACATGGTGATATTAATGATCATATTTAGTTTAAACAATGACGGAGACCATATGTGTATCATAAAATATTGATTAAAAATGGCCAAGTTAAAAGTAAAAAAATAAAAAAATAAGGAACAAATTCCTTCTCCAATTCCCCAATCCCACCCACCCACGATTCTTTCAATTTTTTAGAATCCGATCTCTCTCCCTCCTTCTCCTTGGTATCTGCCGATCCTCGCCTAAGCAGCATACCGATGGACTTCCCTCTGCCTCGTCGAGTCCTCGCACGACTCCAGCCTTGGCGCCGCCTACTAGAACTCCTGCTCCTCCACGTGTGCCAAGCATCGCGATTCCTCTCTCTCGAGGTCCTCTATAACTGACAGAATCCTTCTTTCTCATACAAGTAAGGGGATCAAAGAAACGGTTTAGGATTAGGGTTTCTTTTGTCTTCTGTTGGTCATTTAAAATCCCACTTTCTTTTGTCCAGTCACATGTAAATTATTTCTATTCATGTCATAGTGCCAAGATACATACCATATCCTGATGCTATCCATTTGTTCCGGATTCCTCCAAAAGCACTCCTCGATTTGCGTACATAATGTCCTGTTTATTGTATAAATGATGTTGAAAGATAATAATGAACCACTTGTATCCTAATTCATAGAATGTTGGTTCCATACTATAATTCCCATCTTGGAAAAGTGGAATGGCAATCAGGTTCACTTTGAATTTTATTAAGAGATGGAACCCTAAACTATCTTGTTTTCTTGAAATTACTTGATCCCTCCATGAATCTGAAACAACTCCAAACATTTTTGGTACCAGGAATCCGCAAACAAGTGATATATCAATGATGAGGACTATCGAATGTACAGACTAACAGCAAGGTCAACCCCATTTTACCTCTTATTGTTTTGAATCTTATTATGTTAAGATATATTGATAGTTTTTATCTTTGTCGACAAAAGATAAGGCATAATTTATCAGTTGTTTAAGTCAAATTGTACAATTTAGTGAAGGAAAAAAAAAGAACATGTAGTTGCTTGGCACTTAAAACAATCTATTTTGGCACACATGGATCTTGGAAATCTACTTTTTTTTGTAGGTACCTAAAACCATCCATTTTGGCACACATGAACCTTGGGAATCTATATTTTTTGTCGGTACCTAAAACCATCCATTTTGGCGTACATGAACCTTTGGAATCTACATTCTCAAAATATACACAAAATCAATGTGAACCAAAGTTTATGTAAGGTCCAAAATCAAGAATACTAACAGCCACAAACACTACATTTTGATAGAAATCACATGCCACATAGACAGGGGTCACAATACCTGCGATCTTTATTCTCAGAGTTGTAGTGTTGCACTACGTATCTTTATCTTTTATAGATTGTGCATAGTTTATCAATTTGAACAAATATTATGTTGTATGGATTTAAATTTTCGTTTGTAATTTTCTTAATTTCATTCATGGATCAAGCACTTTCAAATAGAAAAGTTGGTGTGACGAGTGTCAATTCCAAAAGCTCAGAATCGACCGCACATAGTGTTTTACTTGCGTTGTTTGAGTCATGGTGCAAGGCATGTACTTAAATTTTTGTATTTTAGTTGCTAAAAAGTGCCCAACAAAACATGTATGCCACAAGAAACAAAGGCACAAAAAATGGTAAATAATCTCTCATAGGAAGTAAGCATATTATTGTGAAATTTTCAGGATGATATATTGTATTTGAGAAGCAAAGTGCTCTTTTTTGCGTTGGCAATTTCAGATATTGTTCTTATAAATGTAAGTGACTATCTTGCTTCTCATAATTATCTATAATATAAACAAGTTGCCACTTTTTGTATGTTAATCCACATAATTAAGTGCAAGACCTGTCTTTTATTGTCGAATGTGATATATCAGGGATTCAGGTGGTAACATTGGCCGAGAGCAAGCTGCTAACAAGCCCCTTTTGAAGACATTTTTTCATGTATATGATCTTATTTTATCTTTTCATTTAATGCCATAAAAACCATAGGGTTTTCAGCATGTTATTATTATTTTTTTGCAAGATATTACATTATGACAGATGAGTGAACTCGTTATATCTTTTCCTAAGCATTTTGGTTTTGATTCATATTTATTATGATCAAGTTCCTATCCTTCTTTGATTTGTAGCAGCTATATTTGGTGGTCAGTTTTTCCCTATTAATTATACTTCTCTTTTATGGTGCAACAAGATTCAGATACCTTAACTATTAGAAAATGTTCCATACTATGTTTCGTTTATATATAAATTTATAAATAGACATAGTCCTTGTCAGCTTTTGAAATATCATGTCTAAGTTAAGCGTATTGTTAGTAATATGTTAGTATCAACTATGATTTATGCATTGATTTGGAAGTTATGGATTTTGTCTTTTAGATTGCGAGGAAGATTATTTATTTTTATACTTGATAATTGTTGTATTATATTGTAAATTGGTATTTACGATAAACAAGTTGTCTATTATGCAGTCGTTTACTGCTGCTCTAAAATCCAAATTTTATATTTGGATTTTCTTTCATTCTCTTTTCCCTATGATATAACACATTTCTTGCATACGACTTCTTGGTCCTAATGGTTTATTCTAGGGACTTCTTATGATTTAATATGTCCCTTATTTTTTTATATATGATATGCAGGCCAAAGAAATCAAGGAGACCAATGGGAGCCTTAGGCTTATTGGTTTTTGCAGCAATCCTCTTTAAGTGTTGGAGATGGCAGCAATTCTGATCAAGTTCTAGTTTATGTAATCATTCCTGTTATGGTTGTTGTTGTTCTCTCTGGTTTGGCATCTGTTTTATGTCAGCAGGCTTCTCAGGTTAGGCTTATTGACATTCTTTTTATTTGACAATTTCTATCAGGTTCTTAATAAGCCACTATATATGGTACTGTAGGTTCTCACTGGATGAATTTAAGATTGTTGTCCAACTTGTTTATTATCTGAATTTTCTTTACACTGCACAATGAGGAATTGATTTGTCATTACTGGATTATGAGGATTCAAACAATTCTTGTGGTCTCTTTAGTCCTTTAACTTTGCCTCTTGGGGCCTTGTAAGTTAGCAATTATTAGAGCAATTGATAAGTTAAGGAATACATTAATCTTCCTTCCAGTTAAAAGAACCCGAAGATCTAAGGGCTAATATGCCCATACACGTGACTCATCTTGAACCTATGATGTTTTATTTTGGATGTTAAGCTAGGTTTGCTATACTTAAACCTTCATAAAGTTCATTGCTGCTTTTTCTTAGCAGGAGTAAGTTGGAATTTTCTGTTCTGTTGGAGAATTTAAATGAGCTCCTATACCTGAATGCAAAAGTTTCAATATGGACAAGTGAGACTCATCTTGAATTTATTTATTAAATCCTTGACAAAAAAGTTATCCATCAACAGCTGATTTTTATTTATTTGTGCGCATATTACCAATTTCAATATGGACAGAATGGGACGATTGACTGAGCAATGGTTGTGTTTATGCATACAATAATTTGTGCCCATAATACTCATTTATTTATGTATATTTTTTCATTGTTGTGTTTATATATACATCAAATTGGATATAATGAACTAAACCACATTTTATGTTTGTGCAGGTTATTAATCAATGAAAATATTTGGGTTTTGTGTTTGAAGCTTCACCTCTGCAACCATTTGAGCCGAAATTTGTCATAGAAGACAATTTACATTTTTTTCCCAAAGTAGGACAAATTATGAAACAAGCTCAATTTGTATTGAAATATTGTATTGTTCTTATAATTCAGTATTAAAATACTTTTGTAGTTCATGAAACAATATGGCATGATACTTTGGCATGGCCTTTTGTTTGCTATTAATATATTTTGGCTATTGAATTCGATTATTTTTATGATATCACGTGTCTGGTTCTTTTGAATTACGTTTCACTTTTGTAGTTTGATTGGGATTATATGCCAGTGATCAACTATTTCTTTAACTTATGTTTGTTATGTTATATACTTTGTTTACCATTGATATCCTTGCTTAAATAAATAGGCCGGATTGGTATGGAAATAATAATAATAATAATAATAATAATGATTATTATTATTATTATTATTATTATTATTATTATTATTATTATTATTATCAGATAAAAAAATTCATAAAATATTATTTACAGCACGCTACATATGTCATAAATGGTAAATATCAAAAATATCTTTTACGGCATCAAAATGTATGCTATATTTGATCATGTGCGAATAACTATTACGGTGTGCATCTATACGCCGTATTTGACTAGCGCGAATATCTATTACGACGCACATATGTATGCCGTGAAAGAGCAATTACGGCACACAAAATATGCCGTAAATGGTTGTCGAAATTCAGTGAAAAATATCTATTACGGTGTGCACATGTATGCCATGAACAAGCAATTACGGCACACACAATATGCCGTAAATGGTCATCGAGATTCTGTAAAAAAGACATTTACGGCATTAATATGTTTACATTTACGGCATTCAAAATGCGCCGTAAATAATAGGCTCATTTACGGCATGAGCTTTTACGGCCCCAAAATGTATGCCGTAAAAGCTTATTTACGGCGCATTTCGCGTGCCGTAAATGATTGGTATTCTTGTAGTGATTTCCAACACAAAGGTCTACTTTGGGGATGCCTCTTCTACTGTCCTTCTTTACTAGCATGTTATGTGTGTGTGTGTGTCTCTCTCTCTCTCTCTCTCTCTATATATATATATATATATATATGTATATATATATATATATATATATATATATATATATATATATATATATAAAAAGGCAAATATTATTGAGAAAACAAGTATTACAAAAACTATAATCCTGTCCAAGACCCAAAATAAATCATCTAGGGCTAAGGATGGCTACATCAGCCTTTATGTTTCTTTGTACCTCACATATAGTGAGCGCAATCCCCTCAAAGATACAGCAGTTTTGCTCCCGCCATACATGACAAACAATAGCTCCGAAAATCAGTCATATCCGTATGTATGCTCCCTCTTTTTTTCCTTTTTGATCTGTAACTTCATTGATTCCCGAAAGAAAATCCCTATTATGATAGAAAGGAAGTCCCAAGACACATGCATTGTTGATTCCAGATTTTCCAAACAGTCACAACAGAAGAATATATGATCTCTGGACTTATCCAGACGCCCACACATGCAGCACGACTTATCCATACAGTCTTCCCCAAATTTTCTTAGACGGTCTCTAGTAAGCAGTCGGTTACAAATCATTTTGTAGATACATAGCAAAATCGTGACCGCTCCTCATTTGATCCAAACCAGTTCCGTCCAGTCTACCTCCTCCTCTCTTGTTCTGATTTGATTTAAATCTATCCGGAACCAGTACTTTTCTATTTACATGTCCTCCCATACCCAATAGTTTTCAGTCCCTCTTCGATCAATTCCCCAGCCCGTATATCTACCGCATGAGCCGCCTCGATCAAGCAACCTTAGAGGTCCTATTCTCCCTCCTTGATAAGGCAACTAACCAATTCAGTGGTACCTCTTAGCTCATAGACATGCCACCCCTCTCTGTCAATCAAGGATCATGCCATAGGCTAGTTTAATTCCTAGAGCAGATGACTCTAGTAAGTCTAGGTTTAGCTACTCTTCTTAGACCCAGGAGTATTTTAACTGTAATCAGATAGTTTTTGTTGTCCTGGCAGACCAAAAATTACCACGAGGAAAATACCTGCCTCTGATCCATTCAGCCCATAAAGATTTTCCAGTGATGAATCTCCAAAATATTTTGTAGGATACAGTACCTCTAAGGATCGTAAGCGACCTTATGCCAATATCACCCTCCTTCTTTGGTCGGCATAACTCTTTCTATCTAATAGTATATATCCCTCTGTTCTATAAAAAAATTGATCACAATCGTTCTATCATTTTTACAGTGCCTTTAAGTAACATGATAGTCTGTAGCCAGTACATCGTAACAGCCATTATAACCGCTCTGTAAGCTCAATACACCCTCCAAAGTACAGAATTTATGCTTGCCAACCTGCTAGCCTAGCTTGAGTATAATTAAGAATGCCCTCACAATCAGCATACGTGGCATAGTTAATAGAGAGAGGCAAACCTAAATATTTACAGGAAGCGTGCCTTCATTAATGCCCATCTTTTCCACCCATGTCTCCTTTTACTTGCAGGTCCGATTCGGAAACATAATACTCTTATTCTTGTTAAGTTGTAAGCCCAACCACCTTTGAAGATTGTCGAATATATTCTTAAGAGCATCAAGCGACCTATTTGTTGGATGCACAAAAACTACAGGTCATCCGCATATATCAGGTAAGAGACCCCCGATTTTGTCTTTCTAAACATAGGGGTGACAGCTCCATCTATAACTGCCTCATCCAGCAGACACATGAAGAATTCCATCACAATAGCAAAGAGGTAAGGAGAAAACAGATCGCCCTGCCTAATGCCCCTAGAGCTCTTAAAATATCCTTCTGGTTGGCCCCGAACCAAAATAGAGAAAGAGCAAGTATAGATGCACTCTCTCACTCTGTCAACCCACCATCTGTCTAATCTTATGCATCTCATACTATGGCACAGGAAATCCCGATTGATCATGTCATACGCCTTTCTGAGGTCCAGTTTGAGGTAAGCTTTGTTTCCCTCTTGCTTATTGAAATTCCTAACCATGGGCTAACAAGAAATTCTCAGAGATCAACATACCTTTAATAAAAAAATAGTTTGATTCGGTGAGATTAGTTCCTGTATAATAGCCCTCATCCGGTCATACATCAGGTGGGTAATGATCTTGTAAAAGAAATTACAGCATATTATAGGTCGAAAGTCTCATAGGGAAGAAGCTCCCTCGATTTTAGCAATCAACACGACGAAGGTATGGTTAAGTTCATTGAGCAGCTCACCCGACTCAAAGAATAACATGACTACCTGCAGTATATCAGATTTAAGCATATTCCAGTGTGTCTTGAAAAACACAGCTCCAAATCCATCCAAATAAGATGATTTGTTCGGGACCGCCTGCGTGACAATTGCTTCAATATCTTCAATAGAAATTAGTCCCTCAGAAGTTGGTTGCCATAGTCAGTAATCAGCTTCTTAAACTCAAAGTATGGAAAGGTGTTCGGATAGCAAGATTGATTGTATAGAACATGGAAAAAGCAAATTGCTTTATCACGAATGATCTCAGCATCAATAATGAGATCTCCATTAGAGTCCTAGAGGCCGTAGATAACATTCCGATGTTGTATGGCTTTTACCGTGGCATAAGAACTTAGAACATTTGTCTCCATCTCTAAGCTAATTACATTTTGCCCATTTTCTAACTTGGACCTCATCTAAGAATCTCTCTCGACACACTACATCCTGTATGGCCAATTCCTCTTCAACGAGAGAAGAATTCATGTGTTTCGAATAAAGACTAGTTTGAATGTCAGTAAGCTTGTCTTTAAGATCCTAGAGAGGCAGGAAAGGATTATGTAGTGCCCCGTCCCTACATCGTGTCCCGTACTCCGTCTACGTGGTGCGCGAGAAAGGAACACTGTCGCTATCGATTCGGTCGGGACCGATAGGTCGGGATCGATCGAATCGATCGAACGGGAACGGTTGAATTAAGATCCATTCCTCGTTATGGAATGGCTTCTTCGGAACCAAAGTCCCATATTCAGCGGGTTGCGCCTCAAGGATTGACTCTGCGACTGAGTCAGAAAAGACCTTCCGTTGCTCTGCTTTCTATGTCGCTTGCGTTGGTTTTGGCTTTGTTTTTCTGAATGTACTTTCGTAAATGTTTTCAATGGTTTTCATGGCTTGCATTTTGAACTCGTATTTCCTATCGAACTTCTTGAATAATGCAGTGTTCTAATTGGTTGCTTTTGCGATTTCAGGTAATCGGGTAGGCGTCGTCTAGCACGACCAACAAGTTCTCTTGCCTGAAGTCAACTCAAGGTGAGTGGCTGACCCTTATCTTCTCGACCCCCTTCTTAGGCAAAATCGATAGTGTTGTTGCGAATGAAAAGATAAATGCAAGGGCACGAACACGAATGAATGAGCAAGTTTTCAAAGAAAATGTAGGCTATATCTTAACAACTAAAAACATGTCTTTGCACGGTCATGGACAACTTGTCGACAAGTTGAGCATTTTCCCGCACGGCAACCCGAGGCCACGGGACTGTTGCGGCCAAAAAAGGAAACAAGTAATTAGCTGTGCTGGGCACGGGTTAGGCGAGGACTTGCAGCGGGGCTCGCTACTCACGCTGAAAGGACCCCGTCTAACAAAAGCTAGAGGAGTCCACGATGGCTCTGGGAGCCAGTGACCAACCACACGAAATATTGCACTTGGTATGAAAATGATAACAATTGACAGGGAAGAACATGGTAAGTTTCATAAGGCGCGACGCGGTCCGCCGCAGGTAAGTTTAACGTAAATTTCATTATGCTTGTCTTATGCTTGTTGAAATTCATTAGGATGGTTAAAAACATTCATGAACTAAGTCATATAAACTCTTCAACCAAATGAGAGCTTGGAACTTAAATAGCCACGCACCAGTACAAACTGTAATGTACTGATCCTCGCTCTCCACGTAGGTACCCCGAACCACGAAGGGCGTGCCACTTAAAGCTCAAGGCGGTGCAAATACTTTTGAAGCCTCGTCCGTGTGTAAAAGGCTTGTTTCTGGATTCCTCTTGAAGAAGACCCCGTACTCAGTCTAAAAGAAAAGATGGCGACTCGACTTCCCGCGATAGCAGGTGGAAAATGTGTAATAGTTTTTGCTTGTAAAAAGGGAATGTAATGTATGGAACGACTATCTCATCAGCGTTCATTTTGTAAGTTGAGTCATGTTGTAGCCCTCACAGCAATGATTGTAATGGAGTCAATGTAAATAAAATGTTAATATCAATGAAAAGTCTACTTCTATTTCAAATGTGTCAATTAATTTCTCTGCGTACTCTAACTTGATGTTGTGTTTCGGATGACCTTATGACTACGCCTTGTGCGAACGCAACTTAGGTTCGTACGGCATCATGCCCGGGGGACGACTATCGATTCTACGAAATCAGGGTATGACATAATGGTATCAGAGCATGTCTTTACATTCTTTGGCCTCGCGTCTAGAGTTTTAAACCTTTAACCTCGCATCGATGAGATAAGTTGTTCCATACAATGAGTCCGTAATAAATTAAGACTGATGCATTTGCCTTGTATTGTAGAAGTGCCGGAACCTACGGCCGAGCAAGAGAGCGCTTCTAGCGGCTCTAGTAGTTCGTATCGTTCGCGGGCCGGACCTTCTAACGATACCATCGAAAGGATGCTGCACATGATGGAGGCGCAGCGGAACCAGTCCGAGAACCGATATCAACAGACAGAGGAACGACAGGCCCAGTTCGAAGTTCGCTTCGACGCACATGCCAAACTTCAACAAAAGTAGCTGGATACCCTGCAGCAGATTATACAGATAATGGAGGCCAATAAAAATTCTGCGACTGTGCCTACCGTCACCGCACCTACTGCCACCGTACCGACGATCCAACCCATTAAAGTCAATACGGAGGAGCCTGAGCGTCAACCAGCAGCACCGAAAAAGTACAACTTTGAAGTATCAGAATTCATGAAGGTGTGCCGCACTTTCTTCAGCGGTACCGAAGGCCTTTCCATGGCGATCGACTGGTTAGAAGAGCTGGAAGATCACTTCGAGCTTCTCGGCATTAAAGAATCAAAGCAAGTCGTCTGCGCACAACTTCAACTACGGTTAAACACGCATGACTGGTGGGTCGTGTGTAGGAACAAAATCGTAAAACAGAATACTCTAGAAGGGGTGAATAGAGTAGGCAGCGGAATATTGTTAATTAAAAACTTGTTAGCAGTTAGATCACAGATAAAATAATAATCACAAAAAATAAATAATAGAATTTAAAAGTGATCAGGAGGAAAATACAAACACCGAGATTTATGCTGGTTTCCCTCTTGTGAGAACTAGTCCAGTCGGAAGAACTCTAGCTTCCAGTTGAATCCACTATTGGAAAATCCTGCAAGTTTTCATACGAAGTCCTTACAACTTCTAAAGACGCGAGCTTTGATACGAAGAACTCGACCAACTTCAATTGTGAAGAGTTGAATCTTCTATCAAGCCTTTGATTACAAATGCTCTGGAACTTCTAGACCGTACCGTACTGGCAAATCGACTAGAAGATTGTAACTGGCTTGGGATTTGAAAATGAAAGCTTTTAGAACTATTTGGAAGAATGTAAGCTTAGGAAGAGAAGAGATTGAAAGTGAATTAGTGAAAATACTTCTCTATTTATAGTTTTTTTCAAATACAGAACTCTGACAGAATTCGGGCAGAATTCAGACAGAACTCTTTGTAACAAACCGTAACTGAAGGATAACCAAGTTCAAAAATCAAACGTTCACTAACGTTCCACATGGCCAAACTCGGCCCGAGTTCTCCTGGGGTTCTGCCAGTTCATTTGGAGAAAATAAATTTTGGCTTTTTAAAAAATCCTTCAAAAGCTATTTATAAAAAGAATGTTTTTCAAAAACGTAGGTCATTTGTAAAAGAATATGATGGTTTTGAAAAACGTTTTCGGATAGCCTATTTACCAGTACGACTCGGTGTACAATGTATTCCTAGACTCAATAAAATAAAAAATTATATTGCTTAGCAGGAAGTACATTCTGAATGGCAAACGGCTTCAGTCTTGAACATTGTTGATAACCATTGTTGAGTAGTGTCCAAAACGTTGTAGGTAAACATCAGAGTTGACTTGTATTTATATCGAGACAGAGTTTGATCAATTATTAAAATCATGTTTGACCATGACCAATGGGCCAACAATCTCCCCATTTTGATAATTGATAAACCTTGCTGATATAACATCTAAGCTTGGAATTAATTCAAAATAGTAATCAAAAAATTGTTCATAACCTGTATTCACAAAAATGTTAGATCCTTATTTCTTCCCCGTTGTCACTTAGCAAAATAATTGCATAAGAGAAAGCTCCCCCGCAATCAATGCATAAGTAACAAACAGTGAAGAAACACAATAAACATAGATAAGCATGACAGGCATGGTAGAAACAAATAGACTATAGAAAAATAACACATGCATGTATTTGTCACAGACAGTTAATAAGAATGAAGCAACAAAAGATAGATAGTGCTACTATTAAACTGAAACAAATAAAGTGCTGAAATAGACTAAGATGCCAAAACTGAGGCATAATAAAAAAAAACCATGTCCATGAATAGTCACATAATAGAAAAAGTACTGATATAATCTTGGAATGTCGGAGCATATCCAAGTAAACATAAGACAAAAACTAACAGTCTCAATAATCTAACATCTCAAAACTCATCATCATCATCAATGTCATCAGCTGCAGCTCCAGCATGTCCAGAAGGACCAGCTCTAGAAGTACCAGCGCCAGAAGTGCAAGGAGTGGTGCCAGCGTAAAACTTACCGACATAGTCACGAGGATGGGCACGAGCAGTACGATACCAATCATATGCATTCTCTGGCTGGAACAGAGAGTGAACCGCCTCGTCGTCAATACGGTAGCTAGAAACAGAAGGGTCTCGAGGCAGAAAGATAGCAGAATGACCTGTCTGCACAAACCTCAGATCGGCGAAGGAGTTGGCAATCGCCTGGAACCGAGTCACATCATAAAACTCGTGTTCCCTAGAGGCCTCAACATAAAAAGACTGTAAATTTGATAAGTACTGATGGATACCCTCAAATGTCATAGAGTAAGAATGAGGAGGAACAGGTGCTGTGGGATCTGTAGGAGTAGGTACAGGAGGAGTAGGTACAGTAGGTGGAAGAACAGATGCAATGCTGCAACAAAAAAGTTTGAGAAACTTGGGCTCGGGGTGGACAACACAAGTAGATAAATCAATATCAAATCTCTGAAAAATGTGAGGAATGAGCATCGCATAAGATAGGTTGCGGTCTCTTCCACGACATCTACCCATCATCTGGATGATAGTCTTAGGGGCAGAAAAAGGAATCCCCTTAAGAATATGATAAAAAGAAGAAAGCTCAAGTGCAGTGACATCATCTTTAGAAGTAGATTTTGGAAGTAAGGTGAAATAGATGATGCGATGTAATTCATAGTTAAACAAGTTCAAGTTATTAGCCTTGAACTTTTCAGGAAGAACACGTGTGGGCGCACAAAGTTCATTCTTGAAACTAACGAGTGTCGTGCCATCGGGGAAATCAAAATCAGTTATGTCATCTAGAGGGGCACCTTCATTTGTGATACCAAGGATTTTTGCTAACATGCCATCAGCACTACCAAAATACAGTAAATTAGCGACGGATATTTAGCGACAGAATTTGTCCGTTGGCGTTAGCGACGGCTTCGTGGCCGCTCACCGACGGATTACCGACCACACGCCTTTATATTTTTTATTATAATTTTAGGGGGAGAAAAGGTCGCACATCCGTCGCTAGGCTGTCGGAGATATAGCGACGGACCTCCAGTCGTCGCTACGTAGTCGATTATTTGGCGAGAATTATGTAGAAAATTGGCGGGACATTTCTTCGACTACGTAGCGACGGATATTCAGTCGACAAGTATCAGTAATAACGACCAATTGGCGACGGATTATCAGCCGTCGCTATTCCGTCGCTAAATATACGTCCCAGCCTTAAAATAAAATGGTAGAAGGAACTTTTTGCATTCCTCCCAAATTCACTCTCTCTCCCCTCTCTCTCTTCCGCGGCTTCGGTGATCGGCGTCGGCGTCCTCTCCTCTCTCTCTTCCGAAGGTAATCCCCTCTCTCTCTCGATCTCTCTCTCTTTCTCGATCTCTCTCTCTCTCTCGTACAGTGTCGTATAGGGGCAGCGGGGGCGGCGGGCTGGGGCGTCAGAGGCTTGGCGGCAGGCTTGGGACGTGGGCGTCGGGGGCTGGGCGACGGGCTTGGTGCTGGGGCGACGGGGGCTGAGCGGCTGGCTTGGGTCGAGGGCTGTTTGTGGGGCATGGGGCGGGGGCGTCGGGGGCTGGGCGGCGGGCTTGGGATAGGGGCGTCTGGGGCTCGGCGGCTGGCTTGGGGCAGGGGCTGTTTGTAGGGCGTGGGGTGGGGGCGTCGGGGGTTGGACAGCGGGCTTGGGGCGGGGGCGTCGAGGCTGGGTGACGGGCTTGCGGCTGGGGCGTCGGGGGCTGGGCGGCTGGCTTGGATCGGGGGCTGGGCGGTGGGCTTGGGGCGGGGGCGTCGGGGGCTGGGCGGCGGGCTTGGGGCGGGGGCGTCGGGGGCTGGGCGGCGGGCTTGGGGCTGCGGCGTTGGGGGCTGGGCGGCGGGCTTGGGGTGGGGGCGTCGGGGGTATATGCAACCGACGCACAGCCATAAGCACTCTTCATATATATATACAACCGAACTACTGGGTGGCGGGCTTGGAGCGGCGGGCTTTGGTCGGGCGCGGCGGGGGGCTTTGCTTCTCAAATTCATCTGAGTTTATGTATTGGCTAAATAATGTATTATCCATATTGGGTGTTATCCATTAGTTTGGTGGTGTTTGGATTAGTAAATGTGAATATGGGGTTTGGATTCATGGTGTATATGTTCACTGTCTCAAGGACAGTGCGAGTTCTTCATCTCTCTTCTTTCTTAAGAATATCTTTGGGACATTCGCTTCACCAAAGTTATTGAATAAGTAAAAATTTTCCTATAAAATTGACCCTTAGAGTGTATCAGTTGTGTGCTTCCATATAGTGTATATATATCTATACATCTAGCTGTGATATACATATGTGTATGTGACAATCTCAGTTAGCGACGGACTAGTGACCGGTTAGCGACGGATATTTCCAGCTCCATTTGTATTAATCTACGGTACGACATGGTGATCAGGACATAGTCCATGCAGCCATTTGACTGGCGAGGCAGAAACTATGTAGCCGTAGATAAAGTTGACTGTCCTCCGACCCTCATCCCTCGGCAATGATGATACGACAACCTATCACTATATCATATATAGTAGTAGATGATGTCTTAGTATTATATTATGTGAGTTCATCTTGATTCTGTTATATCCTTCAGATACTAGATACGATAAGAACATATACTACAACATATGTACAGAAGATAGATGATTCACACTAATGTATACTAGAATGAATCTTGGGTTGTGTTCTGAGCCATCCGTTCTCACACTTAAAACACATAGGAATTAGTAGTGTGAAAGCGCCGGAGAGAGTGAGAGCGCCGGAGGGGGGGGGAGAGAGAGTGAGAGTGTAAAATGGTACGACATGGTGAAGTAGTATTGTATTTTGGCTCCAGCTCCAGCTCTATTTGTATTAATATACGGTACGACATGGTGATCAAGACATAGTCCCTGCAGCCATTCGACTGGCGAGGCAGAAACTATGTAGCCGTAGATAAAGTTGACTGTCATCCGACCCTCATCCCTCGGCAATGATGATACGACAACCTATCACTATATCTTATATAGTAGTAGATGATGTCTTAGTATTACATTATGTGAGTTCATCTTGATTCTGTTATATCCTTCAGATACTATATACGATAAGAACATATACTACACCATATGTACAGAACATAGATGATTCACACTAATGTATGCTAGAATGAATCTTGGGTTGTGTTCTGAGCCATCCGTTCTCACACTTAAAACACATAGGAATTAGTAGTATGAGAGCGCCGGAGAGAGTGAGAGCGCCGGAAGGAGGGAGGAGAGAGAGTGAGAGTGTAAAATGGTACGACATGGTGATGTAGTATTGTATTTTGGCTCCAACTCCAGCTCTATTTGCATTAATCTACGGTACGACATGGTGATCAGGACATAGTCCCTGTAGCCATTCGACTGGCGAGGCAAAAACTATGTAGCCGTAGATAAAGTTGACTGTCATCCGACCCTCATCCCTCGGCAATGATAATACGAAAACCTATCACTATATCTTATATAGTAGTAGATGATGTCTTAGTATTATATTATGTGAGTTCATCTTGATTCTGTTACATTCTTCAGATACTAGATACGTTAAAAACATATACTACACCATATGTACAGAACATAGATGATTCACACTAATGTATGCTAGAATGAATCTTGGGTTGTGTTCTGAGCCATCCATTCTCACACTTGGCAAAAAATCAAATTTTTTATACTTTATCGACTTTCGAAAATGTACTCAAATTATATAATGGTTCCTTTAGTTAGCTTGCTTATGTTATAATTATATTATTTGTGACTATCGATCTTACCAGATGGCACCATGACCTGAGGAGCGGCACGTCGTTTGAGGGAAACAGTGAATGCTGAGGTGGCTCCTCCTACAGTTAAGGAGGAAGTGGTACCGATTTCTAGTGAGACTGGGAGTTCTATTCATCCAGCACCGGTAGCTAGTGAGATCGGGAGTTCTATTCATGTAATATTTGCAAGGGACGACATCTCTCCTCACGACAAAGATCTCGCTTTTTTGAGGTAGTTGCGTGATCGTATCACTGAGCGTTTGTGTGAGCTGCGTGGTTCTCATTAGCTATTAGTACTTATATGTATTGGAATATTTGTATTGGGTTGTTTTTGTATTAGACTATTTGTATTGGACTACATATATGAATTAGTACTGTGTCAATCTCTGGATTGTATTGGACTACGACAAGGTGATCAGGACATAGTGTCACTACCACATTTCTAGTGTGAGGGTATTTTTGTCATTTTTGGGGTAATTTAAATTTATTAGAATTTATTTGAATTTAAGGGAATTTTTAGGAATTATTTTGGAATTGTTTGGACTAGGTTGACTTTGACTAGTGTTGACCCTTGTAGACCAACCTAGGAGCTAACCCTAGTTAGTATAGACTTGGTTAGGTTATGTGACTCTAGTCTAACCTAGCATGACTTAAGTTAGTGGTAACTAGTCATTAGAAATTGAGTGAGGAGATTAAGAATTAAATGGTTGAGAAATGGCTTGTGATTTCACAAGTCATTTTCTGACTTAACCTAATAGGACTAGCCACCTAGTGCAACCTAGCCCTAGTCTACACTTGGCCGGCCACCTTAGCTAAACCTAGGGATTTCCCCACTATATAATCCCTCCTAAAATCTAGGGTTGCCTCTTTCTTAGGAAGGCTCAAAGTTCAAGAAGGTTTGTTTCCTATTCAATTAATTCCTAGAATTCCATTCCTCTTCCTTTTCCATTCAAATCTTTTCCCTTAGGTTCTAATCTACCTATTCTTGCTATCATTAATGTTCCATTTCAGTTTGAGGTGATTTTAGTGGATTGGGACATCAAGAGAAGAGCTATTGAAAGGGGATTTTCTTGAAAAGTTCAAGCTTAGGTAACTCTCTCAAATCTCCATGAAATTTCGATTTGTCTTCATGATTAGGAAGCCCTAGGAGTCCCCTAAGTGTCTGCATTGGAGTCGTGTCGGGTTTTATTAGTTTCGTGTCCGTTTAGACACGTATCAGAGTTCTCCTAAGGGTGTTTGTCGAAATGCCACTGAGAGCATTTCGATTCCTTTTGTGCAATGTTTTTAAATAGAAAATTAAGTTTTAATCTTGTTTATTGATTTCTGTTCTTATGTGGTAGTATTAGTGTCATGTTGAGTCGAATTCTTGGCTTGGACGCGTGCACGCGCACGTGCGCTACAGTGTTCCCCTACTACTCGGGGCCTGTAGCGGACACGACAATGGATGGTTGGATACGAGATTTTGTGGGATGCTTGGGGCACCTTCTGTCATCAAGCTCCCCAAATCTCCTTGGGTCTCGTGCCCTGGTTAGGGAGATATCGTCTTCACATGGGGAATTACCTGTGTAGTGCACACGAGCAATCTAGCCACTGATATGGCATTGTAGCATCGGACGCGACACGCTAGGACCTATTTCAGGCCGACACACTTTTAGCTGGACCCTAGGTGTACCACCCTGCAAAGGGACTCGACCCAATTTGTGTCGTGTCGTGCACACGACACGCGTGAACACGACACTATGTACTGGGTTATATTGTATTGAACGTGTTTGGTTTTTGGTTAATTCGTGTTGGACACTTCGTGTCACACTGTGATGGGACACGAACTACATGTATGACACGTGCACACATTGTACTTCATTTACCAACCAATATTAGTTCATTTTAGTTAACTTTTGTACATGATTTCTTCAATACCTTAATTTGGACTGATACGAGCATGTTCAGTTAATTCCAGATTTTGATTAACCTTGGCACTGATTTTAAATATGAATGAATGCAATTCTCCACATGTTTTACTTCCTAATATTGTTAATCTATATGTGATCTATTAGATTGTCGAATTTTGGGTGAATTGGCATTGAATTGAGTTCAAATGGGATTGGAAGTTGAGACAGAAAACTGAGTTTAAGTGTACTGTGTTAATTTGAAATAAAACTGAGATTTGAACTAAGGACTGAAATCTGGGAATGTGAACTGGTTCTTGGGTTTGTTGTGAAGCTATGATGATTCTAATGTTGTATTAACTTGAGAAGGTTAGATTGTAGACTGAACTGGAATACTGTGTACTGTTAGACTATTTTTTTAAGTTCTTTTATGAACTATGAAGTTTTCCTATGTAGTATTAATCTGTGAATAGATTTAAATATCTGAAATTAGGACTTGACAGTCCAGTTCTCAGTTGGTGTATTGTGTATTGATTGGAGGGTGCAGGAATTGTTTTCCCTTCTTCACTGATTTCCTTCCTTGTTTGCTAACTACATACATCCTTCGTGTCACACACACATTGCTATCTAGTGTTCACTCTTCACCACACACACACATAATTTTATATACATACACAACCACATGCCACCTATTCCCATTTTCTGTCACATGTTGTACACACACACATGTACACTCTCTCTAGCATACATCTCACTCTTCACTCTTTCATTCTACACACACACACACAGAGTTACACATGTTCCTCTATATGCCTATCTAATGTAAGTATATATATATATATATAATGTATACTCTAATATGTATGTATCTATATATAATGTAAAGTTGTGCTTCCTATATAAGTTAGTAATATATTGTGAGTGCATGGGATGTGAATATCTATTTGTGTATGGATACCATATAGGTATGTAATATATATATAGTGATAAGTTTTAGATATAGGTTTGACTTGTTTAGACTAGTATAGACTAATGTAGTCTAGTGTAGACTAGTTTGACCTAAATTAGACTTGGTTGACCTAGTTTGACTTTTAGGGTTGATCAGAGTTGACCAAGAGTTGACTTTGGCCTAGATTGACCTAGATTCATGTAGTATGCATAGCAGGACTTCGTTTTGCCATTTTAGACTTGTTGTGACTTGTGCTGTTCTGATTAGGAGCCAGACACCACTCCTCGGATAGTACCTTTCATATTGGACACTCAGATACTAGGCGAGTACATTCTCTGATCATTTCATATCCTGCTTAGAATTATTTCCTGCAGTAGATTACTTTATTTGTACTGTCACATTGGTCACATGGATTGGTACTATATGGATTCCTTCTTGAGATGTTATCCTTAGGGAGCATCGGGTACTACATGTTCTGTGCGTTTTACTTACATGGAGTATCACTATGCTTCACTGGTTCTTCGATCACTTGTGACATATACTCTTATGATCACAGAGTCTCCTAGAATCTCTTATCCCATTCACTGGGTATCCTAGAATCTCCTAGAATCCCCATTTATGGGACATCCATGTATCACCCTTCGGGGGCCTTGCATGGAATCATAACATAACCTGGCTGGATCCTTGTGTATTGATTGGGGGTACGGGAGAGTAGAAGTAGACATGTGAATAATACCCAAGTAGTATCTTATCAGAATCTCTTCCATAGTGTCTTATCAGAATCTTCTATGCCATTTACATGTATATATTGTACTCTGAATCACTAGCCACTGTTAGTCTCTATCTATAGTAGATATTTCTATTACAGCTTCTCTCTCTGTTTACATACTGCACTTCTTTCAGTACTCGTATTTTACTTTACTGCATGATTATATTTTCTAACCTGCTATAAACTGTTGAGATGTACTGTGCTCGCTCCTGTCCTGACTGGACCTGTTGAAATATTACAGAGGACGAGGAGGAGGCCTGCCTGGACACTTTCTACGGGGCAGCCTTAGATGACACCTGCGAGTTGGACCCTCAGGAGGACCCAGCTCTAGCTGAGGATATCACACCGATTGCCTAGACTAGATACGATAAGAACATATACTACACCATATGTACAGAACATAGATGATTCACACTAATGTATGCTAGAATGAATCTTGGGTTGTGTTCTGAGCCATCCGTTCTAATCAAGCATCTTCCTTCTCCTCTCCTCCACCATGGCTCTGAACCCATCTGCTCCTCCCTACTTTCCTTCTTCTTATTTGACTCTCTCAGCCACATATGATATCCAGCTCAAGTGTAGAGTCGGGGGAGAAGAAGTGGGCAGGAAGAGAAGGGGAAGCAGCACAGCCGGCGGCATGACCCGGAGGAAGTACAGAGGTTTTCTTCAACATACGTAGGAGAACTATAAAGATATATCTTTTACAACATATCACCTTGTCAAAGACCCTTAATGTGACAACCATGTTACCGCGGTGTCGGAAGACTAACATGTCATAATTTTTAAGCCGTGTGTTTTGACATAATCCTCCAAACTCTTTCCTGCTATGTAAAAACTTATGACATATTAGTCTTCCGACACCGCGGTAACATGGTATTCACATGAAGGGTTTTTGACAAGGTGATATGTTGTGAAAAGATATATCCTTATAGTTCTCCTACGGATGTTGAAGAAAACCTTTGTACTTACTCCGGGTCATGTCGTCGGCTGTGCTTATTCCCCCTCCTCTTCCTGTCCACTTCTTCTCCCCCGACTCTACACTTGAGCTGGATATCATATGTGGCTGAGAGAGTCAAATAAGAAGAAGGAAAGTATGGAGAAGCAGATGGGCTCAGAGCCATGGTGGAGAAGAGGAGAAGGAAAATGCTTGATCAGAACTTGAGGTGGAAAAGTTGTGACCTTGATAGCGTAAGAGAGGGCGAGGGTGAATGGAGGGAGAGAAGTGTCTGCATGTCTTTGGCTCACTCGAGCGGTATTTGTCCTCCGACCCTCATCCCTCGGCAATGATGATACGACAACCTATCACTATATCTTACATAGTAGTAGATGATGTCTTAGTATTACATTATGTGAGTTCATCTTGATTCTGTTATATCCTTCAGATACTAGATACGATAAGAACATAAACTATACCATATGTACAGAACATAGATGATTCACACTAATGTATGCTAGAATGAATTTTGGGTTCTGTTCTGAGCCATTCGTTCCCATACTTGGCAATTAAGCCATTCGACTAGCGAGGCAGAAACTATGTATTCGTAGATAAAGTTGACTGTCCTCCGACCCTCATCCCTCGACAATGATGATACGACAACCTATCACTATATCTTATATAGTAGTAGATGATGTCTTAGTATTACATTATGTGAGTTCATCTTGATTCTGTTATATCCTTCAGATACTAGATACGATAAGAACATATACTACACCATATGTACAGAACATAGATGATTCACACTAATGTATGCTAGAATAAATTTTGGGTTGTGTTCTGAGCCATTCATTTCCATACTTGGCAATTAAGCATGTGAAATAGAACTGATTATGTTTAGTTTATCTCACGATACAGATTTTCACATCTAAATTGAAATGGATCATTACTTCGTTGATCGTACATGGATGTACTAGTGGATCAACCTCCTGGACCGTAGGTACTTATAAGTATTGACCGTATCGGATTAGTATCGATCTATCATTTTGGTATGGGACGTATCGGTTGGTATTGGTCTTAGCGAATTGGTATCGTCCTATCAGATATGTATCGGCCGTATAGCTAGGATTCATATTGGCCTTATCGATTTGGTATCGGTCATATCCGATAGGTATCAACCGTGTTGGATTGTTATATACCATTTCTGATTAGTATCGTGGAAGGTTTAGTAACAACTGTACTTGGATTTCTCTCTTCTATAGCTAGATTACCATTGCAAGAGAGTCACGAGAGCGTAGCTGGCCAGTTACAGAACATACATACTTCCGTTTCAATCTCGCTTTTCATGATAGAAAAGGAAGCATGTATGTTACTGTAACTAGCCAATCACGATCTGGTGATTCTCTTGCAATGGTATTCTAGCTCGAGAAGAGAGAAATCCAAGTACAGTTGTTACTAAACCTTCCACGATATTTGTAGCTCCCCTTCTTGGATATTTTAAATATTTTTATTATTTATTTTAATTAAATGGTGATTTTTAGATTTTTTATAAATAATTAATTAGTTAATTATTACGGTAGATGATTTTAATCATGATTAAATTTGGAGTACAAGGTGACTAGGAATCATGGCACGAATGGTGCAGTGGCGTGCTTTGACTAGTGTTTAATCATGGTAGGGGAAGGCTGAGCCATAGCGATGTCCTAACTAGGAAAACTAGGCCAAGTTATGACATGACCATTATAATAGTTTAATTATTTTTTATTAATATTAATTGACTTGTAGGAGACCCGTTTGTGTCGATTTAGCCCGAGCTGAGCCCGAACCGAATCAAAGTCCATGTAGGCATATTTTTTTAAGTAGATGCAGTGCCGATCATGGGATGTTGTAATTCGTTATTGTTATTATTATTATTATTGTTTTTATCAATACTATTGAGGTTATTGCTATATAATATTATTTTATTATTATTGAGTACATTTAAAATATCGTATTGCCTGTATAAAATTGTGGTATAGTTATATATATAAAATATGTATAAGCAACAGGATATATATGTATATATATATATATATATATATTGATTTTTAATTCTATTTTTAATTTATTAATATATATACATATGTATATGCGTGCATGTGTATGTATATATAAATATTGTATATGTGTATTTATATATAAATATATATTATATATGTATGTAATATGTGTATATATATTTATGTATATATATATATATATATACATAGGAATTTATATTATATATATGTATATGCGCGCAAATGTGTGTATATATAAATATATATGTATACGTATATATGTGTATATATATATATATATATATATATATATATATATATATATATATATATATATATATATATTTTAAAGAAGCATTTTATTCATTCATCAAAAACCAAACGGTTCAAAGAGGTAATTACATAGCTTCGAAAAAACATGGAAGAGACTTCATATGCTTGCACCGTTGTAGAGCCTTCAAACTTTGGCGTCGGACTTCGACTACTAACTGATCACCCGAGAACTTGTAATTCTCATATGTCCACTTGTTTCTATTTTTCCAAAGAACCCAAAAAGCTGCTGCCACTATGATTTCCCGTAAGTGAATCATAGGCCTTCGCCACCAATGTTGAAGTCTTTGTTGTGGATCACCAGAACAGGAAATATTGAAATGATGTTGAAGCTGTTGCCAGACTGTCTTCGCAAGTTCTCCCTCATGAAATATATGCTTAATAGATTCTTGTTGGGGCTCAATACAACAGTGACACTTCGAGGCGAGATGATATCCTAGTCGTTGAACACTATCGTCCGTAGGGAGACGATCAAGCAGGATTCTCCAACCCAGTACAGACCATTTGATAGGAATACATGAGCTCCAGATGTGACAGTAATTCTTATCGATGGGGTATGGCACTCTAGTATGACGCCAAGCCGATGAGAGAGTGAACACCCCAGACGGCGAAGGAGACCAAGTCCATGGCTGTTGGTTTGTAGGATTATAGTGAATGAGATGGTTGGAAATGTCTCGCCCATGGAGGATTCTTTTCCAGATTTGAGATGCATTAGAGTTGCTACGAACCACATCAATGTCCGTATATTTGTAATAACGAGTCTTGATGAATGAAGACCATAGCCCATCCTGAGTTTTAAATTTCCACCAGAGCTTTGTAGAGAAAGAATCGATAACTTCATCTAGACTACGAAGGCCCAGCCCCTTCTCTTTCGTAGGCCTAGCCATCGATGTCCAACTCAGCCATGAGTGCTTGTACTGCCCCTCCTTAGAGCCCCAAAAGAACTTCGAAAACATTGTTTCTAATTGAGTAATAACAGCCCTGGGGGGACTACAGGCCGCAAGAGTATACATCGGAATAGATGTTAATACAGATTTGAGAAGGATAAGTTTACCTCCATAGGAAAGAAGTTTCTGCTGCCATCCATCTATACGACCTCTAATTTTAGCGATCAGCTCCTCGAACATACCCACGTTCTTTCTACCAGATATGAGGGGGCAACCTAGGTAAGTAAAAGGGGGGTTTGAAGCTTGAAATCCTGTGATCGACTTAAGCTCCTCTTCTCGAACAGCTGAGCAAGAAGGATGAACGTAGACAGAAGACTTGCTTTTGTTGATAAGCTGTCCAGACGCTGCTTCGTATCTGGCAAGAACTGAGCGCAAAGCACGCACAGATGATACGTCCCCGGCTGAGAAGATGAGCACATCGTCCGCATAGGCGAGGTGGGTCACCGTCGGACATCCGCTAGGGGCATAATAATGGTTGAAAGCGGGAATTTCTACCAGCTTCTTGAGGTTGCGTGATAAGGCTTCTGCAGCAATGATGAAGAGAGATGGGGAGATAGGATCACCTTGGCGAACACCATGATAACCATGGAAGAAGCCTGAAGACTCGCCATTAATAATAGTAGAGTACCAAACGTTGCTAAGCAGACGATAGACCTGATTGATCCAATTTTCGTTGAAGCCAAATCTCCGCATAACCTTCATCAGGAAGCTCCACTCTACCCTGTCATATGCCTTAGCCATATCAAGCTTAATGGCAACATTCCCTCCTCTGTTTTTAATCTTCATCATGCTCATAATCTCCTGGGCGAGAATAACATTATCAATGATTTCTCTGCCAGGGACAAAACCCGATTGCTCAGGGGATATAATTTTCGGAAGGAGAACTGATAACCTATTAGCCAAAAGCTTAGAGATGATTTTGTTCATAACAGTGCAAAGGCTAATAGGCCTATAGTCTGACCACGTTTTAGGGTGCTTGTTCTTCGGAATGAGGACCAAAGATGTACTCGAAATGGCTCTAGGGAGAGAGAAACCATCTACGAATAACTGACAAGCCTCAACTATATCCTCCTCGATGATAGACCATGCAGTTTTGAAGAACTTTGCTGTAAAACCGTCTGGCCCCCCCGCACTGCCCGAATCTATACTGTGGACTACTAAAGAGATTTCCTCCTTCGTAGGACGAGCAATCAGAGCCTGATTTTCTTCCTCAGAGATGAGCGTAGGAATACAATCAAGAAAGCTCTCGTCTTCTACAATAGTTGTACTCATAAACTGCTCTTCAAAGAAAGTATTAGCAGACGATTGGATGTCCCTGAGATCAGTAAGAAGGCCCCCTTCTGTTTCAATCGAGTGAATTCTTAAGCGTCTCTGCTTGCTATTTACACATTCGTGAAAATAGGACGTGTTCCGATCTCCGTCAAGATCCCACCGCAGTCTTGCCTTCTGCTTCCAATATGAATCCTCGTATATAAGTCGTTGTTTGAGGAGAGCCCTCGCCTTTTGGAGTTCTGCTCTGGTGGTGTCCGAGTGAAGAAGATCATGCTCGATTTCCGCCGCTAAAACAGAGTCTTCCGCAACCTTGACCTGTTGGAAAATGTCTCCATATGTGGCTCGACTCCATATAGAAAGGGCTTTTCGACAAGCAGTCAATCTCTCCGAAATCCGCACAAGAGCATTGGGATGGTGAATAGAAGTCCAGGCAGACTCAACAACCCTGAGAAAATCCTCATGAGTTGTCCAAAAATCCAAGAAACGAAATTGTTTACGCACCTTAGCGGAGGCTGATTTGAAAGTAATCAGTAACGGCGAGTGGTCTGATTCGTTTCTGTTCAAGTGCTCCTCGATGGATAGAGGAAGAATGGAGAGCCAGTCTTTGTCCAACAACATACGGTCCAGGCGTGAGCCCTGCTTATCCCCATCTGATTTCATCCAAGTAAACATGCTACCAGTATACTGGAGTTCCGAGAGACCCGTTGTCATCAGAAAATTATTAAAATCGCTCATAGCACAAAAATTTGGTTGAAGACCCCCAGTTTTCTCTTCCCTGTTCCTGACAACGTTAAAATCTCCCCCGACGGCCCAAGGGAGCTGGACCTGGGTTTGGAGTTGTTGGAGCCTCTCCCATAGAATGAGACGACCCTCCTTAGTATTATCTCCATGAACAATAGACAGAAGAGTTTCTGAAGGTAGGAAATCGTTTGAAAAACGAACCGAAAGAGCTTGATCAAAAGAATCAACAAGCTGCATAGAAGAACCTCCTCTAGTGAATATCCAGATGTTGCCTTTCTCATTAGAGAAGCCCTGGGAACAACCCAACTTAATCTGGAAATTAGTCAGTTGACAAGGAGATACTTTAGGTTCAATAACCGCAATGAGGTGAACTTTGTTAACCCTAGCAAGGTTTTTGATTCTCTTAAGAGTCAACTTATTAGCAATACCCCTAACGTTCCAGATTAAGAATTTAAACATTAAGACGTTGGCTGGAGGAATTTGCGCTGACTGACCGGAGAACTCTGTCCGATGGGGAAGGAGGAGCCTTTTTCTTACGGACGGAACTCGGGTGTTTGGAGGCTTCCGCTTCTTTTTCCTGCTCATATTGTTCTGCCAGAATGCGCACGTCTTCTTCGTCAGCTACGTCTGCCCAAGTATGACCTTGTATTTCACCTTCTTCCATCTCCTCTGTTCTCGTTGCATGTTGCTGTTCTTCCCCTGTATCAATTGGCCCCGGCGTGCTCGGGGGAGAGGCCTCATTAGTTTGGGATGGTTCAGGACTTAAATGTGGATTAGATGGAGATTGGACGTGCTCGTTCCCTGCATGGGGAGGAGAGATGAGCTCCTTTTGGCGGTTGTCCGTAGTGATAGGTTCAACTGAGATCTGCTGCTGTGCTGTCGAGACCTGGTTAGCTACTGTAGTATCATTGTTTAGTGCACTGGTAGACGCCTCTCCCAAATTAGAAACCCCCTTGTTTGGCTGACTCTCCTCTCTTTGTTTGTCTGGCTCGCCTCTCATGAGGATCCTGGTCACAGTTGGTTGTGCCTCTTTTTCAGAAATAACTGCCTTTCCTTTCTCATTAGCTTTGGACTTGCATGATTCTGCTACGTGACCTTGATGACAGCATGCATTACAATAGGTTGGAATAGATTCATAATCAATGTGTTGCCAAAAGCTCCTATTCCGCGGCAAGTTGATCCGAATTTTGTGTTGGAGAGGTTTAGAAGCGTCAATCTCGATGAAAACTCTTGCCAGGCTTGGGCGAGAAAGTTCTGCAGTTGCTTTGTCGATTTTCAGGGGGGAACCAATGGCTCCAGATATGGCAAAAAGGGCGTCCTTTGCATAAAAGTGGTGGGGAAGATTTGGGAGATTGATCCATACCGGAGTGATGGGAGATTCATGATTAGGCGAGAAGTCAGGGTCCCATTTGAAGATCCGCATCGGAGCACGCGCAACGTACCAAGTTTCCTTCGAGCGCAGCCGCAGAAAGTCGGACTCGCAAGAGGGCCGGATGAGAATGTGCTTTGAATCAATTAGACCCACGTTGATAGATCCGTCGAAAACAAACTCCGCAAGAGCCTTACGAATTTTGTCTATCGACGGCCGGAAATGCGAAAACTTCCCAACCAGCGCGAAGCGTAGAGGGGAGACTAAAGCTTCTTCCTCCTCAACAGTGAAGGAGATGGATGGGGCCCCTTTGAAAGAGGAGATCGAGCGTGGAGCGATGAGAGGCGCAGCCGTGGACGGCTTGCCTCCCACCACTTCGGCGAAAGACCTAGAGGCCATGGGTGCCGTGGGGCACGAAGCAAGCAGCGGGGCGGTGTTGCCACCCAAGTGGTGTGGCAACCCCAGGAGGGGCTCCAGCACGGCCGCTAGGCCACACCGGGATTCGTGGAAGAAGAAGAGGCGCCCTAGGGTTTCCCGAACGCTCTCTGATATATATATGTGTATATATATATATATATATATATATATATATATATATATATATATATATATATATATATATATATATTATATATATAAGATTGTATATAGATATATATATATAGAGTTATATATATAAAGAATAAGAAAAGGAAAAAGAAGTTGGCTAATACAAAACAAACCCCAGCCCGGGCTCCGTCCAAAGCCAGCAGGCCCACCCGAACTCCCCAACCAGCCCTAATCCGAAACCCCCCCTCAACCTGTAGGCCACCCAACCAAGCTCCATAGTATAACTAAGTTTACATACATAGTATATAACCGAGCTGAACCTTAAAACAAAACGCACACACATACGTATGGTGGAGATCGAAAGAACGAACAGCAGCAGCAGCAAACCCTAGTCTACGACCAACACCGCCACCACCCTGCACGCCCTGGGGGCCCGACCGCACGCGCCACCGCCGTTGGCCACCGCCGGCCGGCACGTGCGCGCGTGCGCGATGATGACAGCAGTAGCGAGGCGTTCCGGATGGAATTCGCAGCGACGTCCCGTCGCGTACGATCCATGGTTTTTCGATTCGTCTTTTCAGGTATAAACCTAACATATACCACTTTAAATTCCTTCAGATAGAATTAATTCTAGTGCGCTAAATCACCCATAAAATCGACGCCAAAACTGGCGAAAAACTGATTCGAAAATAGGACTGAAAACAGTCGAGTTAGCCTACTTTGCATTTATTTATCTTCCAAACCATGCATAATTTCGAAAACCTATTTGAAGGCATTTATTGACAACATGTAGGGCTTCGAATCCCTTTTTACATAATTTGATTTCATGGACTACGTGTCGAGAAATCGGATTCCGAAGTTTCCCAAAAACCTATTTTAAAAACTAGAAAATTGTTCACACGACGTGCGTTCCGCCATTTCGGGCGACGTGGTCGCGAACCGAAAGCATCGAAAGCTGCGTAACGGCTTCGTGGTCGTGTGGGCTTTGATGAAATTCAAATTGGTCGCGTGTGCGCGACAAATTTGATGCGTATCCGTCGAAATTTACCGTATCGTGCACTTTGTAAATTCTTCAATTATTTTGTGCACGCTCGTCAGATCAAGATGAAACTTACGCCAACAGGACCATATCATTTTTCTGGTCCTGTATGCCAAGTTTGGTCCGATTCTGAGACAGTTGATAAAATTACCGTTTTGCGGGCCCCACGGTTCCACTCAACGGGCAATTTTGTGCACGGCCCACCGGAATCCAACTCTGGACATACGGTTGGGTTCGTATCGGAAAACTAGATCCGTAGAAATGTAGTTTGACGACTTTAGAGACCGTTGACTTTGGCACGCTTTTCGGTGTAAAGCGGGTCTAACGGCGGACATCGTTTTTGCCCGAAATTACCGTTTTGCCCCTGTGTCCAGAATTGGACTTAAGGATAGGAAATCCTAGCTAATTTGACTATTCTGAGAATGTTGGTAATGTTTATTTTAGCATCTGGAGACTTCTGCATGTGTTGATTGATTGTGGCTCATTGAGCGATATAGTATTATTGGTTTCTCCATCTAAGGACCTCAGGCAAGTGTACTTTCTGATTGCTTTTCGATTCATAGTAGTCTTCTCATTTCATGTCTATACATATATCTTGCTTTTTTTTGACACGCTCATCACACGGAGTAGTCGAAAGGGAAAATATCTTAGTATACATGTGGACTACCCAGAAATATCCTAATATGTCTATTCTTGCATGATAGCAGCTGCACACGACACGTGCAGTGAGCCGAATTTACCCTCTAGCCGTTCACATGTCGAAACAGATATTTCACACCACCTAGATAGATGTCTTTTATTAGTTTTTCCTTGTTTACTTCTCTATCGTGCTATGTTATCAGTTTTCTTACTAGCTTTCATATTCCATATGCTATTTTCATGTCTTGTTCATCCTATTGTGTTTTGTATTACCGTCGGTTTGTGTACTTGTTCCAATCCTGACTGGATAACCAATATTTTTCAGGTTAGCTGTGGCTTCACTTAGCTTGGAAGATTCGGGTGTACTTGCAGGCAGAAACCTAAAAATAGATAGCAGCTGTATTTAATTTCATTAATTGTAAAACTTTGTATTTTTTTAAATATAAATGTTGTAATAAATGTAGAAATGTGAATGAGCATCAAATGTTATTTCTTGAGCATTTATTTCTTGTGGGCTTGACAGCGTTCTATCGTCGACTCTGCGGCGTAGGCTGGCTTGGACACGTCTCGTATCCGAAAAAGCGGGTGTGGGTCGTGACAAGTTTTTGTGGTGGCCCATGCAGGTCAGTTTTCGCAGAAGATTACGAACTCGTGGTAGTACCATATTAGTCGTACTGCTGCATGCGAGCCTGTGCCCAGGAAATGCTCATTCACAACTAGGATTAAAATGATTTAAGATAATGACTAGGACTAGGAGTCCCTTGTTCAAATTGACCGATTGGGTAGTTAAGGTTGTTAGGTAAGCCATGCTATTTAAGAATTATTGAATTCAGATGACTTGCCAAACCTCTATAGAAACACTATTACCCTTGATATGACGACATGATCCAACGTGGGTATACTACTCACTTGGCTAGTTAGGCTTTCCCTAGAATTAAGGCTATAATCTTGATAACATGTTCAGCTTTCTTTTGCTCTTTGTAGATATAATTTTTATCATCAGTTAGAATTGTCTATTTTAAATTCTATTTTATTGTAAGTAACTGGTTTATAATTTCTGATTCTGCTTTTCATATACAAATCTCGATGTAGGATTGGTTCAAAGTTTTCCCCTCAACCAATTGAAATATTTATGAAATCAAGATTAGGATGTTCTTATTTTATTTGTCTTCAGATATTTCCTTTCGACCAGTCTTTTACCTTAAGGATTGAGACTTACAGGCAGGTGTTTACGCTTTCTACCATAGTCAACTAAGTTGAATCCTTAGCAGCTCTTTGACGTCCTTAGGAATATAGTAGGAGCAGTTTAACGACTGCGATGACTAGACAGCAGCGCACTGTTGCCGATTGTTTGAGAATGGATGGTGTGGGTTCACTGCAGCCAGCAGCGCATTGGCAGGCACAACCCACAGAATTGAAATTATTCCGAAGAATCGTAGGTTGTGGAACATTGCTAAAACTATGTTCTCGTTGACCTCTTTAGATCTTAAATACCCTTGTGTCAATATTGAGTAGAGTACCGGATAGCCTATCACATCTGAATCACGGAACCAAGGGTTACCACAGCCAGAGTACACAGGCGAGGTATAATTCTTGGTAAAACAATTTCAGACGTGATTACAAGTTTAGGATACTATTGAGAATAAAAAGACGCCCTATGTGTCCCATAAGATCCAAAGCCAATACTAGTAAAAGTTCTGTAAGTTGAGTAGCATGTCTCCCAACCTAGCATTTCATGGTCTTTTTGATCTATTGACGAGGTAACTGACCGACACTAATAGGTTTACTTAGAGTATAGAGTTCAGAAGTCCATAACCCATTAGTCGACCAAGGCCTTATGGATAGAAGATAGTAGGATGCCTATATAAGTAATGATACCAGGTAAGGTTTTGATTCTCTCAAAACTTGAACTACTTATTCCTCCTTCCAAAAATCTTGCATGCTTGTATTTTGACTATCTTGACCAACGCTGCTATTACAGCCTAGTTTTTGCAAGCTTACTCTTTTATCGAGCTTGATTCGAGACATGTGTTTATTGGGGACGCCCGCTAACATATTGTCTAATCAGAATCATTGTATTACGGTCTGATCAACCATGATGTATTTGGTTCGCTTTTCATCTAATTACACTACGTGGATTGAGATGTAGATATCTCTAGGATCACATCCGCGACTGCCTTGACAATTCCTCTTGAATTATACATTCGTCGTTGAATCACGTAATTGTGTTCAGTGACATCTCCCATGAACCCTATTGTTTTGTCTTTCACTGATTTGAAAAGACGAAAGCCTATAATTGGTAGAGAGATACAGGGTATCCCCATGGCTATGATGATTGTATACACAAGGGTAACTACCATCGGCCAGCCAGGTGACTAGAACCTTGCCTTGAGATACTCGTCCTCCCTTTGTCCCTAAACCTACTATCTTGATCTTCTAGTCATTAGATTCTAAGAATGATTAGGGTTTTACCCTCAGTCAAATGCCAACCTAAGAGACTACCTATGCTCAGGAGACCAATTATTGTGAGCCTCTAATTATTGGTTTGAAGCTTGCTTTTACTGGAATCCCTATGACAATAGTTTGGAAGGCCAGACACAAATAGAAATTCACGACTCAGTTGTTAGAAATTCTATTCATATGATGTGCCTTAGAGTTGGTTACCCCGTCGACAACTCATGTATACTGTGGACGAGTAGGTCATCCTATTTTATCGACCATGTGTCATTGCACACGCACTCATTTTCCATTTATTGAGAAACGACCCTTGACTTGACTTGTATCTACCATATTCCGTATATCGTGCCTTATTCTTTATTAACAAAAGTCGAGGTACAATATCCGAACTTTTGAAATTCTTCTAGCCTCATTATTCCTAAAACCCTGTCCTAACTTCTAAGGTGGGTAGACTGTAAGCCTCCAAAAATTTTGGGATATACGAGGACTGCCGATTGATTAGAATAATTTCCATTAGGATGATAACTAGTGCCCCCATGGACTCCCACTTTCCATTTAGATCATTTTGTGTCTCCGACCGTGCCATTAATATTCGGAGCACGAGACCAGCTGTTACCTCTCAACAAATTTCACATATAAGATCTAGACAAGTCCACCTTCATCTAGGTATATCATGTCCTACTCAAACACGTTCCCTTGTACTCTATTTTTGTGCTACGACTTTCAGGTTAAAAGGATTAGCCATAATCCTTACCATAACACTGGTATGCTTTCTGACTTCCATTAGAGCCTCAACTTCGATCTAATTCTTTCGACCCAATATATGGTTGTGATCTACTCGGAGCCCACTATACACATGCCACTAGTGTGCCACCCAATTGTGGTCTTATGTGCTCCTTAAACACAAAGTCACTAAAGTCACATTTTGAGCTTTAAGGGCCTAGCTAACCAACCTGACAAGCAACGAGCTCAATCCCTTGGGTAGAAACCTACTCTAGGATACCCTAATATAGTAGGAATAGTTTTATCATTGGGATCTCGTCTAGTCCATATAGATTGAAACCCAATGTTCACCCAACCAACGACTGATGTCCAAATAGAGAACCCATTAAGACCACAATCTTGATTTCTTAAATTCCATTTTATTGTGAAACCTTGTTTAGAATTTTGGAAACAGAATTTCTGTATTGCATGGATTGCAAGCCCTCTAAGTAACGAAGGACTCTTTGACGTAGCAAGCGACTGAACTAGAGTAGCCCAATCTATCAAACAAGTCATGGTCCATAAACATTCTTTATACCTATACCATTGGATATACGCTACCGCTCTTGAAATTTTCTACTTGCTCTTGGTTATTCTTCATTATCTCCTATTCCTCCTTATTTTGGAGAGACGAATGGCTATGCTTACTAGAAATTACCAATATTTTTGCTATTTGTGTAAATTGGTTGCTTGTTAAATTTTGGATTGCTTGATAAATAGGAGGTGATTATAGCTACCATATGCCTAGATATCTGTTGGTAGGAGTGTTAGCAACTAGTCAGAAGATTATAAGATTTAGTCTGAGGAGCAGTGTGACCAAAGGTGGGTAGAAATCCTAGAGGATATGTAGTTACAAAATGGCTAGGAGGAGGATATAAATTATTTCGAGGAATTAAAATTTAGGAAATTAAGGTTCAGTTAGACTTCTTATTGAATCTTAGGAAGTAATTATGGATTAGAATTTCGAGGACAAAATTATTTTTAAGGTGGGTAGATTTGTAGCTCCCCTTCCCAGAAATTTTAAATATTTTTTATTATTTATTTTAATTAAATGATAATTTTTAGATTTTTTATAAATAATTAATTAGTTAATTATTACGGTAGACAATTTTAATCATGATTAAATTTGGAGTACAAGGTGACTAGGAATCATGGCACGAATAGTGCAGTGGCGTGCTTTGACTAGTGTTTAGTCATGGTAGGGGAAGGCTGAGCCATAGCGATGTCCTAACTAGGAAAACCAGGCCAAGTTGTGACATGACCATTATAATAGTTTAATTATTTATTATTAATATTAATTGACTTGTAGGAGACCTGTTTGTGTCGATTTAGCCCGAGCTGAGCCCGAACCGAATCAAAGCCCATGTAGGCATATTTTTTTAAGTAGATGCAGTGCCGATCATGGGATGTTGTAATTCGTTATTGTTATTATTATTATTATTTTTATCAATACTATTGAGTTTATTGCTATATAATATTATTTTATTATTATTGAGTACATTTAAAATATCGTATTGCCTGTATAAAATTGTGGTATAGTTATATATAAAATATGTATAAGCACCAGGATATATATGTATATATATTGATTTTTAATTCTATTTATAATTTATTAATATATATACATATGTATATGCGTGCATGTGTATGTATATATAAATATTGTATATGTGTATTTATATATAAATATATATTATATATGTATGTAATATGTGTATATATATTTATGTGTATATATATATACATAGGTATTTATATTATATATATGTATATGCGCACAAATGTGTGTATATATAAATATATATGTATACGTATATATGTGTGTATATATATATATATATATAAAAAAAAAAAAATATATATATATATATATATATATATATATATATATAAAATATATATATATATATATATATATATATAAATATATATATATATATATATATATATATATATATATATATATATATATATATATGGGTGTAAATGTGTATGCATATATAAATATATTATATATATAAGAGTGTATATATATATATATATATATATATATATATATATATATATATATATATAGAGTTATATATATAAAGAATAAGAAAAGAAAAAAGAAGTTGGCTAATACAAAACAAACCCCAGCCCGGGCTCGGCCCAAAGCCAGCAGGCCCACCCGAACTCCCCAACCAGTCCTGATCCGAAACCCCCCCTCAACCTGCAGGCCACCCAGCCAAGCCCCACAGTATAACTAAGTTTACATACATAGTATATAGCCGAGCCGAACCTTAAAACAAAACGCACACACATACGTATGGTAGAGATCGAAAGAACGAACAGCAGCAGCAGCAAACCCTAGTCTACGACCAACGCCGCCACCACCCTGCGCGCCCTGGGGGCCCGACCGTGCGTGCCACCGCCGCAGGCCACCTCCGGCCGGCACGCGCGCGCACGCGCGCGAAGATGACAGCAGCAGCGAGGCGTTCCGGACGGAATTCGCAGCGACGTCCCTTCGCGTACGATCCATGGTTTTCTGATTCATCTTTTCAGGTATAAACCTAACATATACCACTTCAAATTCCTTCAGATAGAATTAATTCTAGTGCGCTAAATCACCCATAAAATCGACGCCAAAATTGGCGAAAAACTGATTCGAAAACATGACTCAAAACAGTCGAGTTAGCCTACTTTGCATTTATTTATCTTCCAAACCATGCATAATTTGAAAACCTATTTGAAGGCGTTTATTGAAAACATGTAGGGCTTCGAATCCCTTTTTACGGAATTTGATTTCATCGACTATGTGCCGAGAAATTGGATTCCGAAGTTTTCCAAAAACCTGTTTTAAAAACTAGAAAATTGTTCCACACGACGTGCGTCCCGCCATTTCGGGCGACGTGGTCGCGAACCGAAAGCATCGAAATCTGCGTAACGGCTTCTTGGTCGTGTGAGCTTTGACGGAATTCAAATTGGTCGCATGTGCTCGACGAATTTGATGCGTATCTATCGAAATTCACCGTATCGTGCACTTTGCAAATTCTTCAATTATTTTATGCACGCTCGTCAGATCAAGACAAAACTTACGCCAACAGTACCGTATCATTTTTCTGGTCCTGTATGCCAAGTTTGGTCCGATTCTGAGACAGTTGATAAAATTACCGTTTTGCGGGCCCCACGGTTCCACTCAACGGGCGATTTTGTGCACGGCCCGCCGGAATCCAACTCTGGATCGGTTGGGTTCGCATCGAAAAACCGTATCTGTAGACATGTAGTTTGACGACTTTAGAGACCGTTGACTCTGGCATGCTTTTCGGTGCAAATGGGTCCAATGGCGGACATCGTTTTTGCCCGAAATTACCGTTTTGCCCCTGTGTCCAGAATTGGACTTAAGGACTGGAAATCCTAGCTAATTTGACTATTCTGAGAACGTTGGTAATGTTTATTTCAGCATCTGGAGACTTATGCATGTGTTGATTGATTGTGGCTCATTGAGCTGTATAGTATTTTGGTTTCTCCAGCTAAGGACCTCAGGCAAGTGCACTTTCTGATTGCTTTACGATTCATAGTAGTCTTCTCATTTCATGTCTATACATATATCTTGCTGCTTGTTGACACGCTCGTCACACGGAGTAGTCGGGAGGAGAAATATCTTAGTATACATGTGGACTACCAGAAATATCCCAATATGTCTATTCTTGCATGATAGCAGCTGCACACGACACGTGCAGTGAGCTGGATTTACCCCCTAGCCATTCACATGTCAGAACAGATATTTTACACCACCTAGATAGATGTCTTTTATTAGTTTTTTCTTGTTTACTTCTCTATCGTGCTATGTCATCAGTTTTCTTACTAGCTTTCATATTCCATATGCTATTTTCATGTCTTGTTAATCCTATTGTGTTTTGCATTGCCGTCAGTTTGTGTACTTGTTCCAATCCTGACTGGATAACCAACATTTTTCAGGTTAGCTGTGGCTTCACTTAGCTTGAGAGATTCGGGTGTACTTGCAGGCAGAAACCTAGAAATAGATAGCAGCTGTATTTAATTTCATTAATTGTAAAACTTTGTATTTTCTTTAAATATAAATGTTGTAATAAATGTAGAAATGTGAATGAGCATCAAATGTTATTTCTTGAGCATTTATTTCTTTCGGGCTTGACAGCGTTCTATCCGCCGACTCTGCGGCGTAGGCTGGCTTGGACTACGTCTCGTATCCGGAAAAGCGGGTGTGGGTCGTGACAATACTAATCCGAAATGGTCTATACTAATCCAACATGGCCGATACCTATCAGATATGACCGATACCAAATCAATAAGGCCAATATGAATCCTAGCTATTCGGCCGATACATGTACATATCGGATATAGGACGATACCAATTTGTTAAGGCCAATACCTATATGATACGTCATATACCAAACCGATAGACCGATACTAATCTGATACACTAGATACTAAGTACATCCGGCCTATACCAGCGGATCCACCAATTACTGCACGATAGGCCCAACGACTCCAGTTACATCTGGTTATTGGTGAGTACATGATTACATAGTAATTCTGTTAGTCTTGTGATACAGATTTTTACTCTCTCATGCTACCAACGTCACAACTTTTCCAGTGCTGCTCCCTCTAATGATGATGAACGCAAAAAAAACCAACGTCACAACTTTTATAATTTGAGTAAATTTCTTTACCCTATATAAAAATTTGTGTTGTCAGAGAGATGACTCCTAGGACTCGTCGAGGTGGTGCTGCTAGTCGAGGAATGGGTCGAGGCAAGAAACCCTTGAAGGTCGACACGGAGGAAGTCCCCATCATGAAACAAGAGTCGGTGACTGTTAAGGAGGAGGTGTTACCAAAGGTCGAGGTCAAGGAAGAACCGATGACCATCAGGGAAGAGATTGCTCCCAAGCTTGAAGTCAAGGAGTAGCCACCGTCAGAGAGTAGTAGCATCGGGACCGACCCTCCTGTCCCTACAGAAGACCTCAACCAGATTGACCCTTCGTATGCAAAGTGGCTAATAGAATGGTACATGCCTCAACGCAACTATGACCTCTGGCTGTGAGGATTCATCGTCTGACTTGCGGTCTTTGTTGAGGCCAAAGTCAATTTTCCTATGTGTTTTAGAATATTTGTGGAAATTCTGGAATATTGGTGTGAATTTTGGAATATTTGTGGGAATTTTGGAATATTTGTGCTATGATCGGATTATAACGACGGATATTAGGTTACTCTTCAGGATAATTGATATCTATTTTATATTAATTTGGTTTGGTCTATATGATTATTGGATAATTGGTGTGCATTAAATTCGTATGTGTATATTTGGTCTATGTGATTCTTGGATAATTGGTGTGCATTATATATTTGGTCTATGTGATTGTTGGATAATTGGTGTGCGTTATATATTGGTTTGGTTTACGCATATTTTTGCGAACAGGAAAAGACCTGTAATTTTTTTTCAAAAAATTCTCAATTAGCGACAGACTAGTGACCGGTTCGCGACGGATAATTCAAGTTACCGACTATTGTTCGACGGCATATCCGTCGCTAACTGGAGATTTGAAAATGTTTCCAGGTAGCGACGGGTGGTCGACGGAATATCCGTCGGCAAAATTCTGATGGTATATTGTTCGACGGACTAGCGACGACCTTTCCATCGCCATGGTTCTGGAAATACCAAGAATTTCTAGAACATGGTCGACGGATAATCCGTCAGTATTCCGTCGCTAAGTCGTCTTTCGTTAGCGACAGTGACCGACGGTATAGCGACGACTATTCCGTCACCATGGTGCTGGAAATACCAAGCATTTCCAGAACCTGATCGACGGATTTTCCGTCAGTAATCCGTCGCTAATCCGTCCTTTGTTATCGACGGCGATCGTCGGATTAGCGACGGAACGATACGCTTTGATACGCTATTACGACGGTTTACCGACGGACCTTTACGTCGCTATTGTCTACACAGTTCAGTATTTAATACTTGAAATGGACGAAAGTCCGTCGAAAATTAGTCGCTAATGCTTCGTATTGTGAAGTCGACACGCCGTCGCTATTCCGTCGCTTAACGACTACATAGCGACGGACCCTTATTAGCGACGAGCTGATTGCCGATGGATTTTTTGGCCAAAATCCGTCAGTGATCGGTCGCTAATAGGAATTTCCGTCGGACGGGCGACGGATCTGGCCGTCACTAAATCGACAAATTTTGGTAGTGCAGTGAATTCGATATCAATTCCTCCGACACGTGTCCTCGCTGTAAAAGTGTCTAACACAAAATTACAGTAGAATAGTCTAATGGCATTAGTGGCAATAGGGAATTGTAAGGTGACAAAGTGTTGTAACCCTAATGCCTCAAAGTAAGGGCGGTGATCCAAAAAGACAGTCCACTTAATTGGCAACCCGGTGTAAATAGTACGTATGTTAAAATTAGCGTACCACAATAACACTTGATCGGAAGTTTTTAAAATAAAACTCATCCGACGCACCATCGTCCGATTGGACCGGAGAAAAGACGCAATCCGTATGCGGATTTGAAGACGATGCTTCTTCACTGGCATTGGTCTTCTTCCGCTTGAAGGGATTGAACTTAGGCATTCTTTTCCAAAAATTTCTACAAACCCTAAGTATTGATAAGTGGTAGAAAGAGGGATTATACCATCCAAGAATTGGATATGTTGTAGAGGATGACGATCTCTGCACAAATCCAAAGTTTGGACGAGAAACTCCACAAGGATTAGAAGAACAATGATGGAGAAGAAACTAGGGTTCGGAGGGGCGCTGCTGCTGTTATGAGGATGTGGGGAAGGATGAAGAAGAAGGAGGCCTCGGGTTGGTGCTGGTATATATAAACACCCAGTAGAACTCTGGCCGAATTTGGGCCGAATTCGTCTAGGGTTGCCTGGCTATAAATATATATAAAGAAAATTAAAAGAGGCCACATTTTTTTTCATTAATTCATTTCAAATGCTTAATTCAAAGTTTAGTAATTTTAAATCTCAAAGTAATATAATTAATATTATTTTACAAATTAATATTCTTTACTCAGCATCTGTCTCAGATTAGCTGTAGGAGTACTGTCCCAGCTAACGGAGGTTCATCGGGGAATACTTAAATACCGCTTCGCTTCGACCGTAGTCGTGGTGATAGACAGACTCTTTTTGGGCTTGTCTCGAAAAACAGTTTTTGAGTATTGAATAAATAATTAATAAAACAAAATTAATTAATATTATTGATATCTAAAATTTCTAATTCTCGACGTAAATAGTTGAATGATCTTCCATTAAAGGTTTTGTGAGTATGTCAGCTAATTGATTATGTGTGTCTATGTATACAAGGTCTATATCTCCATTTTGTTGATGATCTCTAAGAAAATGATGTCGAATCTCGATATGTTTAGTATGAGAATGATGTACTGGATTCTTAGTCAAATTAATAGAACTAGTGTTATCACAGAAAATGGGTATGTGTATAAAATGAAATCCATAGTCTTCTAAGGTTTGTTTCGTCCACAAAATTTGTGCACAACAACGTCCTGCGACGATATACTCAGCCTCTGTTGTTGATAATGCAACAGAATTTTACTTTTTACTAAACCAAAAGACTAAAGCTTTTCCTAGGAAATGACATATGCCGCTAGTACTTTTTCTATCTACTTTGCATCCGGCAAAATTAGTATCAGAATAACCGATTAGGTCAAATGACATGGTTTTGCGATACCATAAGCCGACAGAAGAAGTGCCTTTAAGGTATCGAAAGATACGCTTAACTGCGCACAGATGTGATTCCTTGGGATTTGCTTGAAAATGAGCACATAAGCAAACACTAAACATAATATCTGGTCGACTAGCAGTTAAATATAGTAAGCTACCGATCATACCTCGATACTTACGTTTGTCGACAGATTTGCCTTGTTCATCAATGTCAAGCTTGGTTGAAGTCGCCATTGGAGTGCTAAGGGGTTTTGCTGTTTCCATGTTGAACTTCTTCAGTAGATCCTTTGTGTACTTAGCTTGATTTATGAACGTCCCATTGTTGGTTTGTTTGATTTACAGTCCGAGAAAGAATTTCAGCTCTCCCATCATGCTCATCTCAAACTCATTCTGCATACACTATGAGAATTCTTGACATAGAGATTCATCGGTAGATCCAAAGATAATATTATCTACATAGATTTGAATCAAAAGAATATTATTATTCAAAGACTTTATAAACAAAGTAGTGTCAACCTTTCCTTTTGAAAAACCGTTATCAAGTAGAAAAGTGCTTAGACGATCGTACCAAGCACGAGGGGCTTGTTTCAAACCGTATAAAGCTTTCTTCAACTTGAAAACATATTCAAAAAATTTGAAATCAGTAAAACCGGGTGGTTGAGCTACATAAATTTCTTCTTTTATAAAACCATTTAAAAATGCGCTTTTGACGTTCATTTGAAATAACTTAAAATTATGAAAACATGCAAATGCACATAACATGCGAATGGATTCTAATCTTGCAACTGGGGCATAAGTCTCATCGTAGTCGATACCTTCTTCTTGATTGTATCCTTGAGCTAAGAGTCGAGCCTTATTACGAGTCACTAAACCATTCCCGTTCAGTTTATTTCGGAATACCCATCGGTTGCCAATGATCGGATGATCAATAGGCTTGGGAACAAGTTCCTAAACTTGATTCTGTTCAAATTAGTTTAATTCCTCTTGCATAGCATCTATCCAAAAATTATCACTACATGCTTCATCAATATTTTTGGGTTCAAACTGCGAGACAAAAGCAACACAAGAAGCTATATCTTTATTAGAGGAACGAGTACTTACACCCTTGGTAATCTCACCAATTACTAAGTCCTTTGGATGATCAGCTGTGAACTTCAATCTTTTTAGCATACTCCGAAGGTAGCTGGTTCTTGGATCTTCTCTAGGAGGATCAGCTGGTGCTTTGCTGGGTACATTGAGATCTTCGTTATTGTCATCGATTGTCGTTTGATTTAGTTCATCAAAGGTGACATTGATTGACTCTTCGATGATCATGGTTCTTTTGTTGAAGACTCTGTATCCTTTACTTTTGCCCGCATAACCTAAAAATATACCTTTATCGGCCTTTTCGTCAAACTTTTCCAAATTATCTTTTGTATTAAGAATAAAGCATTTACAACCAAATATTCTAAAATATAAACTGATAGAATTCTGTCAAACCATAACTCAAATGGAGTCTTCTTCGATTTGGGTCGAATTAGAACTCTATTGAGAACAAAACAAGCTGTATTGACAGCTTCAGCCCAGAAATACTTGGGTAGACTACACTGGTTTAACATTACTCTGGCCATTTCGGATAGAGTTCTGTTCTTACGTTCCATAACTCTATTTTGTTGTAGAGTCATAGGGCAGGAGAATTCGTGCACAAAACCGTGTGTGTCACAAAATTGCTTAAACTTTGCATTCTCGAATTCGCCTCCATGATCGCTTCTAATACGAGTGATTATGTAACCTTTTTCATTCTGTACTTTCTTGCAAAAGGTGACAAATTTCGATAATACATCATTTCTGCGTGTCAGAAAATATACCCACGTGTATCTAGAATAATCATCTACAATTACAAAAGCATATAGCTTACCTCCGAGGCTAGCAACTCTGCTAGGACCAAATAAGTCCATATGTAGCAATTATAGAGGTCTAGTAGTACATACAGTGTTTACTGACTTGAAAGAGGATCTAGTAGCTTTGTTCTTTTCACATTGACTGCATACCGAATCCTTCTTGAATGTAATGTCCGGTAAACCGCGTACTAGCTTCTTCGTGGATAATCTGAAAATAGTATCCATATTTGTATGACCGAGTCTCATATGCCACAGATGACTCTCATCGCTTTTAGCCATTAAACATCTACCTGAAATGTTAGTATCTTCCAACAAATAGAAAACATATATATTGTCTTCTCTAATACCTTCAAATATAGTACTACCAGTTAAACTATCAATAATAGTACATTTATCTTTTATGAAGTTAATACCATAACCGTGATCAGCTAAATGGCTTATACTGAGCAGATTATGTTTCAACTCAGTAACAGGACAAACATCTTTAATCACTGGATAGGGAGCTTTACCAATATTACCAATACCGATTATATATCCTTTTAAATTATTGCCGAAGGAGACGTATCTTTCTTTATTTCTCTTCGACAGTGTTGCGAATAATGAAGCGTCACCGGTCATGTGCCATGAGCAACCGCTGTCGAGGATCCATTTGCTCCTAGCATGTAAAGGGCGTCCTACCTACAAAACAATTTGCAGATGAAACTCTTGGTACCCATTTCTTGTAGGGTCATGACTGGTTAGTTTTTGGTATCCATGCATAAATATTTAAATCTACTAACTTTCTGATTCTACATGCAGAAGATATATGACCAATGAGGCCACAATAATGACATTTAGCATGTTGAGTGTTGAAAGCTGAATGGTGTGCATGGTTGGTAGGTTTAGGTTTTCTAGTATAGAAGAAAGCATACCTATTATCCTATTTGGGCATAAACTATTTAGGTAAAGGTTTGATAGGGTTAGGTCTGACATTGTTAGGTTTGAAATATTCTGATTTTTCGGTAAGTGACACGTGTTAGGGTAGGAAGCAGCAGTCTCAGGCTGTTTTCCTAACCTAATTTCTAATCTTTTAGAAGTGTCATATAACTTAGTATAGTCAGAAGTGAGTGCTTCCATTCTGACTTGTGCACTTTGAAGACTTTTCTTCTCTTTAGAAAGTTCTTCTTTCAGTTGGTCAATAACCTTGTCTTTTTCTTCGGATGACTTGGTAGTCTCGTGTAATAAGGGCTTAATAGAAGAAAGCTCACCTGACTCACTAACAATATCTTTAACCTCAGCTAGTAGGTCGGTAAGTCTTCTTATTTCACCTTTGTACTCTTTGAGTACCTTCTTAAAGGTCTGATATTTGCTATGCAGTTTCCTGTAATCACTTAACAGTTCACTGAAGGCTTCTCCTAATTGCTCAAAGGTAAAGTCATCATATATCAACTATAGGTTCAGAGAGTACCTGATCGGATGCCATAAAGCATACATTTGCAGCATCTTCTGATTGTTCATCTTCTGAGTCGCTGGCTTCACTTTTATGCCATATGCTGGTGTTGGCATATTTCTGAGATGTTGATCTCTTCAGGTTCCCTTTCTCGTATCTGTTGCTCTTCTTGCTTGTTGATGAGTTTATAGGACAGTCCTTTTTCATATGTCCTTTCTTCTTGCAGCCGTAGCAGATAGCGTCATCTTGATTCCAGCTGTTGCCGCCATTGTTCTCTTTTGTCTTCTTCTCATACCTCAAGAATCTTTTGAATTTTCTTGCAAGGAGTGTTTGATCTTCAGCATCAGATTCACTGTTATCTGAATCATCTTCTGCAGATCTTCTATGCTGAGCCTTGAAAGCGATTGTCTTCTCCTTTGGTGCAGGCTCTTCAAAGTCTTGTAGCTCTAGTTCATGAGTGAGTAGCTTATCCATGAGTACTTCAAGTGTCATGGTAGTGAGGCCGTTTCCTTCAATGATTGCAGTAGCCTTCGAAATCCAGTTCTTTGTAAGTGCTCGTAGGACTTTGCGAATCTTTTCATGGTTACTATAATCTTTGCCTAGGGAGGACAAAGGATTTACAATATTCAAGAATCTCTCGAACATCTGAGTAACTATTTCGTTGGGCTTCATCTTGAACGCCTCATACTTTTGAGTAAGTCTGCTGACCTTTGATTCTTTGACTTGAGTTGTGCCCTCATGTGTGATTTCAAGAAGTTTCCACACTTCATTTGCAGTTGTGCAGATAGATACCCTGTTAAATTCAGTTCTGTCTAAAGCACAAAATAAAGCGTTAATAGCACATGCGTCAAGACTGGCCTTTTTTTTTCTTCCTCTGTATATTTGTCATGGGTTTTTTCAGTTAAAACTCCATCAACATTTATACGAGGTGGCTTTTTATAGCCATCAATAACCATAGACCAAAAGTCAAAATTAAGAGATTTCAGAAAGAAACTCATACGTGTTTTCCAATAAGTGTAGTTTGTGCCGTCAAACAGTGGAGGTCTGTTTGTGGCTTGGCCTTCACTTGTAAATTTTACAGTTACCATGTGTAAAGCTGTGATCTATATAAAATTGAATATAACTGCTGTTTTGCCTTGCTTTACCTGTATAACCCGCTCTGATACCAATTGTAGGAACGAAATCGTAAAGCAGAACACTCTAGAGGGGGCGTGAATAGAGTAGGCAGCGAAATATTGCTAATTAAAAACTTGTTAGCAGTTAGATCACAGATAAAATAATAATCACAAAAAGTAAATGACAGAATTTAAAAGTGATCAGAAGGCAAACGCAAACACCGAGATTTATACTAGTTTTCCTCTTGTGAGGACTAGTCCAGTCGGAAGAACTCTAGCTTCCAGTTGAATCCACTATTGGAAAATCTCGCAAGTTTTCATACGAAGTTCTTGCAACTTCTACAGACGCGAGCTTTGATACGAAGAACTCGACCAACTTCAATTGTGAAGAGTTGAATCTTCTATCAAGCCTCTGATTACAATCGCTCTGGAACTTCTAGACCGTACCGTACTGGCAAATCGACTAGAGGATTGTAACTGGCTTGGGATTTAAAAATAAAAGCTTTTAGAACTCTTTGGAAGAATGTAAGCTTAGGAAGAGAAGAGATTGAAAGTGAATTGGTGATCTGAAATGATCGAAATACTTCTCTATTTATAGTTTTTCCAAAGACAGAACTCTGACAGAATTCGGGCAGAATTCAGACAGAACTCTTTGTAACAAATCGTAACTGAAGGATGACCAAGTTAAAAAATCCAACGTTCACTAACTTTCCACATGGCCGAACTCTGGCCGAACTCGGCCCGAGTTCTCCTGAGGTTCTGCCAGTTCATTTGGAGAAAATAAATTTTGGCTTTTTGAAAAATCCTTCAGAAGCTGTTTGTAAAAAGAATGTTTTTCAAAAACGTAGGTCATTTGTAAAAGAATAGGATGGTTTTGAAAAACGTTTTCGGATAGCCTATTTGCCAGTACGACTCGGTGTACAATGTATTCCTAGACTCAATAAAACGAAAAATTATATTGCTTAGAAGGAAGTACATTCTGAATGGCAAACGGCTTCAGTCTTGAACATTGTTGATAACCATTGTTGAGCAGTATCCAAAACGTTATAGGTAAACATCGGAGTTGACTTGTATTTATATCGAGACAGAGTTTGATCAATTATTAAAATCAGGTTTTACCATGACCAATCGGCCAACACCGTGCGCAAGCGAGCGATCCGACCGGACAACACCATCGCGCCGATCTCTTGGGCCACGTTCCATAAAGCTTTTGAAGTCGAGTACCTTCCGTCAGCCGTTTGTCAAGCGAAGAAAAATAAATTCATGCAGTTGAAGCAAGGGAGCCGGACAGTGAAACAATATGTCGCAGAATTCAACAAGTTGTCTAAATTTTCTAGTGTATTTCTGCCTACAGAGGATTGTCGTGTGCGACAGTTCGAAGTGGGTCTGCGACACTCTATCGGTGCGCATGTCGGGGTCCCGGAGTACAAGACCGTGGACGAGGTTCTGAATCACGCTCTCCGCCTTGAGTGCCTGCATTCTTTTGGTGCTGACGACGTTGTGCGCCACTCCAATCACAAACGTCCTAGCTATACGGGAGGCAACAACTATGCGTCAAAGCATCCAAATAACGGCAGCTACAAGGGTCAGAAAACGATACCTCAGTGCACCAATTGCGGGCGAGTCGGACACCATGCCAGCCACTGCTTTTATCGTAATATTGAATATTTCGCTTGCGGACAAAAGGGTCACAGGACTCAAAACTGTCCAAGCTTTCGTCAGACTCGTAACGTCCCACCACAACAAAACCGTCAAGAGAATCGAGGACAGGCGCCCCGACCTCCTCCGCCCACTCAACCCACACCGCAAAATGGCCAAGACCGTCGCTCCAACAATCAGGGCCGCGTCTACGCCATGACTCGAGACGAAGCGCTGGCATCAGATACAGTAGTGTCAGGTATACTAAAATTCAATAATGTGCCTGCTCGTGTGTTATTTGATTCAGGCGCTTCGCATAGTTTTATATCGACGGACTTTGCCGCCGAGCACAAATTTTTTGTGATATCATTAGATCTTGACCTTAGCGTAAGTACGCATTCAGGCACACCAATACTCACAAACCTAGCCTGCGCCGGCGGGATTATCTCCATCGGCGGCCAAAAGGTCGGTCTTGACGTGATAGTTTTAGACATGAAGGACTTTGACATCATTCTGGGAATAGATTAGCTCGGGCCGTACAACGCAACCATAGACTGTACCGGAAAGACGGTCACCTTCCGCATACCAGGAGTACCTAAATTCTGCTTTTCGTGTGGTAAGGCGTCGTCGACCTGCATGCTGAACTCGACAATTTTCTCTCGGAGGATGTTGCATTCTGGGTGCAAAGGCTATTTGGCGTCCGTCCGAGACATGCGACAGGATGGTGCAAACGCGGGTCAGACTGACGTTGTGGCAGAATTCCCCGATGTATTCTCGGACGAGCAACCCGGCATGCCCCCCGACCGAGAAGTCGAGTTCAGCATCGATACATTCCCCGATACTCGACTGATTTCCAAGGCCCCGTACATAATGGCCCCCGCCGAGCTGAAGGAACTCAAGGTCCAGTTACAAGTGTTATTCGACAGAGGATTTATTCGGCCTAGTGTATCACCGTGGGGAGCGCCCGTGTTGTTCGTGAAGAAGAAGGATGGGTCCATGCATCTGTACGACGATTACCGAGAGCTGAACAAGGCTACCATCCGAAACAAGTACCCATTGCCCCGTATAGAAGACTTATTCGATCAACTGCAAGGCGCCTCGGTATTTTCGAAGATTGATCTCCGCTCGGGCTATCATCAACTCAAGATCAAGTCAGACGACGTACAAAAGTCAGCCTTTCGCACTCGGTACGGCCATTACGAGTTCCTGGTGATGTCATTCGACCTGACGAACGCCCCTGCCGCCTTCATGGATCTAATGAATCGGATATTTTGACCCTTTCTTGATAAATTTGTGGTAGTCTTTATTGACGATATTCTCGTCTACTCGAAGGACAGGGGGCAGCATGCAGAACATCTGCGGGCCGTGCTCCAGACACTTTGAGAGAATGAGTTGTATGCAAAGCAGAGTAAGTGCGAATTCTGGCTAAGCAGCGTATCCTTTCTTGGTCACATCATTTCGTCCGAAGGCGTTGTAGTCGATCTGAAGAAAGTGGAAGTTGTTGCTGATTGGAAGCGGCCTGTGTCTGCTAGTGAGATTCGAAGCTTTCTTGGTTTGGCGGGATACTATCGACGCTTCGTGAAAGACTTCACGAAGATTGCATCGCCATTGACTCGTCTCACTCAAAAGGGAGTCGCGTATGAGTGGTCGGATAACTGTGAAGCTTCCTTCCAGAAGCTAAAACAGCGACTAATTTCGGCACCTATACTCGCACTTCCGGATGGGCTAGAAGGTTTTCAGATATTCAACGATGCTTCAGGCCAGGGTTTGGGATGTGTGCTCATATAGCGAAACAAGGTGATATCCGTCGCCTCCAGACAATTGAAGCCGCACGAGAAGAACTATCCTACGCACGACTTACAGTTAGCGGTGATTGTGTTCGTGTTAAAATTATGGCATCACTATCTATACGGCGTGGCGTGCATGATCTATACCGACCACAAGAGCCTCAAGTATCTCTTCACCCAGAAGGAATTGAACTTGCGACAGAGGCGCTGGCTCGAATTGATCAAAGACTATGACTTGACGATCGACTACACTCCGGGCAAGAAAAATGTTGTGGCGGACGCTCTGAGTCAAAAATATCTTGCCTCGCTATCCATCAACCGCAGACTACTATAAGATCTAGAAGAAAAGGGTATCGACCTCCGGGTTCGATTCAGGGATGTACGGTTGGCGCAGCTGCAGTTAGAGCAGGTTTGTTGGAAAAGATCATGATCGCTCAGAAGGATGATCCGTACCTGAAGAAGATGTGCGAGCAAATTTCAACTGGTAGTGCGACCGACTTTACGAAAGATAAGACCGGCGTACTGAGATTGAATGGCCAACTATGTGTTCCAGATGATTCAGAACTACGAAAGGAGATAATATCGGAGGCGCATTATGCAAAATATACCTTACATCCAGGCAGTACCAAGATATATAAGAACCTCCGCACGACCTTCTGGTGGCACGGGATGAAAAGATATGTGGCGCTCTTCGTGTCACAATGCATGGCCTGTCAGCAGGTGAAAGTTGAGCATCAGCGGCCGGACAGGGAGATGCAGTACCTCGCTATTCCAGAGTAGAAATGGGATCACGTCACTATGAACTTTATTGTTGGTCTGCCGAAGACACCATGGGGGAGTGATGCCATCTGGGTCATCGTCGATCGATTAACCAAGTCAGTGCACTTTTTTGTTATCAAAGTTACTTGGAGCGTTGATCGTCTGGCGCAGATTTACCTTGACGAGATAATACGGCTGCATGGAGTTCCAGTATCCATCGTCTCTGATCAAAATTCACGGTTCATGTCACGATTCTGGAGTAGCCTTCAGTCGACGTTGGGTGCCAAGTTGCAGTTCAGCTCAGCTTACTATCCTCAGACCGACGGCCAAACGGAGCGCGTTAATCAGATTCTCGAAGACATGCTACGACTCTGCGTAATTGACTTCAAATCAAGCTGGTACGTCCACCTACTACTGGCAGAATTTACATACAATAATAGCTATCAGTCCAGCATTCAAATGGCGTCGTACGAAGCCATGTACGACCGGAAGTGTAGATTACCCATTTGCTAGGATGAAGTCGGGGAACGACAGATACTCGGCCCGGAGCTGGTGGAACAGACGGTGGAAAAGGTCAAGCTAATTTGGGAAAGACTAAAGATTGCACAAAGTCGGCAAAAGAGCTACGTCGACACCCATCGAAGACCGCTTGAGTTCCAGGTGGGCGATCACGTGTTCTTGAAGGTGTCGTCCATGCGAGGAGTTACCCGGTTCGGCGCGAAGGGAAAGCTGAGTCCGAGATTCATTGGGCCGTTCGAAATACTCGAGTGGGTCACCCCAGTGGCCTATAAAATTACCCTACCATCGGCGCTTGAAGGTGTGCACAATGTCTTCCACGTCTCTCAATTGTGGAAGTACGTACACGACCCTAGCCACGTGGTAGATTTTGGCCAGCTGGAGCTATAGTCTGACTTATCCTACGTTGAAGAGCCAGTTCAAATCTTAGAACGCAAAGATAAGATTCTGCGGAATCGAGCGATCTCTCTTGTTCGCGTCCTCTGGAGAAACCATTCGGTCGAGGAGTCGACGTGGGAGCTTGAGTCAGAAATGAAGGAGAAGTTCCCTTCATTGTTCTCGTACAGATAGGTTCTATTCTTAAGTTTCGAGGATGAAACTTTTTCTTAGTTGGTTATGGAGTAGTGCCCCATCCCTACATCGTGCCCCGTACTCCGTCCACGGGGTACGCGAGAAAGGAACACTGTCGCTATCAATTCGGTCGGGACCGATAGGTCGGGATGGATCGAATCGATCGAACTGGAACGGTTGAATTAAGATCCATTCCTCGTTATGGAATGGCTTCTTGGGAACCAAAGTCACATATTCAGTGGGTTACGTCTCAAGGATAGACTCTGCGGCTGAGTCGGGAGAGACCTCTCGTTGCTCTGCTTTCTACGCCGCTTGCGTTGGTTTTGGCTTTGTTTTTCTGAATGCGCTTTCGTGAATGTTTTCGATGGTTTTCATGGCTTGTATTTCGAACTCGCATTTCCTATCGAACTTTTTGAATAATGCAGTATTCTAATCGGTTGCTTGTGCGATTTTAGGTAATCGCGTAGGTGCCGTCTAGCACGACCAACAAGTTCTCTCACCTGAAGTAAACTCAAGGTGAGTGGCTAACCCTTCTCATCTCGACCCCCTTTTTAGGCAAAATCGATAGTGTTGTTGCGAATGAAAAGATAAATGCAAGGGCACGAACACGAATGAATGAGCAAGTTTTCAAAGAAAATGTAGGCTATGTCTTAACAACTAAAAACATCTTTTGTGAAATCCAGTTTTCCGTAATTAGTTAAATAGAATTTTTTGTGTTATTAAATTAAATGTTTTCAAATTATAATTATTATTAAATATTAATATTAAATTACTTTTGGGTGAAGAGATTTTTAAAAAACTATAATAACTGGGATTTTCGATTTTGGACCCAGACCCGAGTCCGAGTCCAGACCCAGGCCCGAGCCCATCCTTTCCATTTCATTTCAAACCTGAATTTTTCCCAAACCTTGGTTCATACTTATATAAAAAAAAAAAAAAAAACTATTTCTTTGCTGGTCCCGAAGGACCAGCGTTGGTTTGCTGAGAAGTGGTAAAACTTCTCTGCTCTTTTCATTCCCCACCACACATTCCTTAACCCATCTCCTTTTATTTCCCCACAACCTCCCCACGTTCCCACAACAGAACCACTCCCCTCTCACACACGTCTCCATCCCAACTCCTCAGTACTCTAAAAACTCTCAACTCACTCAAAGCTCACCAACTCTCTCCCTCTTCCTTTGTTCTCTGTTGGAGAACTTCTCCCTAGCCGAAACCCATTTTTCCCCGCACCCTTCTCCGCCGGATCTGTGGCCGACTCCACCCCGCCGGCGTTTCCCGAGCTTCCTCGAGCTCCACGCGCCCCTCCGTGCGTGCTCCCCTCCCGGGCCCGCGACCCCTCGGCGGGACTTCCCCGTGGCCGGCGGCTTCCTCCGCCCGCGCCGCTCCTCCCGCGACCATCCGCCACCGCCCCTGTGGCCGCGGTTCTCTCCGGCCGACCACCCTAGCCGCTGTCCCGCCGTCGGCCGCCCGTCTCCCCGCGAGCACCAGCCCCCGCCGAGCTTCCCTCGGCGACCCTCCTCGCGCGCCCCTTCGCGACCCCGCCAGGGCTTCGGCCCGCTGCCCTTTGGCCGAGCACCCCCGTGCTTCCGGCGTTCCCCGCCGAGCTCTTCCCGACTCCCTGTGCGCCCTGGCGCAGCGTCTCTCTGGCCAGCGCTCTTCTCGACTCCCCGATCTGCTGTTTTTGGCAGCGACGTTGCTGTTCCAGCGCTGTTTCGGAATTATTCGCTGTTTCGGAGCTCTATTTTCTTTCTATTATTTTCTGAGAGCTCTAGCCGAGCACCGAGGTATAATTTCGCTGCCGTTGTTTTCATTTTCAGTAGTCGATGATGATAGATCGGTCCCCCGGTTCCCTCTCGGGAATCCGGTTAGCTGCGTTAGATTATTTTACTGTGTTGCTTTGGTGTGATTTGGTTGGATTGGGATTCCCGGATATTTCGGGAATTATTCGGTGGAGTTGGAATTATTTTCTATGGCTTGGGATTATTTTGGTGGTTATTTCTGTGGACTATTTTGGGTTGGAAATTATTTGCAGGAATTTGTTGGCGCACTTCCCAGTTTTGGGTTTGTCCCGGAATAGAGGAAGTGCTGCCCAATTTTTACAAAAATTATATTTTTAAATGATTTCAAAACTGGCTTTCGAAAATGATTTTCTAAACCGATTTTCGGGCGACGACCGTACCGGTCTTTGGGCCTCGGCGAAATGCAAACGCACCGGTCCGACCGGACGTTGAGGCATAAACCGAATTTTGAGGAATGGACCGAGTCTGAGACTCCTAGCCTCTTTTTATTATTTTTAATTTAGGCTATTTATATTAGATATTTATTTTCCTGCACTTTATTTAATTTCAGTCATTTTCTCTTATTTAATGTAAAAGGAACATTTGTACCGGGCATAAGCCCACCCTAGGACTATTAGCTGTGCCAATGTATTTGTGTAGCGTAGTTATTTTATTTTATTTCTGGTGGATGTGATTTGGGTGGTTTCTGGATTAGTTGTATAACGTAGATTATATCGCGATTAACTGGTTAATTACGACATTTAGTAAAATGAATAAAATATTATTAATTCACGGTTTGTCACTAAAAGGAAACTGTATTTTTATATACATACTATGAAAACACAAAGTTTTCCCAAATTGTAATTGATTCATGCGATTTTCCAAATTGTATTTGATTCTCAGGATTTTCCAAATAAACCAATTAACTGGCTTAATCAACGTACGTAGTTGCGGCGTAACCGTTAGCTGTAGTTTAAAACAACTTAAAACTTGACTAGGACATGACTACTAGAGATTGCAATTAGCACACTTAGTCTGGTTATTCAGGATTCTAAATCGAGTTCTCAACTGTAGGAACTCGAAGTCGGACCTGACGTCCCTCCTCGGTACCGATCTGTCTTTCCAGTCAATCTAATTCAAGGCAAGTATAGTTTGTGTTAGTTTACAGTTATTTATTTAATCGTTTTACTGCATGTCTAAACCACGTCTCAAACACGAAACTCTCACCGAGAGTACTGTACTGTAACTACTGTAACTACTGGGGACTGGGGAATAGCGGGGGATTGGGGAATAGCGTAATGATTATGACCATACTGTAACAAAACCCCTTATCCATTACTGTAACAAACCCAAGCCGGTCATATGTCATTACCTATTCAAATCACTGATTTCTACTGTAACAAACCTGTTTTAAAACTGTTTAGAACTGCATGATTCTATTTCTTATTTAACTGTTTAATTAGCATGAATTGTACTTTGCTCCCTCCTGACTGGAGACAACATTTTAGGTAACACTGAGGATGACGAGCTATAATATAATAGCTACTATGACCCGGTTCTTTACCTTGCGACGGTACCGGAGCCGTCTCTGGAGGACGCTGATCCTGGGACCACTGAACCTGATGCTTAGATAGTTTCCCTTTCCTGCATCTTTCTTTTATTTGGAGTTTGTAGTTTTATTTTCAGCATTTTCCTTACAGTTGTATTTCTGAATATTTTATCAAATAAAGTTTCAATTCCGAATAGAACAGTTGTGGCAAATGTACTTGTGTTGTTGTGAATACCTGCAATGGAACAGCTTACTGCCGTCGTCTCACCACGGTGCAGGCTGGGCATGGTCCGGTTCGACCCATTAAATTGGGATCGGGTCGTGACATGTTTTCAGTGGTGGCCCATGCAGGTCCACAACAAACAACTTAGGAAAACATACCTAGAAACAATTAGAACACTAGAACATTGATTTGTCACGACATAGGTCCGATTCATATATAAATAAATATTTTTGCTTGATTATAGACCGGTAGGCTACCTTGCTTATGTGTGCGTCCTAAGCCTACCAGAGAATGACCGTTGACCAAACCCTGCTGGCGGTGAGGTGTTATCTCCGGATCATACCTCATCTCCTCAACCAAGCTAGGGTCTTTCCCTCGCGGCTGTTTGACCGTCCTCATAGTGCATCCAGTGAAGTTTTCCCTACACTGGCGAATCCTACTTCATCTCAAACTGAATTGCATTTCCTTGGTGGAGTATTCATTTTTATTGCTCCACCAGTACCAGCAAACATTTTCCAAATTGTTGCCCTATTTCGAGAAATCATGGAGTTCCAGAAAGCTCAAGATGAAGCCCAGCAGGAACAGAGGAATATCACGAGAGAAGATATGAAGAACGTCATGATGTAGCCTTAGTTATCTCCAACCAAGTTAGAGCAGAACTTTTGTCCTAGGAAGGATACCCTTGAATCTAGAAGATATTTGGGGTCCCATCAAGTACCCTACATTTCGGCAGCCTTGTCGTAAGAAGCTATGGGCTTGTAACTATTGCAATAGGCCTGGTCATCTGGTCGTTAGTTGCCACAAGAGATTGGGACAATGTTTGGCATGTGGATCTGCTGAACATCGGGTAAAGGACTGCCCTTATCTGTCTATCAAAACAGAGCTCATATTCCAGCAACACCTGTTAGGCCACAACCTAAGGACCCTCTTCCTATCCAGCAGACCCTGCCCTTTACAATAAGACATGATGCATACTCGGGGTTCATAGAAAAGGAAGCAGTTGGAGACTGCTCATACAAGAGCCAGAACCATGAGGAATAGTACCTAGAACCGCTGAATAGCATCATCTTTTGGAAGTTGTAACAGGATGTCCTTAGATCAAACATAAGAGCTTTTGCTGTAACTCTCCACATGAATAGAAGTTTTTAGTTACACCCTTATGGCAGATGTTTTCCCTGATAGTCTTCCCGGATTATCCCAGATCTAGACATAGGATTCACCCGTGACCTAGTCCCCGGCTCTTTCCCTAATTCTAAAGGATGTTACAGAGTCAACCCGAAGGTGGCCAAGAAGATGAAGGACCAGATCAATGAAGGCTCTAGGACTTATTTAGAGTGGAGTTTCACCTTAGGGAACACCTATCTTGTTTTACCAAGAAGGATGGAACAACGGATGTGCATCGATTACCAGACACTAAAGAACAAGTACTTTTTGCCCGGATCGAGGATCTGTTTGATCTGGTTATGTGGAGTTAGGGTGTTTCGAAGTTTGACTTAAGATTTGACTACCATCAAATCAAAGTCAGGAAAGAGGACATTTTCAAGACGGCGTTCAAACACCAAGTATGGGTAGTTTTCTTTGGTCAGGACCTTAGACTGACAAATGCTTCTGCTGTGTTCATGAATCTCATGAACAGAGATTTTCATGAGTATTTGAATCAGTTTATCTTCTCCATAGATAACATTCTGATTTATTCGAAGACTGAAGAAGAGCATGAAGAACACTTGAGGAAGTTTTGGAAACTTTGAGGAAAAAGAAGTTTTATAGTAAGTTATCTGAACGTGGATTGTTGACAAGGTAGACTTTTGGCCATGTTGTCCAGAGAAGAAATTTCGATGGAAGATAGCTGTTGTTGAAGAGTGATATACCCCAAGTTCAATTCGGAAGATTTTTGAACTTGGCCGGCTACTATCAAAAGTTCGTGAAGGATTTCGTCAAGATTGCTGAGCCAATGACGAAGCTCACTTGGAAGGATGAAGAGTTCATCTGAACGAAAGTTTACCAGGCGGCATTGAGGAGCTGAAGAAGAGACTTACCACTACACCAATCCTTGCGCTACCCGCAGGAACCGGTGGGTTCTCAATTTACAGTAATGCCTCTGGAAGAGGACTGGGTTGCGTTCTTCAACAACATGGGAAAGTAATTGCTTACACGTGTAGGCAACTACAGACTCATGAGAAGAATCATCCCACGCCTAATTTGAAATTTGCTGCAATTATCTTTACTTTGAAGCTATGGAAGCATGATTTTTATGGAAAGGGAGTGAAATATATACGGACTACAAAAGTCTGAAATATGTCTTCACTCAGAAAGGGCTGAATGTTAGACTAAGAAGATGGCTGAAGCAGATGAAGGATTTCGACATCAACCTGCAGTACCATTCAGGTAAGGCTAATGTGGTCGCTGATGCACTTGGTCGATACTGATGGCGAAGTTCTTAACTAAGGACTAGCACCTGCTAGAAGACATCGAGAAGTTTGGACTGGAGATATTGCTGCCTGGAAATGGAAGGAAGAAGCAGGATGCTGATTCAGGGTGATGAAGTTGCAAATGAGCTCGAGTCTGATGGACAAAGTCAAGGAGACTCAGTTTCAAGACGAGACACTTTGCAAACTTAGAGATCAAGTGTTGGCAGGAACACTTGAAGGTTTCTCAAATCGCCAATAATGGAGCTCTGAAGAATGGTACGAGGCTTTTTGTACTATCTGGCGAACTGAGGAACGAACTAATGCAAGAAGCGCACCAGTATTCCATACATCCTAGCAATACGTATTGGGATATGCGTACTATTATTGGGTAGTATGGAATGAAGAAGGATGTATTCAGAATTGAGGTTAGATGTTTTATTTGTTAACAAGTGAAGGCTAGTCGACAGAGACCCGCAGGGCTTCTACAGTCGTTGGGCATTCCGGACCGGAAGTAGGAGCACATAACGATGGACTATGTGTTAGGTTTGCCTTGATTCCAAGGAGGGAAGAACACCAGTTGGATTATAGTGAACCGACTGACTAAGTCAGCACACTTTATTCCCTTCTAGTTGGTTATCCACTAAGAAGTAGGCAGCATTGTACGAGAAGCACATCTACCGGATACATGGAGTACCGCGGGACGAGCAAGCAGAGAGGTCAATCCAGACGCTTGAAGATGTATTGAGATTTTGCGTCTTGGAATTTGGTAGGTCTTGGGAAGACCAAATTGCATTTGGTGAAGTTTCTCCTACCAGAGGAACAATCATTTTCGACGGAGATGGAAATTGAGGCCAGGAACATCAGGCCATTTGAAGTTTAAGACGCGTTGGAAGTAGCATGCCAGTTAGCTCTACCAGCTAATCTTGAGAGTGTGCAACGTCTTCTACGTCACAGATCAGACATTACATCGGATCTGAGTCACATATTGGATAATTCAGAGCTGAAGATTGGACTCAACTTTTCAGAGCCAGAGAAACCAGTTGCAAGAGTAGTCAGAGGTGAGAAGAAGATCAGAATTTGAGCCATCATTTAAACTCCTATTCCTTATCTTTTATTTTTCTCGTCCTAAATTTGACTAATGCTGCTAAGTTAGCCTAGTTTTGCAAGCTCTCTCTTTAAATCTAGCTTGATCATGACGATATTTTATTGGGTGCACCCACTAATATATTGTCTAATCAGGACCGGTGCATGATGGTCTGATCAACCTCGTGTACTTTGGTTCGCTTTTATATTTTTCTGCGTGGATAATATCATAAATAAAAATTTGTTCCTAAACCGTCTCATCCACGACTGCCTTGGAAATCCTTATAGTTGGACCTGAGTTACGGGCGCAGTACCCGTACATGTTTGTCTTTCCTACCTTACTTTAAATTTCGAGGACGAAATTTTCTAAGGAGGGAAGATTGTGAAATCCAGTTTTCCGTAATTAGTTAAATAGAATTTTTTGTGTTATTAAATTAAATGTTTTCAAATTATAATTATTATTAAATATTAATATTAAATTACTTTTGGGTGAAGAGATTTTTAAAAAACTATAATAACTGGGATTTTCGATTTTGGACCCAGACCCGAGTCCGAGTCCAGACCCAGGCCCGAGCCCATCCTTTCCATTTCATTTCAAACCTGAATTTTTCCCAAACCTTGGTTCATACTTATATAAAAAAAAAAAAAAAACTATTTCTTTGCTGGTCCCGAAGGACCAGCGTTGGTTTGCTGAGAAGTGGTAAAACTTCTCTGCTCTTTTCATTCCCCACCACACATTCCTTAACCCATCTCCTTTTATTTCCCCACAACCTCCCCACGTTCCCACAACAGAACCACTCCCCTCTCACACACGTCTCCATCCCAACTCCTCAGTACTCTAAAAACTCTCAACTCACTCAAAGCTCACCAACTCTCTCCCTCTTCCTTTGTTCTCTGTTGGAGAACTTCTCCCTAGCCGAAACCCATTTTTCCCCGCACCCTTCTCCGCCGGATCTGTGGCCGACTCCACCCCGCCGGCGTTTCCCGAGCTTCCTCGAGCTCCACGCGCCCCTCCGCGCGTGCTCCCCTTCCGGGCCCGCGACCCCTCGGCGGGACTTCCCCGTGGCCGGCGGCTTCCTCCGCCCGCGCCGCTCCTCCCGCGACCATCCGCCACCGCCCCTGTGGCCGCGGTTCTCTCCGGCCGACCACCCTAGCCGCTGTCCCGCCGTCGGCCGCCCGTCTCCCCGCGAGCACCAGCCCCCGCCGAGCTTCCCTCGGCGACCCTCCTCGCGCGCCCCTTCGCGACCCCGCCAGGGCTTCGGCCCGCTGCCCTTTGGCCGAGCACCCCCGTGCTTCCGGCGTTCCCCGCCGAGCTCTTCCCGACTCCCTGTGCGCCCTGGCGCAGCGTCTCTCTGGCCAGCGCTCTTCTCGACTCCCCGATCTGCTGTTTTTGGCAGCGACGTTGCTGTTCCAGCGCTGTTTCGGAATTATTCGCTGTTTCGGAGCTCTATTTTCTTTCTATTATTTTCTGAGAGCTCTAGCCGAGCACCGAGGTATAATTTCGCTGCCGTTGTTTTCATTTTCAGTAGTCGATGATGATAGATCGGTCCCCCGGTTCCCTCTCGGGAATCCGGTTAGCTGCGTTAGATTATTTTACTGTGTTGCTTTGGTGTGATTTGGTTGGATTGGGATTCCCGGATATTTCGGGAATTATTCGGTGGAGTTGGAATTATTTTCTATGGCTTGGGATTATTTTGGTGGTTATTTCTGTGGACTATTTTGGGTTGGAAATTATTTGCAGGAATTTGTTGGCGCACTTCCCAGTTTTGGGTTTGTCCCGGAATAGAGGAAGTGCTGCCCAATTTTTACAAAAATTATATTTTTAAATGATTTCAAAACTGGCTTTCGAAAATGATTTTCTAAACCGATTTTCGGGCGACGACCGTACCGGTCTTTGGGCCTCGGCGAAATGCAAACGCACCGGTCCGACCGGACGTTGAGGCATAAACCGAATTTTGAGGAATGGACCGAGTCTGAGACTCCTAGCCTCTTTTTATTATTTTTAATTTAGGCTATTTATATTAGATATTTATTTTCCTGCACTTTATTTAATTTCAGTCATTTTCTCTTATTTAATGTAAAAGGAACATTTGTACCGGGCATAAGCCCACCCTAGGACTATTAGCTGTGCCAATGTATTTGTGTAGCGTAGTTATTTTATTTTATTTCTGGTGGATGTGATTTGGGTGGTTTCTGGATTAGTTGTATAACGTAGATTATATCGCGATTAACTGGTTAATTACGACATTTAGTAAAATGAATAAAATATTATTAATTCACGGTTTGTCACTAAAAGGAAACTGTATTTTTATATACATACTATGAAAACACAAAGTTTTCCCAAATTGTAATTGATTCATGCGATTTTCCAAATTGTATTTGATTCTCAGGATTTTCCAAATAAACCAATTAACTGGCTTAATCAACGTACGTAGTTGCGGCGTAACCGTTAGCTGTAGTTTAAAACAACTTAAAACTTGACTAGGACATGACTACTAGAGATTGCAATTAGCACACTTAGTCTGGTTATTCAGGATTCTAAATCGAGTTCTCAACTGTAGGAACTCGAAGTCGGACCTGACGTCCCTCCTCGGTACCGATCTGTCTTTCCAGTCAATCTAATTCAAGGCAAGTATAGTTTGTGTTAGTTTACAGTTATTTATTTAATCGTTTTACTGCATGTCTAAACCACGTCTCAAACACGAAACTCTCACCGAGAGTACTGTACTGTAACTACTGTAACTACTGGGGACTGGGGAATAGCGGGGGATTGGGGAATAGCGTAATGATTATGACCATACTGTAACAAAACCCCTTATCCATTACTGTAACAAACCCAAGCCGGTCATATGTCATTACCTATTCAAATCACTGATTTCTACTGTAACAAACCTGTTTTAAAACTGTTTAGAACTGCATGATTCTATTTCTTATTTAACTGTTTAATTAGCATGAATTGTACTTTGCTCCCTCCTGACTGGAGACAACATTTTAGGTAACACTGAGGATGACGAGCTATAATATAATAGCTACTATGACCCGGTTCTTTACCTTGCGACGGTACCGGAGCCGTCTCTGGAGGACGCTGATCCTGGGACCACTGAACCTGATGCTTAGATAGTTTCCCTTTCCTGCATCTTTCTTTTATTTGGAGTTTGTAGTTTTATTTTCAGCATTTTCCTTACAGTTGTATTTCTGAATATTTTATCAAATAAAGTTTCAATTCCGAATAGAACAGTTGTGGCAAATGTACTTGTGTTGTTGTGAATACCTGCAATGGAACAGCTTACTGCCGCCGTCTCACCACGGTGCAGGCTGGGCATGGTCCGGTTCGACCCATTAAATTGGGATCGGGTCGTGACATCTTTGCACGGTCATGGACAACTTGTCGACAAGGTGAGCGTTTCCCCGCACGGTAACCCGAGGCCACGGGATCGTTGCGGCTGAAAAAGGAAACAAGTAATTAGCTGTGCTGGGCACGGGTTAGGCGAGAACCTGCAGCGGGGCTCGCTACTCACGCTGAAAGGACCCCGTCTAACAAAAGCTAGAGGAGTCCACGATGGCTCTGGGAGCCAGTGACCAACCACACGAAATATTACACTGGTATGAAAATGATAACAATTGACATGAAAGAACATGGTAAGTTTCATAAGGCGCGGCGCGGTCCGCAGTGGATAAGTTCAACTTAAATTTTATTATGCTTGTCTTATGCTTGTTGAAATTCATTAGGATGGTTAGAAACATTAATGAACTAAGTCATATAAACTCTTCAACCAAATGAGAGCTTGGAACTTAAATAGCCACGCACCAGTACAAAGTGTAATGTACTGAACCTCGCTCTCCACGCAGGTACCCCGAACCACGAAGGGCGTGCCACTTAAAGCTCAAGTCGGCGCAAACACTTTTGAAGCCTCGTCCGTGTGTAAAAGGCTTGTTTCTGGATTCCTCTTGAAGAAGGCCCCGTACTCAGTCCAAAAGAAAAGATGGCGACTCGACTTCCCGCGATAGCAGGTGGAAAATGTGTAATAGTTTTTGCTTGTAAAAAGGGGATGTAATGTATGGAACGACTATCTCATCAGCGTTCATTTTCTAAGTTGAGTCATGTTGTAGCCCACGCGACAATGATTGTAATGGAGTCAATGTAAATGAAATGTTAATATCAATGAAAAGTCTACTTCTATTTCAAATATGTCAATCAATTTCTCTACGTACTCTAACTTGATGTTGTGTTTCGGATGACCTTATGACTACGTCTTGTGCGAATGCAACTTAGGTTCGCACGGCATCACGCCCAGGGGACGACTATCGATTCTACGAAATCGGGACATGACAGATTCTCCCTGTTCCATGCCTTTAGCTGATATTTGATGGATTTAAGCTTGGACACAAGCCTGTATTGTGCAGATCTCGGCACTTCATTATTCCAACCAAGCTGAACCACTGTCTCATATCTCTCATTATGAACCCAAGCATTATTGAATCGAAATGGTCTACCTCTGGAGATAGGTTGATCCGCTAGTCTGATGACAATAGGTGAATGGTTACTAGTACCCGGAGGCAGGCATTCTGCTCTGGTGGATGGGTAGATCTCGAGCCAATGACCATTGTAGAGAGCTCTGCCAAGTTGAATGTAGATGCGGTTGAGAATAGCCCGGTTGTTCCACGTCCAAGTATGACCAGATTTAGGCATACAGTTAAGCCACAAGGATAGGAGACAGTTTTGAAATTCGATAAGAATAGCTTCCTGAATTGGTCGCCCCTCGTACTTCTGATCATTAGCAAACATGAACGTATTAAAGTCCCCACGACAACTAAAGGTAGTATGTCGTTCACTCTATTGCTGACGTTAGTGATTTCTCTCCACAACCTCAATCGCTATATCTGATCATTATGCCCATATACAGCCCAATCACAATTTAAAGCCCACCATTGTTGATAAATTTAATAGTGGTCATTTTGTCAGAATAGTGGATCAGATCCTCCGGCCATTCCCTAGTGTCCCATAGGACCCAAACTCGAGCCATCTTTCCGTAATTCAAGTTGTGAGCAGAATCCCAATGCATCGGGATTCTCCTCTTAATCTTATGGGCCGACTTGACCTTTGACTCCAAAATGTTGATAATAGAACTTAATTTTGTGGTAAAATCCATAATATCTCTTTGCCTGCCTATCGAATTGCCCCCCAACGTTCCAGGTGAAAATCGTAATAAATAACGGTTGTTGATTCCCTTGTTGGCATGCAACCTCTCTCTTAGGGGAGGAGAGAGTCCATCCTGTCACCCCAGCAGGCTTTGACCACTCCCAGTCTTAGCTTCAAATTTAGTTTGCCATATAGGATTAGGCACAACCAAAGCTTGTGAGGAAGGCTCTGTTGTCGTCATCTTTGTCATTTCTGGGCGATCAAGGTTATCTTGAATAATCGGCGTAGCAAAACGCATAGTTTCACCACCTCCCAGCCTTCTCCTCACTCAGACATGGTCTCGCTCATGTCCAACATTCTTGGCCTTGAAAATAACTACGTTAGAATTCGCCCTCTCAATCGATTTATCTCCTTCTTCACTCTACTGATGAACTTCTCCATACAATACCACCGCCCTCTAGGAATCTGTGTATCCTCCTGCTCTCCTTTTATTCCTTCTCTTGTGCTGATTTATCATCTCATGCGATATTCCTTTCCCCAAAACCGTAGGCATAATATTCCTTTGAAACTTCTGCATCTTTGCTTCGATATTAGTAACACCCATACTAGTAGCACTACTTGTTCCATTATTGTTCGGATCCTCCGAATTAGACGTACCCACAATTTTGGGATTTATATCTACATGTGTGGAGTCATCTCCTTGTTGTTGTTCCTTGCTAGGGGCTTCCGCACCTGGACATTGCGCTATAACATGTCTGAAACTCTTACAGGTTTGGCAGCAAGGTGGTACACATTCATATTCAACTTTTTGGAATATGAACTCTAGTTGGTAATTCAATCTCTAGTTTGTCAGGTTGTTTGTCCGCCACTCTAATTTCAACGAAGACTCTCGTATAGATAGATGTTCCCTATTAGCAGTAGCTGTATCAGTGCGTAGTGGTTTTCTTACACCACTGGCCAGTTTCAAATGGCCTTGGAACACCAGAGATGGGGTGATAGCCAAGGGAATCTAATCCAAATCGGCATGGTAGCCAGACGATCTCTTTGAAAGTTGTAAGATGGGCCCCACCGCCGCATAACTACCAGCCTACCATCAAACGTCCACGGTCCATTTTGAATAACTCTCTCTAGATCCTTCGCCAATCCGAATTTGATAAAGTAGAACCCGTTTTCTCTAGAAAAAATTTCCATACTTCCTTTTGGCTTCCATGTCCGCAGAGCAAAGCCCTTAAGCTGACCGAAGTATGGTCTAGATCCCATGACATAGAGGACAATAATATTTTTCTAATACTCCTCCATCTCCACAATGTCATCCTTGACAATCCCTATCACTTTCTTTCCTTGGACAATTTTCGGCTGGACGAAGTTCATTCCAATGGTATCTTTATCCATACCAGATCTACTTATATCAGCCCATGAGGCGGGAGCATCGCTAGACAAACGGAATAGAAACTCAAGTCTCTTAGACATATTGTCAAACACCATAGGTGCAATGTTGTCCGGAGGAGTATGTGTCGTGGGCCGTCGGGAGGGAGAAGAATGAGTGTGAGGGCTCTGCCTCGTGAGGCCAGAGGCCTCGGTAGAGCCTTTTCGAGCAGCTGGAGCGGCTCGAAAGGCGGTGCTGCGGGCGAGGGTGGAGGTGGAGGGGAAGGGGAGAGAGGTGGCAGAGCATGCCGACGGTGCTAGGCCTTGGTGTAGGGGGGTCGTGGGGATGCTGATGACATGCGCGTGAAGAAGCAGTGACGCATAGATCAGCAGAGGCCATATATATATATATATATATATATATATATATATATATGAGGAGGGATATTGCACCAAGGCTTATTGCACCATTTAATCTCAACCGTACAATCCATGTGATCATGTGGTTATAAAGCATGATAACATCGTTGTGACATATGTCACAAAAGTTGTTGTCATGTCACCATGATGTCATCATGCTTTATAACCACTTGATCACATGGATTGTACGGTTGAGATTAAATGGTACAATAATGGTACAATAAGCCTTGGTGCAATATCCCTCTATATATATATATATATATACACACACATGTGTGTGTGTGTGTGTGTGTGTGGGGGGGGGGGGGGGGGGGGGGGGGGGGGTGGGGGGGAGGAGGGGGGCTTCTTTTGCTATTACAAAGTTTTGTGGTTTCTGAGAGCAATTAAGAATGATACTTACCAAAAATCACGTCTTTGATTGCAATTAAGGTCACCTCACGTCAAGTAGTGTAAGTGGGTAAGAAGAGTAATTCAGAAGTAGGTGTAGATGGTCAGATACCAACTCACATGTCTTTGATTACAATTTAGGTTACCCCAATTGCTATACAATTAATTTTGTCTTTTAAATAGAAGCATTTTTGGTTTATTTTATTTTATTTTTATCTTACTTATAATTATTATTTGTTTGAGGAAAAAAAATTTGTGGAAGACCAGTATTTTCCTGAGTTTAATTAAAGAGAGAATTAACATAACTACATCTAACTACAATATCGCTCCAATATTGGCAGCCATTAAAATAAATTTGAAGCTAGCAATAAAGATATGCTACGTATATTAATAATATCCCATAATCGAATGTTAGATATAGTATCAACTAAGGGAGTTGTTGAATGACATTTTGGTTTAACTTACATTACTGCATTTTGTTTATCAAGAGTGAAACAAAGGTTTTTATATAATATGTAAATTCAAGCAAAAGAATATGCTAATAATCGAGATTGTTCTTTTTTGCTTAAACAAAGAAGCATGATAGAGTCCTTTTTTTATTTTATTTTATTTTATTTTTTTATTATGAGATTGATTACAAAGTGAACGCTAGTAATAGCTTAAAGTTAGGACAGCTTTTGAAAAGAAAAATGACAAAATGATGTCTGAAATGTTGGAGTGTATAAATGTAACAACCTTATAGTGATGTAACCTTTTAGTAATAATTATTATTTAATAATTGGTGACACTTGAATTAGAAACTCATATTGCTTTGAAATTGCGTTAGTGACCAAACTCGAGCTTTTCTCTATTAATTTTTTCCACCCCAATTTTTACGTGCTAGAATATATTATGTAGATTAATGTTGGTATATTTTAATATTTTAAGAAAGGAAAGAGAGAACTAATTAGTCATCTTAGACTATACTTCCTTGAGGTTACATAAGAAACACCCATGAAATTATCTTTTCTTTAGCGGTACACTTTTGAAAGAAAGGATGTACTTTGAACATGACCGTTTCAGACAATCTAAGAATCATATACACACTAAAAAATAACTTTTCCACTCTAAAACATAATTTCTTTTGCTGACATTCTAAAGACTTGGCTAGTGCAGTTTATGAAAAATAGGAAGAATCTAAATATAAAAATAAAAATTTCACATTAGCATTATATACGGAGGTTAAATTTATTTTGAACATTTCAATTTTTGGGACCCTGTACAATCGCACAACTTGCACAAGCTCATAATTAATTGCTTTGAAATTCATTAGACTGAGTTTTCTGTTGTTGCATTAAACCATATGTAAGTCAACATAACAATGGAATTTAAATTATTTAATGTTATTTAAATCACGAGTTGTAAGCGAAAGCTGATGTAAAATAGTAATAATATGTGGATTTAATTCAACATTCTTGTTTCAAATTCGTTTAAGAGACTAGAGGTGTGCTTGATCTTATCTAGTAAGTATGCCTAGAGTCAATAAGGCTCCTTTGTCAAATCTATGGATAGTCAAAGTATGTTATATAAATCTATACGTTTATGTTAATTGCACTATAGTGACAGATTTGGCTTTAAACAATGTTGAAAGGAACCCGAGTCATTATAAAAAAAGGTCATGATTGATCCCCTATATATCTTCCAACTATTTGAAGGCATCCAAGGAATAGGTATATACTTTCAAGAAAATAATTTAAATGAGCTTTGGTGGGAATTTCACAATAATTAAACAGACAAAATAATATGATTTCATCAAGTATGGTCTTGATAAAGAAACTAGTGGGCATGTGGGCATCCATCCAGTACACATTGCCATGCCAAGAGCAAACAAACTCCACATGCTACTTCGCTTTGATTCTCTAGCATTTATCGTTCAAACAGCTTGATAGAATTTTTATAAGGGAAGGATCCAATCAGTAAAGATACTTATGGCAGGCTCTTAGATTCACTCAACTGTAACAGTAACAGTGGCATAGTTATTTATTCGAGAAATTTAGTACAGTTATTTTTTGGAAGATTTCAGGCACTATCTACTAAACCCAATCTCTGACTTTTCTTTCTTTCCAACCTCTAAATACTATACGAAATTAGCATATACAATACTGGTATTCATTGGAAGAGATTTTGTAGAATAATCTGGATTTGATACCAAAACAGATAGAAAAGATGTCCAAAAGAATAAAATATAAAGAGAGAAAGAGAAAGTGACTGCATTTAAGAAATATGAGGAAGTTACAATCAATTTATAAATTTAAATTAGTGGGATGTAAATAAACTTATTATCCATATATAAATATATTTTTAAGTAAGCATATATTATTGCTGATATTTGGTTTATATAATAGTATAGATATATAATACACACACACACACACACACACACATATATATATAAAAGACAATGACCATAACCTAGTGGTAGTGGTGAGGTTTGCAGTCCAAGTGGTCAGAAGATCAATTTCCAGTGGAAAATTTGGTGACTCCACTTTATTTAAAGAAGGAAAGAATGCACTTTCTAAAACATTCTACTGAACTCATCTGGCTCTTGTGGTCAATGAGGAGAGGTATAACATCCTTGACTAGGCGAACGGTCCCGACTCTCGAGATCAAATCGTGTGAGAGATATGCGAGTGTGTGTAAATTGGGGGCAGTGGAAAAGGTATGCAACGCAGCATGCACAAAGTCTCATGCGTTACGTCGAGCATCGCAAAAAAAAACAAAAAAAACAAAAAAAACCCAAAATTACTCCTCTATATTTTTCTCCAAATTTTTTGTTTTAGAAACTTATAAGTTATCAACCTTGTCTCTATAACTTGTATTAAAGATATCTTATTTCTTACTAGTAATGTGCACTCTTGCATTGCACCTACGTAGAAAAATTAAATATGAATTTATTATAAAGGTTGTCATTATTAGGAATTGAACTCAAACAATCAAGAAAAATATCTTCAAACTTAACCACTTGAGCTAAAGTTATTTAGTTATAAATATATCATATTAGGTAGTTAAATTGGTTAAGTTTTTTTTAATAGTTAGTGGAATATTTAGGTAGTTATTTAGTTATATTTTTTTATTAATTTTTTAATTCATTTAAAGGATAATGATATAAATACGACTTAGACGGCTCACTATTGAGTTGTTTCGAAGCCGCATTATATAGTAGAAGATGGAAGTCTCCTCTTCCACAGGAAAGCAGATATCACATATTTGAAATAGACTTAAATATCACAAATTATGTCGGTTGTAAAAAACATTTTTTTTAAAAAAAAGTAAAGAGAAACTAACTTTCTTAAAATAAATCTTATTTGTAACAATCTAACATTTATAGAAAATTAAATCAGAAAATAATGACTTCAAATGAGACCTACTAAACTATTTTACTAAATATAAAATAGAAAATTTATAGGTTGTTTATGATTGTTAATCTAATATAGGTCAAGATAACTAAACTAAACCTAATAATTTAAAAAAATCTAGAAAATAACAAATAAAAACACTCTCAAAAATTAAATTAATATACATTTATAGCTTAAATACATAAATATACAATGTATAATTTTATGGGTGTTATATATGAACAAGTAAACATCAAGTTAGTGATTTTGCAATTTGTTACATAGTAATTAGTAACAAGTTAATGTTACTTGAAATATTCTAAAGGATATATGGTACATAATATTGTTTGATGTTTGTATATTACTGCTATTTGTTACATATAAGGTAATATATGACATCTATTAGTATCTTATTACATGTTTTTCTATTGTTGCATACAATGGATATATGTGTAATCTTCATGTAACTTGTAATATTTATCTAATTGTGACTGTTGCATCTAACTTATGACATTGGTATGTAACTTGTGATTTATATACTTCAAGTATGACTTTGAAGATGAGTTTGTGGTAATGGTATGTATGTGACTTTTCATAAACCCGTGATATTGTAATCTAACTTGTAATCAACTGAGTGACTTGTCACATTGGTACTTAATAAGTGATACTTGTGATATTGTTACGTTATTTAGGATATCGATGTGTAACCTATTACTTGATGTTGAAACTTATTATAAATAAGCTATGTTGAACGCAAATCAAGACAAAACTGAGACCAAATTTGACTGAACAAAGGTGAAAATAAATCATATAAGGCAAAGTAGAAGAAATTTCAAAACTATGATCACGAATTGCATTGAAAACGCGTTCAAAAGCATGATCATCGTCAATACCCAAAGTTTGATACGTAAATCGAGTAAAAAATAACTAATTAGTAGGACCAATGGAACCTGTATGTGATCCTTTGTTGACATTGTTTCCATTGAGGGCTTCCTTAAGTCGTAATTGTACATCTCTCTTTCAAATAATCATCTTACTTTTGTAGGGAGTAAAATAGAAAATAAGATGGTGGAAAAGGGGAGCTACCAGGTTTTAACACATGTCCAAGGAGATCTTTTTTAAAATATTTTTCTGTTCCGGCATAAAAGGATACTATGTATGAAAAGAATGCTCCTACGTTCGGTATGTACAAATATGAAGAGTACATTGGTGCATAGGAATTTAAAGGTTGGAAAGAAAACAAATTTTGAGGAAGGATTTAGTAGATAGCGCCAGAAATCTCAGAGGTTGTACCAAATATCACTTTATCTATGTTGAAGATGAATATTAGGCTTATTCTCTGTTTTTGACAAGGCTAGCTTCAATATCTATTTGGGAAGTTTGATAACATCCAGATAAGTTTTTAGGTATTGATTCTCCTGTCTGTCAGAGAATGTGTAACACATTTACATATTTCATGCTTTCAGGACGGATCTGTCATGATTACTTTGGGATATAGGTAGCAGTATAGTGTAACCCAAAACAAGTTTAAACTGCTAAGGGTCATGATTACCCATGCTATGCAGAAAAATAGATCACAATGGAAATAATTAGGCTGATTAGACTTGGTAACACACTGAAGTTGACCCTTGAGGTGTGATATTCGATTGCATTAATATATCTTAAAGAAAAATTCATGTAAGGTCTGAACAAATTTCAATTATCTACACCTCATAATTCCACTTTCTATCTGATGTGAGACTAAATTATCAACTTCATTGTTGCCACCTTTGAGCGATCAACCGAGAGATAGAATCCAACAAAGATAACTCTTCTCATAGAAGTTTATCTAATATGAGACTAAACATACAACCACACTTATCCAATATCTCTAACACATAAGTTAAGCCATCGACATCAGATGCCATAGAACCCCACTTATCCATTTATCTTCTTATAGTACACCACGGTCCAAAAGAAGAAACAGCCACATATATATACAATAATATGTTGTGGCTACATTGTCAAAAGGGGAAAATAAAGTGGGTTTTGCTAGTCAAGTGGGTGGTGCTCAAGGAGCCAAAGTAGTAGTCTGAGCATGTGGTTCTTGATGCCTGCTGGTCCCCAAAATGTTCTTCTCCCTCCTGCATGCTTCCAAGCAATAGGTTCATAGAAATAGACACAACTGACTAGTGAGGAGGGACACAAGGATTGTGGATATGTTTGGCCTAATGAGAAGGGTTCCATGGACTCCACACAAAGCATGCACAAGCTACTCAAATCTGGACCCTACCTTTTTTTTTTTTTTCCAAGGATCTATAATTATCAAGGAAGCAAATATATATATAACAGTTCATATCCCATGTGCATCATCAGAGAGTGATCTTCTTGACGTTGCTCCCGTTAGGTTTCCCTCAGAAGAGTGGTCCACATAAGGCTATCAGCATCATGCATGCACCCCTCACACTGAATGCATATGAAATTTGGAGCAGTTACTTGTTCCTTTCACTAGTTATTTCAAAACAAAAAAAAAAAAAAAATTCAAATAGCATCAGGAGAGTTTTAATTTGTATGCTTCAGTTAGGCAAAACAAAGATTAGAAAGATCAAATATATAGATATGCATCTCATGACCCTATTCGCTTACATCAGCTCCCCCCATTTCGTGTTCACTTCCAATAATTCAAACAAAATTAACACACACATGTTTGCAGCCTTGTACACATTTTCTTGTCTGGACAAGTTTTGGTCTATAGTGTTTACCAGCATTCTAGGGATACCTTATTTTCCACCAACCTAGATTCAAGCACTTGTCAAGCACGTGTACCTTTATGAAGAGTACAATTGACATTTGAGATCTGAAATTGAACTCAAATTGCGAGAAATTGATGAATCCTTTCGTTTCTTTGAAAACTAAGGGTAAAATTGACCCTCACTTTGGGATAGATGATTGTATTCTAAGACTATGAAGATCTGACAGAGTTGATTCAGTCTAACAAGTGCAACTGGTTTTAGGTATTGCATATACTAAGTATACTTATCATTTTACTTTACACCAAGACATCTATATTTATGTTGAGAGTAAATAAGGGACTTTAGTCCCACATCGGTTAGATGTAATATGAAGAGGGGTTGGACCCTCTATAAGTAGTAGGCAGTAACCCTCAATAAAATTATCTGAGATTTAGCCCTCATTTCAACTTGGTATCAGAGCCACTCCTTCCACAAACCCTAGCCGTCAGACACCTGCCGACCCCCCTACCCGCCGACGCCCTCTGTTGACGTCCCCCTGTCGCCGACCCCCCCCCCTGTCGCCGACCCCCCCCCCCCCCCCCCCGCCGACCCCCCTGCACCCCCCCCCCCCCCCCCCCGTGCCGCCCTTTTTAGGGTTTTCGCTGTTCTGAGATTTTAAAAAAAAAAAAAGATTTCCTTCTCTTTAGAAGATCTCTGTTGTTGCCTTCGAGAATCAGTACCTTCTTTTTAGAAGCTCTACTACGAATACGAAATCTCTTTAGATTTTCGTATCTCAGAAACGTTGTCTTTACAATCGTTTCTGCACGGCTGGTATACCTCTGATTTGTCTCATGCAAGGAGGCACAACTACGTTGGTTATTCTTGAGCCGTCCGAACGCGTTATCATGACGCGGTTCTAGTTGGTCATATAAACTACGATATATCAGTGAGGGATCTCGTTTTGTTGTTCCCCCCCGGTAGCTGACTAAGACGAAGATGACTCAAAAGAAGACGACTTAGGAAACAACAACACCTCACTGATTGCAGTTGAAGAAGTCATGGATTCTATCTATGGGAAGTTGACAGCAGAAGAAATGAAGGCCCTGGTCGAGGATCTCCTGACCAAGAGATTACCGGAGGCAACCCCACGCGTGACCCATACTGATGTGGATCCGTCACCGTACAAAATGGGAAAGTTGGACAAGCTGGAGACGAAGTTGGAAGGCACGACCAACTACTTGAAATGGTCGCGGCAGACGATGCGGACGCTGAAGGGACGTGGCTTGGTTGGTTATGTAGATGGCCACACCAAGGCCCCTGTCGATCACTCCTCGAAGGAGTTTGTTGTATGGGACATTGTCAACAATGTCGTGGCTGGTTGGTTGACAGCCTCTTTAACCGACCAAGTGTCGGGTAACGTTGAAGCAATGGAGGGAGCTGCTGATATCTGGAGAACATTGAAAGACATGTACTCCGGTTCGGGTAACCCCATGCGAGTCTTCCAACTGCAGGATGAGCTCGATCGGGTAATCCAAGACGATCGTACTATCTCTGAGTACGCTGCCTTGTTGAAGAAGTACTGGTCTGATCTTGACCATTATGATCCTCTTGGCATGAAGGATGCTCAGGTTGAACCGGCTTTTGTAAAACATTTCCAGAAATTTCTGGATTATATCTCGCGGCAACGGATGATGAAGTTTTTGAAGGGGCTCAACCCTGCATTTGAGCAACGGAGGAATGTACTTCTCGCACAACCGACGCTGCCGATATTAGAAGACGCCATAGCTGCCATGGCACAAGAAGAAGTACGGTTGAAGCTGATGCCTACCAAGGGTATCTCCCAGGGGGAGCAGGCCGGAGTTGACACATCTGCTCTTGCCACGTTCACACAGCCTCCTTCTACGGGTGGCGTTTGCCACAACTGTGGTGACACAGGGCATTACATCCGCTTTTGCCCAAAACCGACACGGACTCCCTCGACTGGTCGGGGCCGTGGTCGCAGTGGACGACGAGGTGGTCGAGGCAGCTACAGTGGTGGAAGGGGCACTTACACTGGAGGCAACAAGGCGCATCTGGCGGATGAAGGTGGGGACAATCAGCTGGCGGACATCACTCCATTTGAGAGAGAAGTTCTCGAGAAGATGCGCGGCTCAAAGCTTGGTTCTGGTGAACGACAAGTCATTCCTGGGGCACCGTCCACTACAGGAGATTACTGCACTTACTTCTCCCAAACCAGCGCCGGTATACCTCCGCGTGCTCTTGCATCTGTCTCTCAGCCAGCTTGGATTATGGACTCTGGGGCACCTTGCCATGTCACGGGGTCCCGCGGTGAGTTTCGGGAATACTCTACTCTAACGCCGCCAGAAAGCATTCAGACTGCTGATGGTACCTCCAGGCCTGTTACGGGTAAAGGCACTGTTGATTGCACTCCTTCCATCACTCTATCTAATGTCTTACATGCTCATTCCTTTCCTGTCAATCTTATATCCATTAGCGCCATTATCCTTGATCTAAACTGTATTGTTTCCTTTGATATTCCTAAGGTAACTTTTTCGGAGAAGGGAACGGGGAGACGACTAGGCACTGGCACATGGCATAAGGGTCTATGGTACTTGGACAGGAACGGTCTGGATAGAGCACTGGCATCTTTGGTTGCAGACGCACAACCGGAAGTCCGAAGTCGAAGTGTCGAAGCCGAGCTGCTCCTCCACCATCAGCGTGTAGGACATTCTTCTTTTTTCCATTATTAGTCGACTGTATCCGTCCTTATATCAAAAAGCAAATAAAGAGTTGTTAGTTTGTGATGCTTGTGAGTTGGGGAAACATACCAGAAGTTCCTATGTGAGTTCTGGGCATCGATGTTCTGCTACTTTTGATATGATTCATTCCGATGTGTGGGGCCCTTGTCCTACAAACGGTGTTAACGGTTATAGATGGTTTGTTACTTTTATTGACTGCTCTACCCGCGCAACGTGGGTCTACCTGCTGAAGAATAAAAGTGATATTTTTGAGGCATTTCAAAGCTTCCATCAACGGGTGAAGACACAGTATAATGCTCGTGTTAAGTGTTTCCGGTCGGATAATGGGACGGAATATACCCATAAGAGATTTGCTGCGTATTTATCCTCTCATGGTATACTGCATCAAACCTCTTGTGCATATATACCGGCACAAAATGGTGTTGCCGAACGAAAGAATAGGCACCTGCTGGAGGTAGCTCGGACAATGATGCTGGCTATGAATGTCCCTAAATTTTTGTGGGGACAGGCTATCTTGACAGCCTCTTATCTCATCAACAGGATGCCCTCTCAATTACTGGACTGGAAGACGCCTTTGAAAATGCTCACGGGGACAACTGCGTACACCGTTCCTCCGAAAGTATTTGGTTGCGTATGCTTCGTCCACGATAACAGGCCTGGCGTTGGTAAGCTGGATCCTCGAGCAATTAAGTGTGTCTTTGTTGGGTACACCGGGACACAGAAGGGTTACGTATGCTGGAGCCCGATTGAACGGAAGCTGTTTGTAAGCATGGACGTTACATTCAGAGAGCTGGAACCTTATTATGGTTCGGACGAAGGTTTTGCGTTTGGAACACGCCTCACACAGCGGGTGTTAGACGTGAGGGGGAGGTAGTACGCCCAAACGTAGTTGTCGGATCGGTATCTTGTCCTGTCGTGACAAACTGGAAGAAAGGGAGAGAAAGCATCAATGATACTGATACGGAGGATGAAGAAGACAATACGTACATTACGCAGGGGGAGAAGCAGACAAGGGAAAAGGAGCTCCAAATTTACAGAAGAAGACAGCAGAGGTCCAGTACTGTGCCGTGCCCTGTGCCTATAGTGCCAACTCCCTCGTCTACTCCTGCCCCGACTCCTGAAGATGTTACTCCCGAACCGGATCGCTCGGATTCGGAAGCGAATCTCTCCGATTCGGATGGTATGCTTTCTCCACCACCCATTGCTCCCTTAAGGAGGTCTTCTCGCATTAATGCGAAAAAGGCTCATATTCGTTATAAAGATTATGAACATGATATCGCCAACTACCTATCTTATTCTAATATTTCTCCGACTTATCAAACATTCCTCACTTCGTTAGACTCCACTTCTTTACCTAAGAATTAGCAGGAAGCAAAGAAGGACCCAAGATGGAAAGCCGCAATGATGGAAGAACTTAGGGCACTAGAGAAAAATAAGACATGGGAGCTGGTGCCATTACCTGAAGGGAAGAAAGCTGTGGGATGCAAATGGATTTACACAGTGAAGGAGACACCAGAAGGAAAAGTTGAACGATACAAGGCGAGACTGGTTGCAAAAGGCTATACCCAGACATATGGTATCGACTATGATGAGACTTTTGCTCCAGTAGCGAAGATGAATACCGTAAGAACGCTGGTCTCCATTGCAGCAAACTTTGGGTGGAAGCTACACCAGTTAGACGTAAAGAACGCATTTCTCCATGGAGACCTACAAGAAGAAGTATACATGGAGACTCCTCCGGGGTGCTACTCTGTGTCAGATTCAGGTGAAGGAACGTCACATGGAAAAGTGTGCAAACTGAAGAAGTCGCTGTACGGGCTGAGGCAATCTCCTCGAGCCTGGTTTGACAGATTCAGAAGGGCTGTCACTGGCATAGGGTACCATCAGACAAATGCAGATCATACTGTCTTTCTCCAGCATGCAAGGGGCCACATTACTATACTTGCTGTATATGTAGATGATATAGTGATCACAGGTGACGATGTAGTTGAGATCACTAAGCTGAAGACGAAACTCGCCAAAGAGTTTGAGGTGAAGGACCTGGGAGAGATGAGATACTTTTTGGGTATCGAGGTGTGTAATGGTGAACAAGAAATTGTTCTCTCACAAAGGAAATATGCACTAGATCTGCTGAAGGAGACAGGAATGCTGGGATGCCGAGCAGCAGTCACTCCAATTGACCAGAAGTGCAAGATGGGAGCAGAAGCAGGAAAGCATGTTGATCGCGAAAGGTATCAAAGGCTAGTAGGCAGACTGATTTATCTAGGGCATACTCGCCCTGATATCTCATTTGCAGTAAGTATTGTAAGCCGCTATATGCATGATCCAAGAACGGGTCATATGGATGCAGTATTTCAGATCCTAAGATATCTGAAAGGGACGCCGGAAAAAGGACTGTGGTTCAAGAAGAATGGATGCACAGATGTTGAGGGATACTGCGATGCAGACTGGACAAGCTGCATAGACGACAGAAGGTCTACCACAGGGTACTGTGTTTTTGTAGGAGGAAACCTGGTTTCATGGAGAAGCAAGAAACAGTCAGTGGTAGTACGGTCGACAGCTGAAGCAGAATTCAGAGCAATGGCTCTAGGAGTATCAGAATTGCTATGGGTAAAGACGCTGCTGACAGAGTTGAAGCTAGACAAGGGGACACCATTGCACCTTCTGAGCGATAGTCAAGCTGCGATAAGTATAGCGAACAATCCGGTTCAGCACGACAGAACGAAGCACATCGAGATCGATCGATTCTTCATCAAGGAAAAGCTGGAACAAGAGATACTGAAGATTGACTATGTTCGCTCAGAAGAACAAGTGGCAGACTGTCTGACTAAGGGTCTTAGTTTATTGAGTCTGTCAAAGCTATGTAACAAGATGGGGATGATTAATATCTATCGCCCATCTTGAGGGGGAGTGCTGAGAGTAAATAAGGGACTTTAGTCCCACATCGGTTAGATGTAATATGAAGAGGGGTTGGACCCTCTACAAGTAGTAGACAGTAGCCCTCAATAAAATTATCTGAGATTTAGCCCTCATTTCAACTATTTAGAAAGTCCAGTTTATATATATATTTTTTCCAGTTTATATATATATATATATATATATATATATATATATATATATATATATATATATATATATTATACAAAACACAAAGGTTTTTGAATCCTAGGGCTGACTGTGCCAAGATAAAGAGTGGTTGGGATTTAATCTTGGTGAATCAACGGTTGTGGAATTTTATGGGGAATCCAAAGAGTGGGGTTTGCACTCATAATGGTTGTGGATGAGCATTATTGAGAGTGGGATTTTATGGGGAATGAGCATTATTGAGAGTGGAGTTTTATGGGAAATTCAAAGAGTGGGGTTTGCACTCATAATGGTTGTGGATGAGCATTATTGAGAGTGGGATTTTATGGAAAATCCAAAGAAAATTCACATCCAGCAGTGGTTGGGATTTAATATTTTGATGGGGGCCTCATAATTATTATTGTTCGTTTAAAATTGGGGGTCCAAGATTTTGAGGGGGAATACCTTAAATGAAACATGCCCTATGGGCACGGGTTATGACTAGTATATATATATATGGGAGCGGATCAAAATATCATTTTTCACATTTTCTTCCAAAATGGTGGAAAGTAAAACTTGTCCAACCCAGAGAAAAATATCATTTTCCACAAAAAATAGCTATTTTTGTGGAAGATAATAACAAACAAATACCCAACTAAAGTTTTCTATAAGAATTTCACGAAATTTTTTTCCTAGGAAAGAATTAATTTCTTTCCACATATTCTCCATCTTATGTCTTGAGACTACTCCGTGGGTGAATGATGTTATTTTCGAGTCTCGTAGTTAGCCGTCCTATGAAAGAATTAAGAACTTCCTTTACCCATTTTGATTTGCCTCCACCTCTTCTCTAGCCCCTTCTTCTAAAGGACTGATATGCCAAATTCTTGAGTAGTTGTAGAGTTTTCTTAACTTCCTAAGAAATTTAGGAGCAGTTCTTGATCACATTTTTGTATGCGAACATAGGCTCAGAAACAAGACCAGGGAGAAGTATAGAACTTATTTGTTTCTTTGTTTTCAAGGCAAATGCCCATTTTGCATAGTAACTGTTAAGTACACAAAGCTGTGAACAAAAATCCTCCCTGGAGAACTTGCATGGTAACTGACCATATCAGACCCTGCTGTCATCTGTCGATGTTAATGCCGACTAAGCTATTAAAAGTGCAAAACATGTTGCTATATAATTTTAGAGTAATACTATATGTACCTCCAAAAACTCCATCCCTCAATATCCCTCTGTCACGTGGCACTCCCTTATTGACCCAAGCAAATAGGGGGAGAGGTTTGGGGAAGACATGAGCCAATGCAAGAGGGCCACATGGCGGAGGGATATGGAGGGATGAGTTTTTATAGGTACATAAAGTATTTTCCATAATTTTAGTTACATAACTTGTTTAAGTACTCCTGGCTAGCAGCTGACCACTTGCTTCCCACTTCTCCACTCGCTTCATGGAGTAGGCCTTCCTCCTCTCCATCCTTCCGAGCTCCGCAGTAGTGTAGGGAGGAGGCAGAGAGCACGGCGTCGAGTAGTGGGGAACCCTCACCAACGACTCCATCATGAACTTCCTCTCGAGCCCCTCGGCGGGGCAAGCCATGGACTCGGAGCACACCTCGACGGCGTTCGGCGGTACGGTAGGCTTGTATCTCAGCAGCTTCGCGTACTCGCTCAGCAAGTGGAACATGTAGTCGTAAACATAGTCCATTTTCAGGTTCTCCTGGAGGAAAGAACTTGCTGCCTGTCCTATATCTTGTGCCTGTTAAATTGTGTTAGCAAGTGGGTTAGTTATTGAGCCACATAAACATCCAAATACACGTTGCATGGACACGGATACGACACAACACGGTAAAGACACGGTGACATGTCATAGTTGTACTATTATACCTTTTCGTTGTTGATGTTGCCCCAGTCAACAGCAAACTTGATGGACCTGCACTTGTCATCGTTGCGTATCGGCCAGTAGTGGCGCAGGGGCATCAGTCCTCTCGTGAAGAAGTCGTAGTAGTGCGGCTTCACGATCAGCGACATGGAGTCGCATGCAAGTATGTACTTCTCGCTCACCGACCATGCCGACCCCTCTATATATATCTTGTACCTGTAATTGCATTGACTGGCCAGGTTTGATTCCTTGAAACCTTTCTTGATCTCTTCAACCCAATCCTATAGTCAATAGGGATAGGGTATTTGTCAAAATATTTTTCATATTATAATATTCACAATTTACTTTTAGGTCTCCATCTATTTGGGTTTCGTTATAACTTATTTAGGTCTCCATAATATCCGAATTTGTATTTAATTATAGGATCTCGTATGATATTCCAAATTTACTTTTATGTCTTCATTTTTCAACGGTCAGTACAAGTCAACGGTCAAGACAAAATTCAAATTATATTCTGAACAATATGAAAATCTAAATGCAAATTAAGAATTTTATATAAACGAGAAAATCATGAGATTACCTGATGGAAAAGGCGAGCATTCCATTCTCGGCCTTCGGAGACGTTGCACTTAATGAGTTCTTGACGAGTTTCGGCGACGGTTGGGTTCCCCTTCCAGTAAGCATAGGGCTCCCGGTTTATCCATCTAATCTTTTTATTCCCTTCGTTCAGCTCATTCAGCAGTTTTTCCCAAGGTTTTATGTTGATCTCAGCCCTATATGTCATACAAATTTGTCACTTCATCTCATCATCGGAAAGTAGACAAAGGGAAGAAGAAGAACTATGCATTATGTGCTTTAAATTCACATTATGAAATTCGATTGATATTTCCCTGTGTGCATATACCCGCTTATGTTGAAGACAATGAAGAGTAGATTTATTTATCTTATTTTCTACATTTTGGCTCCTATGTGCATGAATTAATTTTCTAATGTTTCCTAATGTTGTATGTGGGTTGAGGCTAGTGGTAACAACGGGAGCTCCGGTGCAGAAGTCGCAGGTTCAAATCCCTCGTGACATTTGCCAAGCTGGAGAAAATGACACCTAAAAAAAAGTTTCCTAATCTTTTAATTATTTCCTAATTTTTCTAATGTTTTCTAATTTTTCTAATGTTTTGCATGAATTAATTTTCTAATGTTTCCTAATATTCTCTAATCTTTTAAATAAATCATGCATTAATCACCCAACCCAATAGAACCTTAAGGGGGCATTTGGTGTATACGCGGTATTTTTTTTTTTCGAAAAAATTTAAGATGGGAATCTATTACCACGTTTGTTTGGCTTATAAAAAATTTATTTCCGGAAATTATAAATATCCGGATAAATAGTTTACCCACAAAACATGAGAATTCTATCCCTTGAGAATAGGTGGGTATTTTTTTTTTTTTGCCCGGACAAAAAAAAAATTGTCTAATTTTTTTTCTTCTTTTTTGATCAATTTTGATTAGTTTTGAACATTTTTCTTTTTTTGTCGTTTTTATTGCTTTTTTGTCATTTTTTTCGTTTTTATCAATTTTTTGTCGTTTTAAGCGATTTTTTGTCGTTTTTACCCATTTTTTGTCTTTTTTTGTCACTTTTTGATTATTTTTTGTCGTTTTTACCCAATTTTTGTCTTTTTTGTCGTTTTTTTTGGTCAATTTTTGTCGTTTTTAAGCGATTTTTTGTCATTTTTTTAGCTTTTTTGTTGTTTTTACCGATTTTTAGTCGTTTTTGTCGCTTTTGGTCATTTTTACTGATTTTATGGCATTTTTTGTCATTTTTGTCGCGTTTACCGATTTTTTGTTGTTTTTGTCGCTTTTTGGTTATTTTTTGTCGTTTTAACCGATATTTTGTTGTTTTTATCGATTATTTTTCGTTTTTGTCACTTTTTGGTTATTTTTTGTCGTTTTAACCTTTTTTTTGTTGTTTTTAACCTTTTTTTTTGTCGTTTTTTAACCGATTTTTTGTCATTTTTTTCGTTTTAATCGATTTTTTTGTCGTTTTAACCGATTTTTTTGTCCTTTTTGTCGTTTTTATCTATTATTTTTCGTTTTTGTCGTTTTTAACATATTTTTTGTTGTTTTTAACCGAATTTTTGTCGTTTTTAATCGGATTTTTGTCAATTTAACCGATTTTTTGTTGTTTTTTGTCGTTTTTGCCGTTATTTTGGTTTTTTTTTGTCGTTTTTACCGATTTTATGTCGTTTTTGTCGTGTTTTGGTTATTTTTTTCGTTTTACCCCTTTTTTGTTATTTTTTGTCGTTTATACATTTTTGTCGCTTTTTGGTCATTTTTGTCGTTTTAACCGATTTTTTTTTTTCGTTTTTCATCGTTTTTGTTGTTTTTTGTTATTTTGTCGTTTTTACCATTTTTTGTCGTTTTTACCGGTTTTTTTTATATTTGTTCATTTTTTTCGTTATTATTATTTTTTATTTTTTTCGGGAATATTTATATTGTCACCAAACATGGGAATGTAATTTTTCAAAAAATTTAATTCCTTAGAATTTAATTTCCGAAATATAGAATTTCCGACTATATAGTATTTCGCATACCAAACGTCCCTAAGAAGTAACTTATGTTTAGCTCAGGCATTGGTATTACACAAAAAACTGTGTCGGCATCATGCGGCAGTCCGATGCTGACATGGCAGTCTTTTATTGGACCCAAATCCAATTGGAGGCCGCCACGTCAGTCTCGGACTGACATGCGATCCCGATGGGTCCGGCTGACATTTTCCATTACACAAATGCAGTATAAAACCCTATAAAAGGATGCAACAATATTAAAGATAAGTTGAATGAAAGAATTACCAACCCCAGAAGGACCAGTCAGGAAACACAATGTCAAGCGTAGACTCATTCCCGCAATACGTGAACACCGGCGGCGGAGCCGGCCTGTCCGCCCCTTCGTAGTCGGCGGCGTTCGTGACAGGCCAGTCGACACAGTCGAACATGAGGTCGAGGTCGGGGAGCCGGCCCGGGTACCTCCGCAGCAGTTGAAGGATCCCCCAGATGGTGAAGACGTCGCGCGTCTGGAACGCCTTCCAGTAGTACTCCACGTAGGCTCTGCCGTCAACGACGACCAGCCGGAAGTTGGCGGTGCGGTTGGCTCTCTCCACCATTTCTCTCGTGATGCCCTCGGGCTTCCACGGACGGAGGTCCTCGTGGATCCACCGGAAGTAATCGGGGCAGTAGGGGGACAGGGGGAGGAGATTGCTCGTCGGGCGGGGAGGGAAATTTGCATGGCAGGTGATGTTTGCAGTACTGTTCGATGTGAAGTTTCCGGCGGGGCACGAGAAGGGTATGGTGGCAGGTCGCGGTGGCGGCGGCAGTGGCGGCAGTGGCGGTGGCTTCCGTCGTAGTTGCTTTTGCTGTGAGCTGGTGGAGCTGGTGTTGATCGTGACCTGCGTCAATGTAGTAAACGAAACTAATTACACAAGCAGAAAAAAAAACTAATTACAAGGGAATTAGATCGTGTGTGTGTGTATCATAAACGTAGGAAACATGACGGGATAAGCATTCATGTTGTGGTAATCAATCCTAATTTTCATGTGGGGGCATGGATACAATACTGATATAGCATCCCCTGGTGTACTTATAGAGTGTCATTGACGTGTCCGATACGATTGTAAATAGTAATTTTTTTTTTATCCAAGAGAGCCAAGTTACAAGGAACTACGGTCTATTGGAAAGAAGTAAAAAAAAAAAATCTCATATTTTCTATTTTTTTTTCTGAACGTACCACTCTGGATCACGAAACCTAATACACTGGGTCAATGCTATTACACAACCTAACAAAAATGATACCATTGTGATAGATGCACTTTGTAAACTATCCAATCTCATTTTTTAAAATGTTTTCTTTACCTAAATCACGGATTTAGAAAGGGAAGGAAAGCTCAGACCTTTTTTTTCTCGATTTCTAGAACTTGGGTCTAGTCGAAAGACTTAATAAGCCAGGTTCTCTTCCTCAAATACACTCGTTGGGAAAGTGGAAGACTAGACCATAAATGAGAAGTTGAATTGAAGCGAAAACTAACTTCGAAGAACGAAATAAATAAAAGACTTACTCAAGGTAGAAAATTTTACTCCGACTTATGAGTAGAGGACATCAAATAAAATTTAACAACAACAAACGAGTCCATTTTTATTCACCCACCAAAACGTGTTTGTTTACCCTCCAATAAATTATTGGCATGTATCAAATTCTTTAATCAAATCACTTTGAATGTTTACAAGACCACTTTCAAGGTGGTTTATGTTGAACGGATTTGACACATGTTAATTTTTTTGAAGGGTAAACAAACATCATAGTTTTGGTTGGTGAACAAAAATGGACTCAACAACAAACAAAGCAAAGGTAGCACAATCACCGAGAGAGGAGTTACATGAGTAGCTATCCAATGATAAACATGTTGGAATTATTCAATAATATAGGACCACACATGTAAAATTAATTGTGTTGGGCTATCTAAATAATTAAGCCAAATTAAAGTGGTCTATTTGAAAATTGGCTTAAGGGTATAATTGTCATGGAATTAATGTGTAGATACCGGAGATAAATCTAATTTGATAATGGGCCAAATTAGAAATATCACAACATATAAATATATGTATTCATTAGGGTTATGGTCCCCAACTCATACGGCCACCAAGAGAGGGTTTTCAATTTATTCTCTTCTGTATCCCCATCAACAAAGAGAGGAATAAAGATTTCATCTTTGTTATTAAGAGCCGTAGCGGGTTGGAAGATCAAATCCCACAAAGAAAAACGTCTGCTTCAAGATCCGTCAAGCAAAGACAATGAATTCAGATACACTTCCGCAATTTAATTTATGTTCTTCATCTCATGAATCGACATGGCACAGTAAAATCTGACAAGTGGTATTAGAGCCTACCTGTTTGATTTATTCAATAATATGGCGCCTTGGACTATTAGCAGCACATTAATTATATATATGTATGTATATATATTATGTGGTATTGAAAGAAAGTTGCTTTTACTATCTATAAGTTTGGAATTTAGTTGAAGTTGAGATCCATTAATTTGACCGATTTTATTCAATATGGTCAACTGTTTCTTTTGTTCAAAGAAGCATAATATTTTATTCGTCCATTGACAAATTTTTTTTTAAAAAACTTTTGGAATGGATTCAGCGGCTTATGCTTCTGGTGTTTAATAGCAAACAATACAAAACTAGCATAAAAGAACTTTAGCTCGAGAAGAGATGTATGGCATCTAGTAATGAATTAATAATATTGTTGTCCAATTATAAGTATATGGAGGAATCTTTGCTTGTGTGTTTGGATATGAAATTGATATCCTGGGACCATTCTTCAGTTCTTCGAAAATTATGTATTATTTACTTCTTGCTTTATTATGTTGGTTCTCCCTTTTGATTGGCACAGTAGTAAAGATTAAAAAAAAAAATCTATGCATCAGATATTTTGGTTCCATGCAATTCGCACAACTGTTGGTTATAAGTTCGGATTGATACTAAAGTTTGGATTTATTTTCTTTTGGTTACATCTACAACTATGGTTAAAGTGAATCATTAGTATGCAATATTATTTTTCTATTACTTCTCTTGCATATATTTAGGATGACTAGATTATTACATGAATTTTATTATGTTGATAATGTTCATCTTAGTCAGATAAAAATTCATGTTTTAAATCATGCAAAAGATTCACATGTTTAGCTTGTAGTAGATAAATTTTTGGTGTAATCTTTATAGATTATTTGGTATAATCTTTTGATGCATGATATTCAGTAGAATCTAATATGTTGATTATTGATTATTTAAATTTTAAAAATATGCAAGTACATAAGGATTTATGTTTATTTAATTTAAATAAGCAGAAGAATTTGGACATTATTCAGTTTTGTAAAATTTAGTCAACATTCAAATTTTTGGTACCTTTTGTGACTATCAATAGTTGTCTAATATTCTAAGTAGGCTCATTGAAACAAGATGTCGCCAAAGTGACCTCTCTTGCGTAGATAGCCTATGAGGGATGTCGGATGTTTGTGTATGTATATTCATGCGGGTATTAGTCGGCCCAAAGGAAGGTTAATACTTGGCCGAATTGCACACATACTTGTAGTGATAAATGTGTGACAATTGTAAGATTTACATGTGAACAATAACCCGATCCAAAGATAGGCTTATTATTTGACATGACTTATTATCAACGTTTGATCATTACACCAAGATACCACTTACAGTTAATATCACTGTCCAAAGACTTGATATTAATGATGTACTAGGTATCTTGAGATGGGGTTCACCATTATTTGAATTTGTTTGACTATATTTTACTCTTTGGTTATTAACAAGAGCATGTCATTTTTTGTTGTTTTGTTCTCTTTACAGTTAATGTTGCTAGAATATCTCCCAATAAGAATTTAAATTTTATGTTTAATGAGATAAACTTTAAGAAAAAAAAGGGAATATAGTAGCTGCTAAGGGTCCAGCTCAAATGAAACAACAATATAAAACTAAAGGTTGTTTCTTTTGTGACAAGTGGGACACATAAGAAAGAAATGTACAAAGTACCACGCATGGCGTATAAAAAAAAGTATATTTTTAAATTTGGTCTGTTCTGAGGTTAATTTAGCTTTAGTACCAAGAAACTCATTGTGGTTAGATTCTGGTATGACTACCCACATTAGTGTTCTAGACAAGGTTACCTGAGCTACTGAAAGCCAATTGATGGTGAAAGATACATCTATGTGGGTGACGGCAAATCGGTAGAAATGGAAGCAATAGTACATTTTAGGTTATTATTAGAAACCGATTATTATTTGGATTTGATAGACACTTTTATTGTACCGTCTTTTAGACGAAATTCAGTTTCAGTTTCCTTAATGGACAAATCTGGTTATCATTGTTTATTTGGAAATAATAAGTTTAGTCCATCTTTAAATCCAAATATTATTGGTAACAGTTCCTTTAAGGTTTATGATAACCTATATTCACTTGAAACTATTGCTTCTTACAATGAAACCTTACAAGTGGAGTCATGTGGTACTAAACGCAAAATTAACAATAATTTTTTTAGCCTCATTTTGACATAAGCGATTAGGTCACATTTGAACGACTTGTGTCTGATGGGGGTGAGCATTATTCGGTTTTGAACCGAAAATCGAACCGAACCGAACCGAATAAGAGATTCGGTTCGATTTTAAAAAAAATCGGTTCGGTTTCGGTTTTGAAAATACAAAATTTTCTTATTCGGTTTCGGTTTTGGATTTCGGTCCAAAACCGAAAACCGAAAAAGAAAATTTAGTTTATATATATATATATATATATATATATATATATATATATTTTTTTTTTTTTTTTTTTTTAATATATATATATATATATATATATATATATATATATATATATATATATATATATTAATTATAGGTATGTACTAAATATATATAGGTATATACTATAGGTATATATATATATAGGTATATAATAAATATATCTAGGTATATTCAGTTATTATATATATTAACAAAAAATACAAATAAACCCAAAACTGAATAAACCGAAAATAACCGATTTAATTCGGTTCAGTTCGGTTCGGTTATTGACCAATTCGGTTCGGTTTCGATTTTGCTTATTCGGTTTCGGTCCAATTCGGTTTTCGGTTATTCGGTTCGGTTGGAACCGAATAAACCGAATACTCACCCCTAGATTCCATTAGCTTTATAGACTTTAATGTCTGTATTGAATGTGTAAAGGGAAGACAGACCGATGTTAAATTGTAAGCAGCTACTTTATTGGCTATGCTGACAAATTGAGAGGTTAATGATTATACGGTCACACACTAAGAAATTTTTTTTTGAGACGAGAAGTATATTATTTTTTGAGGATGTTGAGTTTGAGGAAGAAATAAAGTCATGATCATTGTCTTTGAGAATGAATCAATTACGATTCCTGCTATCACTTTTGACGATGTGCGGGATTCTATACATGTCATGATCAAGAAGTAAATTCGGAGCATCAATAAGACAATGTCGAATTACCTCTATAAGTCATTGTTGAGATACCTTAACAACGACAACGTAGCGGTACCCCATTCAAGATAAGGTAATTATTCCTAAGGAACAAACTCAACAACCTTAAGAACCGGTAATGTTAATTAAGATGGTCCACAGAGAAAGAAGAAATATAATTTCGGATAATATTTGTCATATTTTTCTAGGAACGTGAGGAAGGCTGTGGATACTGGAAGATGATCTAATCAACTTCCGTCAGGCCATAAAAAGTTCCAGTTCTCAAAGTGGATTGATACAATAAATAAGGAGTATAAGTCCATGCAAGACAATAAAGTTTAAGAACTTGTCCCATTACCAAAAGGTATGAAGTCCATTGGTTGCAAATGGACATTTAGAACCAATAAGGATTCGAAGGATCATATGGAGAGGTATAAAGTACGTCTTGTAGCTAGTGACTTTACTCTAAATTTTGGGATTGATTTTAAAGAGTTTTTCTCTTCGATATCTTTGAAAAACTCCTTTAAGACAATCATAGCACATGTTGCACTTTTTGATCTTGAATTACATTAAATGGATGTCAAAATGACATTTTTCAATGGTAACATTGATGAAACAGTTTATATGGTGCAACCAAAAAATTTTGTGTCGAAAGACCCAAACAATATGGTTTGCAAATTGAAAAAATATACTTATGAACTCAAGCAAGTTTCTCGTCAAAGGTACTTCAAATGATTATCTCGTTTAGTTTTGAGATGAACACTGTTGAAGATTGTGTGTATCACAAGTTCAGTGGTTGTAGGAATAATTTTCTTATTTTGTATATTGATTAAAGTATTCAACGCAAACCAGGTGATACCTCTCGTTAAAGGAGACAAATTCGATCTCAATCAAGTGTCCTAAGGTTAGCCTTAAAATTAAGAAAATACAATATATTTTTTATTCATGATCAGTTGTAGGGAGTCTAATGTATGCTCAAGTATGTACGCATCAGGATATTGCGTACATATTAAGTTGTTAGGCAGATATTTAAGCAAATATGGATGGATCATTGGGTAGCAACCAAACTATTAAGTAATTAATAGAGAACAAAAAATTATATGCTCTTTATAGGAGATCGGATAATTCTGGAGATCATAAGGTATTCCGACTCCGATTTTGTTGGATGCCAACACAGCAGGAGATCCACATCAAGTTATGCTGACTAATAGAGATATATTTTGGATGAGTGTCAAACATGCACTCATAATTTCTTCCACCATGGCAGTAAGGTTTATAACATGTTGTGGGACATCGATTCAGAAAATATGGTTGCAAAATTTTGTCACAAGGCTGCGTCTACAGTACGGTGTTGAAAGACCACATAAAATTATGGTATGACAATAAATCATCAGTATTGTATTCTAATAACAACAAGAACTTGTATAAGTTAAAGGATGTTGACATAAAAATTCTAGTTGTGAAGGAAAGAATTCAGAATGATAAAAGTGTCCATATAGCACAAATATGACAAACTCCATGTTAGCGGATCCGCTCACAAAAGCATTATCACCCAGGGTCTTTCATGAGCATACTGCTCATATCGATGTTATCTTAATTAAGAATATGGCAATACAGTAGGAGTTTGTATTTTATGTATTTGGGTGCTATTTGGTTTTGGACACATTTATGTATTAAAGTATTTTGGATATTTATCTGATCAGATATATGGAAATTCAGTTCATTATATTTTTATTATGTTAAAGTATTGATCTCACTAAAGTTAAGGAGGACCTGTTTGAAATAGACATGTATTGATCACATTGCGTATAATTTCCATGCTACGCATCCATGATTGATCTATGTCGTTTAACTATATTGGTATATGTGACTATTGATGGTTTAGTTACGCTATATGTGACGAATGTCGCTTTGATCCTATGCTGATATGGTTAATGGACGAGATTGTCCGGATATACCCTAAGGATTAAGATAACAATTTATGAGCTCACTAAGGTTAACACAATTATAAGGTTACATATGTGGCCCAGTGGAAAATTGTTGGAATTATTCAATAATATGGGGCCAAACATGTAAAATTAATTGTGTTGGGCTATCTAAATAATTAAGCCAAATTAAAATGGTTTATTAAAAATTGGCTTAAGGGTATAATTGTCATGGAATTAATGTGTAGATACCGGAGATAAATCTAATTTGATGAGGGGCCAAATTAAAAATATCACAACATATATATGTATTCATTAGGGTTATGTTCTCCAACTCATACGGCCACCAAGAGAGGGTTTTCTTTATTCTTTTCTGTATCTCCATCAACAAAGAGAGGAACAAAGATTTCATCTTTGTTATTAAGGGCCGTAACGGGTTGGAAGATCAAATCCCACAAAGAGAAATGTCTGCTTCAAGATCCGTCAAGCAAAGACAATGGATTCAGGTATGTTTCCGCAATTTAATTTATGTTCTTCATCTCATGAATCGACAAGGCACAATAAAATCTGACAAAACAACATTCACATTCAGTTAAAAGAGCACTTTTTCGTTGAGAAATCCTTGTTCTCGTTTGTGTGAATTCCCTAGTGACAAATTAATTTATGGGACCCAGCTATTGAATCACTCGAGCCCCTAAGTAGATGCGGAAGCGAAGTGTAAGGCGTGTGAAAGCAAGCAGGCTTGGATCAAGTTGACGGTTTATTTGCTCGGTAGGCTTTCCAGTTAGATCAGGAATAGGAACAGTTAAGCCAACATAGGAAAGCTCAACCAATGGGCCATTTTTCTATAGTTCAAATTCTTGTTCATAGAAGGTCTAGAGACATAAGAAGGTGCTTGACTTACTTGTGGATTTTAAGAGCCCAAAGGTCTAGCTGTTGTTCCAAAGCTTTCATGCAACCAAAAGGGAGAATGGGTTACGAACAATGGACAAAGGTGCATATCGGATTGTTTATTTACTTTTGGCATAGTATGAGTGAGGGTTCATTTTGTTGGGTTTTGGCCTTTATACATTGGAACTTTAGTCCCACATCGGCTATGCCAAAAGAGTTGTATCTCTATATATTAGCTATGCTCTTTTAGAGATGCACATGTGGTGTGGAGGTGCACATGGGTGTGCTATGTGGGGTTATTTTTTTAATAAAAAAGGCTAAATAAATAATTGAAAGAATTTATGCTTTTTTGCTCTTGGAAAATTTATTTCTATTGGAGCTAAGCTCCATAGGGGCTAAGTGACTCGGACTCGGGCTCAGACTCGGACATGGACTCGGACTCATGGGCTCGAGCAGGCCAGATTGCGCGGCCAGTTACGGAGGCCAGGTTGCGCTGCCCAGGTTGTGCTGTCAGGTTGCGCGGCCCAGGTTGCGCGACCAGGTGCGCGCCCAGTGGCACAACCAGTTGCGCGCACAGGTGCGCGGGTGGCGCAGGGTGCGCAGGACACACAGGTGGCGCAAGTGGCTCAGTGCGCGTTCAGTGCGTGGTGTACAAGGCGCGCGGGGTGTGCGAGGTGCGCAACTTGCTTCAGATCGTGCTTGTGCATGATCTGAGCGGTTACTGCACGTTTGGAGTGGTTTTTACCACGTCCCGAATGTTGTGCTAACCGGACAGTTGCTACTCGGGCCTATAAAAGGTCTCTTCTCTCTCACAGGCATACACAGACATATACAGAGAGTTACGAAAGTTTACAAGTGTTTCTTAACACAAGTAAACAGAAGCTGTGAGAGAGAAGAGAAGCTTTGCACCAGCGTTGCTTTTACATGGGAGTCCGTGTACGATCCGAGGATTCAGAAGAGCAGGAGTGTTCCAAAGTTCTCCGACGAACTTGCTGGTTCCTGGAAGCAGTTCGTGTGGGGAGAATAAAGCTTTGAGCAATGGTGATTATTCATCCTGGCAGGCCATCTTCCATCTTTCGCCTGTCGTCTTCTTCGCTGCTGTGGATTAGGAAATCTTTTTAAATTCTCGTAATATCGTATGCTGCTGTAACGAGATCTTTTTAGATCTTCGTTAAACTTGCGCAACCTTCCTTGAAGTGTTGCGTTGGAACGTTGTTTTTACAATTGTTTCATCTTCTCGGTTTTCCATCGAAAAATTGTGCCCCGGCTATAACACATTTCATAATGAATTTTTGTTTTGAAAGAAGCAGGCTCCTTGTAGTGTAAGGCGTGTTTTTCTCGGTGGATGGATGTGATAAATGCTTATATTACTTTATAATATTAATGCTATGTTGATGTTACATTAAAGAATATATGATCGTCTTTTTTTAGGACTATGTCCCATTCTTTACAATTGTCTTTCTCATGGTGCATAAATGAAAATAATTGTGTAGCCAACAATAAGCATTGCAGGTATGGTTTGTCTTATTTTCCTAGAAGAAAAGGGCTTCTGAATTATTTTAGGAACCGCCTTTCCTCTTCATCAAGAGCGGGCCCTGTCGTAGGAATTTGATGTCAGCATTACCGTCTTTTGCTTTGCTCTTGCTACATTGTAGCCATAGTGCCATACCCAGAAAATGGCCTTTATCTAATTATTTCTTCAGATTCCATTAATAATATCAAAATCAAATCACTTTCACAAAGCAAAGGGACGTTGCTTACAATTCAAAAGGAGTAGATATTAATGTGTTAGGCTACGGCATCTCTCACCACATCACGTCCAAAGCATGCCATCAAATACATTATTGAAAGTCTTAAAGCACTAGCACACATATGAATAGTCTTCCTTTTGTTCGCAAGGAATGCACGTAGTCTTCCTTTTGTTAGGTCTAATAGGCTCTTTGTCGGTCTTGATGTCGAGAGCTGGAATTCATCCAATACAACTATTCTCTTTTATCTATCTATTCTACTATATAATAGAAAAACTTAGATGGTGAAACTTTTGAATTCCGAAAATACCCTTACATACTTATACTAATTAAAAATAGTTCATTAATTTTAATAAGAACAACTTAGTAATTAGGAAGACTATCTTTTGGTCTTCCTAAACTAATTAAGAAATGTTAAAATACGTACAAGGCACGTGCACATATACTAGTATATATATATATAAAAGATAATAACTGTATTGGATGAATTCCAGCTCTCGACATCAAGACCGACAAAGAGTCCATTGGACCTAACAAGTAAAGAAAGTCTCAAACTACGCAGCCAGGAAGAAAGAAATCCTCCATCCTTTGTTAAAGCAGGGTTTTACCATGAGCAATGAGGATAGAGAATATGTCGTTGCTATCTAGATCTAGCTTACATAGGAAAAATATAGTCATGTTCGTAAGCATCGGAGTGTTTTATTGATGTGTCGGATACGTGTCAGAATGTGACATGAAGCAGCATGGATTTTTCAGAGTGTCTTTACTTGTGAAAGTATATAATAGAGGACTAAGAGCATCATTAGTAAAGTCCATCCCATTTTCTAGATTCTAGATTTACAATGTAGGAGCTCATTTTGTAGAATAATAAGTCTCATCCCTAGTTCCAATTTCTACAATTTCGGTCCAAACCCATCCATGGGTGCTAAGGGTTGGGCCTCCCAATTTCTAGATTCTAGATTGTAGAAACTCGTTTTGTAGAATAATAAGTTCCAATTTGGAGCCCAACTTTCTAGATTCTAGACTTTATATTATTTTTTTCCTACATTAATTTTTGACCACACAATTTTTGGGACCGGAGCTCACTTTTTCATTTCCTACTATTCTCATACAAACCTAACCCATTCTATATTTACCTTTTTTTTTTGAAATTTTGGGCTCCAAATTGCATTGGAGAATCCCAACTACTAATGATGCTCTAAGAAGGAGAAGATAGAGAGACTCACAGTGATACTGATCCACCGAGCAGCGAAGAAGACCCCGTAGACAAGGGCTAAGAAGGAGAAGATTAGGATGCCTTTTGCTGCCATTAGTGCTAATCCTGAACCTCTGGTCTTATTCATTGACCTCGAAGATCCGTGCAACCTATTGTGTTCTTTCTGCAACATCTTTCCTCCTCCTCGGCAAGGGTCAGCCACAACCTAATAACATAGAATTTCATAAGCGACAAATGTTGCTTAACACAAAAAATATTCTTGTCTCATATCCATGTCCGTAATCTCGTGCAACAAAGGCTAGAAGCATTCGTAGATTCATTTATACTTTGTGATAGAAATCTTGGTTTTATTTATTTTATTCTTACTTTTTTCTAACTAAAAGGAGCAATCATCCATCTTGTTTCAGTAAGGGTCTCCTTGGATTGAGGGAAAAAAAAAAACTTTGAGTTGCATTACATTTTTTAAAATTAAAATTCAAGCTACACCCCACCAAACTACCCTAATTACCATAACGTAAGGTATCTCTACTTTTGAGGAAAATTGTTTATGTGCGATGGATCAACTCCTTTGACCAATATTTTATGACCAGAATACCCTTCTTCTTCTTCTTCTTCTTGTGCCCCTCGTTGCCTCCTTTCCCACCGTGCGGCCTCCGTCGCTTCCTCCCGCCGCACGCGTCCCCGCTGCCCCCATCACCACCGTGCACCGGCGAGCTGCTGCCGCTGCTGACATTGTTATTGTTGATGCCGTCGCAACTGCTCTGCTGCTTCTGCCGCCGCTGAGGGGGCACGACGGAGGACACGAGAGGGGCTGGGAGGAGGCATCCCTCGAGGGAGCGCAGCGGGAGGAGGGGAATGTGGGCGGTGGGCGAGCGCGTGGCTAGGAGGGGCAGCAGGCGAGGGCGAGCACGACAGGAAGGTGGCCAACGGTGTAGCGCGCTGGAAAGAAGACAATGGAGGGGGGGGGGGGGGGGGGGGGGTATTTTTATTAAAAAAGTTCGGTTAAAGGAGTTGACTCCCAGAGATTTCCGTCAAAAGTTGGTGGTACCTTACATTATGGTAATTGGGTGGGGTGCACCTTGAATTTGGGTAAAAAAATTGGGATACGACTCAAAAATTTTCAACTCAAACTTTCTCAAAAAAGATATGCAGAGTTAGGTGGGATTAAGTGAAGGAAGTTGTGAGGGGGATTAGAATTAATACATATAATCTTGTTTAGATTTGAGGATGATTTAATGTGTTGTGTTTAATAACTTTTGTTTGAATTGATGATTTTGAGTAAGAAGAGGATCAATAAAATACAATAGTCAAAAATTAAATTTGACTAGAATTTAATTAGAAAATGTCAAAATATATTTGTGTTCACAAATGAGGAAACTGCGAAGCAGCATGTTGAAAGCACACAAAAAATAAATTTTTTTTATGATATTTTATATTAAATAAAAGGTATTTATGACTTTTTAATAAACTCTTCAAAATCTCTCGTTAACCCTCCGATTATAAAATGTTAAAAAAATCATCACTTAACCTTCTATAAACCCTCCGTTCTAAATTTCCACTCTGAAACCAAGCATGATTTTACTTTTTTTTCTCACTTAACCTTCTTTTACTTAACTCTCTTAAATCTCAATCCAAGCAGACCCAAATAGAAAATAATAAAAGAAACATACATCATATCAATACAACACAAAATAATCCTCACCAACATAACAAAACACAAAAGTGAAATTTTGACTTACCCTCCACTTGGATTACCATTATTAAGGGTGCATCCCACAGTTTTTCTTTAATAAAGAAATGTCCCACTTTGGACGAAAACCGTCTAGAGCAAACGGTTAAAGGCTTTGACCCAAAAAATTTGACGAAAATACCCTTCCCCGTGTGTGTGTTATCCCCAACCTCCATCCCACCGCCACTGCCCCCCCCCCCTCCTCCCCTTCGCCACCGCCCTCCCCCCCCCACCCCACCCCCCAGTCGCTGCGCCCCCACCCCCAGCCGTTGCCCCCCCACCCCCGGCCGTTGCCCCCCCCCTCCCCACCCCCCTCCCTGCGTCGCCCCCCTCCATCTCGGACGTGGCGTCAGCAGCAGCGTCGCAGCAGCAGCAGCGGTGGGGTTGGGAGTGGCCAGCGGTCGAGTGGTGGGGGTGGAGGGCGACGGGGGGTGGGGGGGGGGGGGGGTGGGGAGGTGGGGGAGGGCGACGGGGAAGGGGGCGGCGGCCGGCGGGGAGAGAAGGGGGGGGGGGGGGGGGGGCAGTGGCGACGGGGAGGAGGGGGAGAGGAAGAAGATAATGTGAGGAGGGTATTTTCGTCAAAATTTTTGGGTCAAAGTCTTTGACCGTTAACCCTAGACGGTATCCGTCCAAAGTGGAAATATTTTTTCATTAATGTAAAACTGTAGAATGTACCCTTAATAGTTAATAGTGGTAATACAAGTGGAGGATAAGTCAAAATTTTTCAACACAAAAATTAAAAAAATATGTCAGATATTCAGAGACTCCCTCCATATGGAAGTTGCTGCCTCTGTCCATTCATGAACCCGTTAAGTGTTGATTGCAAAATATAGGTAACTTCAGGACAAGTCTAGGTTAAACTTGGACGAGTTTTGTTTCTGATATCATCATCACATTAATGAAGAGCGTATGTAAAGATGACGACAACAAAAAAAAAAAATGACATGTCATTGTCAACGAGTCATGAGCGTGCTATTCGTGGCAGAGTAAGTATTTGACATGATAGTAAAGATGAAGGTTAATGTGTAGAAGCGATTTTCATACCTAGGAAATAACAGAGTTTTGATCTTTCAAATTCAGACTTTCTTGATGAATTCCTCTCAATAAACAATTTAGGTGGTTTGGGGAGAGGAGGAGGAAGAAGGAGAGAGAAATCTCCGTTATTCCTATTTTGGTGGGAGAAGGAGAAGAGAAAGACAAGGAGAGTCCATTTACATGCGCGAAGGAAATGGAGGAAACCAGGCCTGTGTTTTATCGTTGAATTCTTACGATAGGATCAATACATAAAAACTCCGTAATTTTAGATGATACAAGTATCTCAGAACATCTCTACGATTATAACTAGAAGATGCACGTGCAAATCATTTTTTTAGTTAAATTTTAATTACAATTTGTTATGGATAAATAATTTTATGATATTGGTGAAAAATATTTTAAATATTTAAATATAATTGAATTGTGATTTGTTCAACAATTTAAATATTTTCTGATTTTTTTTTTCTTTAAATTTAGTTTTCAAACAGTTTTAAATTTAGTTTTTAAATAGATATTTGTACGTTCTAAAAGAGAGAAAGTTGATTTTATTCATAACTTTTCTTAAGAAATCGTGGATGAGGAAGTTAAATTTTATCATCCGTAATTTTTTTAAAAATAAAAAAGTCCATGATATTCATACGGCTTAGATACGACTTACTTTTGAGCCGTTTTGAAACCTCTTTATACCTCTACTTCTCTACTAATATAAATGGGCTTCAAAATGGCTCAGTCGTGAGCCGTCTAAGCCGTGTGTATTTCATCAACCATGTCACGCCCCAGAACCAGAATACTGGAGAGCGAGGGCAGACATAGCCAGCTACGTATATTGAAATGGAAGACCACCTCGATATACGGTCACGGCTGTCTAGAAACATGAGGGTTTACTACAAGCCAACAGTCTCCTGTGGTCATGAACAAGCCTAATGTCTCAATCACAAGCAAGTAAGTAAGGTCGTAAGATGTATGATCATTAAATATACAATAATAAGGCGTCCCAAATATCACATATTCAGCTGATAATGAAGCTAGTCATTACAAAATGTTAGGACTAGCAAGAGTTAAGTCATACATGATCAACCCAAGGATTTGTTAATCATGTTTACAGCCCGTAGGCAGACAGTAAGTAAAGTGCATCGAGCTAACAGGTGCTCGTCGGCTAAACGCCTCAAAAGAATAGTTTTACAATAGAGTGAGCGAAACAAAATAGAAAACCCACTCGTAGCCCGGGTTCCGTCTAGTTGTCACCATTGGGCTGGAAGCTTGGTAGATCCTCGGAAGCTGCTCCGAAATCTGGCCACACAAAACCAGCTGGGTCAACCCCAGAAAGAGCAAGTGCCACAAGGGGGCCACGAAATAAGAACAAAAGCCAGCAATTAGCACAAGAAAAATCTAATATTTAAAACTAGAATTTATGAAAACATGTCAGGATGATATACGACGAGATAACCATGGAACTATTCCGACAGCCAGGTTACAACCCGTAAACCAAAGAAGGACCGGGGTTGTAACCCTTCCTCTGAACAGAACTTGGTTTCTCACCATTTATCGGCAAGATAATAATGCAAGAAATTAAGACAGGGAGCAATCTTGTACTGGATCAGGACATGGCTAGACTGGTTATACCTCATTCAATCAATCACGGCCAAGCAGATACTACGGCTTACTACTTTGACTAACTAGGGTTATCACAGGCCTAATTACTAACAAGATGCAATGAGATGATTCCACAGCCACAAGCCCTGCAGACCATCCAGGTTACCCAGGTCGAAAATTAGGGGTTGAATTCGGGTGGGTACATCGCCCAGAAGACAAATGTACCCTTAGGTGACTTAGAGGGTGCAACACGGGACGGTGTGCTGGAAATGTGCCCTATTCGACGGCAGACTACAGATCCCAAAAGTGCCCAGGTAACAGGATTGCCCGTAGCTGTGTCATCTCTTCATGACTACTGTGTTATTCTAGTTATTAACCTTAATCCATTTTTGTAGGTACTCCTGACCGTGGTACTCAGAAGTTCCATCATAGACATGATGCAAGACAGGACAAGTGGATTTAACAAGCAAGCAAGAAAGAACTACCCACGGTGTCAAGGCAAGTCAAGTTAAGCTAGCCGTCGCAACAGCATCAAGATAAATCATGTCTGGGTACTTGTCATGAGTACGCCACGACGGGCCACTATCATGTCAGGTTGGTCATGTCAGGAGTGCACCACTACGGGTCACAGTCGTGTTATGCTAGTTCCTTGTCATACCATGCCGTGTACAATAGTCATTCCAAACATATTAAGTAAAATCAAGTTCCTGACAAAAGGCGTAAGGATATAAAATGGGCATAAAATATCAATATACAGGGCTATAGAAAAGCCAAGCTTAAAGAAATAAAACAAAAACTCCAAGAGCCAATGGTTAAGCAAGGGGTCAAGAGAGCTGCGTATGCTCAAAAGTCACGCACGCATGAGGGCTGCGTACGCTCAAAAGTCACGTACGCAGGAGCTGCGTATGAACCAAAATCACGTACGCAGGAGAGCTGCGTACGAACAAAAGTCACGCACGCAGGAGCTGCGTACGAACAAAAGTCACGCACGCAGGAGAGCTGCATACGTGAAAAGTCACGCACGCAGGAGAGCGGCATACGTAAAAAGTCACGCACGCAGAAGAGCGGCATACGTGAAAAGTCACGCACGCTAGAGAGCTGCATATGTGAAAAGTCACGCACGCAGAGGAGCGGCATACGTGAAAAGTCACGCACGCAGAAGAGCGGCATACGTAAAAAGTCACGCACGCAGAGGAGCGGCATACGTGAAAAGTCACGCACGCAGAGGAGCGACATACGTGAAAAGTCACGCACGCAGAGGCGCGGCATATGTGAAAAGTCACGCATGCAGAGGAGCTGCGTACGCGTAAAAACACGCACGCAGGGAAGGGGTCTTCTTCTTCATGGCTGAGAAGAAGCTCCCATGGCTCCAAAATTTCAAGGCATCACAACTTGGCCATCCGAACTCCAAATCCAGATTTCTAAAGTTCTAACCAGGGTGAAATTAAATTCTCTTCCACATGGAAACATCAAAACCCATAGAAATCCAACTTAAGTAGATCAAAACCATACAAAACCGAAAATAGGGAAAACCTAGATCTAGAACAATGGAGACTCTAAATCACAAAATTCCAAGTTCTAATGTTGATCACCATGTCCTAATCTAGCAAATAGATAAATAAAAGAGGGTTCTCATGTGGTGGCAAGGTGCACTTGCCTATGGGTGGGTGTGTGGAGAGGAAGGAGAAGAGAGTTGTGTTGAGGAAGAAGAAGAAGAAATAATGGTGGTTTATGAAGAGAGAGAAAAAGTTGGTGGAGTTATAAAGAGGGTGGGATGTGGTGTGTTGAGGGTGGAGAATAGGTTAAGGTGTTCCAATACACTAAACCAAACCAAACCAACCCAAACCAATTAAAACCGAGCTATGTCAAAAACCCAAGAATACGAGAAATACCAAAATTCCACAAGTTGAGAAAAATAAAAATACATGCCAAAATCCAGATACGAGTATAAATACGATATACGGGAAATACGGGAAATGAGGGTGACAACTCTACCCACCTTAAAAGAATTCCATCCTCGAAATTTAATCAAGGAGATAGAGATTGTCACAACAAGCTACATTAAGCACATGCAAGTTACACTAAGCAGTTCAATCATACAATCATACAATGCAAGCAAGGAAGGGAAAATGTAAGGCATAAGAAGGACATTATACCTCACGAGTCAAACATGTAGGGATATCGCGATCGGATGTCGTCCTCACGCTCCCACGTTGACTCACCTAGAGAGTGATGACCCCAAGCAACACGGACTAATTTAATAGTCTTGTTCTTGAGTATCTTCTTTCTCCGGTCCAATATGGACACGGACCTCTCCTCATACGAAAGGTTGGTACCAACAACCAATTCTGAATGGTCTAGGATGTGGCTCGGGTCTAGAATATACTGTCGTAATTGGGACACATGGAATACATCATGCACCTCACTTAGCGACGGCGGAAGAGCGAGACGATAGGACACATCTTCTACTCGCTCTAGAATATCGAACGATCCTATATACCTAGGACTAAGCTTTTTCCGCACGCCGAAGCGAATGACGCCGCGGTTAGACGAGATTCTAAGGAATACATGGTCGCCGACAGCAAATTCTAAGGGACGCCGATGAGCATCGGCCCAATGGCGCTGGCGCTCCTGGGTAACTCGGAGGTGATCTCTGACCTTCCTGACCACTTCAACCGTCTGAGAAATCAATTCGGGTCCGAGCATCTGCCTCTCTCCGACATCGTCCCATGCTAGCGGGGATCTGCACTTCCTGCCATAAAGAGCCTCGAAAGGTGCCATCTGGATACTGGCCTGATAACTGTTGTTGTACGAGAATTACACCAGGTGCAGATGATTCTCCCATGAACCACTGAAGTCAAGGGTACAGGATCTCAACATATCTTCAAGAGTCTGGATTGTGCGCTCTGACTGACCATCCGTTTGCGGGTGATAAGCTGAGCTGAATTGAAGGCGAGTCCCCAAACTCTTCTGTAAGCTGTGCCAAAAGTGTGATATGAATCTTGAATCCCTGTCCGAGGTGATGCTGACTGGCACACCGTGAAGCCTGACGATCTGCCTGAGATACATCTCTGCTAACTGCGCCGTCGACTGCCCAACTCTGAATGGGAGAAAGTGTGCCACCTTGGTAAGCCTGTCCACAATTACCCAAATAGCATCTCTGCCGGCCGGAGATCTGGGCAATCCGGTCACGAAATCTATGGTTATATGTTCCCATTTCCATTCTGGGATCGGTAAGGGTTGAAGAAATCCAGCGGGCCTCTGATGTTCAGCTTTAACCTGTTGGCAAACCAAACACCGAGAGACAAACCGGGCTATCTCCCTCTTCATGCCATTCCATCAGAAATGCTGACGAATATCATGGTATATCTTCGTACCACCCGGATGAATAGAATATTATGAACTGTGGACTTCTGCCATGACTTTCTGTCTGATATCTCCACTGGATACACAAAGACGAGTGCCGTGCCGAAGTGTACCGTCTTCATGGATACGTAACTCTGGCCTTCTTCCTGCTTCACACTCTGCCCTGAGTCGCTGGATCTTGGAATCTGTTGACTGTGCCACCCAGATTCTCTCAACTATGCTGGACTGAATCTGTAGGCTGGCCATCAATGCCACGCTGGTTGGAAGAACCACTTCAATTCCCATCTTCTGAAGATCTGCCAATAATTCTGGTTGCGCCGTCAGGAAATAAACTCTGGCTCTCCTGCTCAATGCATCTGCTACAACGTTGGCCTTCCCGGGATGATACTGCAAATCCACATCATAGTCCACCAGTAGCTCGAGCCATCTTCTCTGTCGCATATTAAGGTCCTTCTGGGTGAAAACATACTTCAGGCTCTTATGATCAGTAAAGATCTCCACTCTATCTCCGTACAAGTAGTGTCTCCACAACTTCAAAGCAAACACTACCGCCGCCAATTCCAAGTCGTGGGTCGGGTAATTCTTCTCATGATCACGTAGTTGACGTGACGCATAAGATATTACCTTCCCATGCTGCATCAAGACACACCCCAATCCTCGGCCTGAAGCGTCGTAATAAACTGTGAATCCTCTGGTCCCATCTGGAAGGGTGAGAATGGGAGCCGTTATCAAACCTTGCTTCAACTTCTCAAATGATTCCTGACACTCTGCTGTCCAAACAAACGACACATCCTTGCGGGTCAACTGGGTCATCGGCGCCGAAATCCTTGCAAAATCTGAAATGAACCGCCGGTAGTAGCCGACCAATCTAAGGAAGCTGTGAACCTCTGCCACTGAGCTGGGTACCGGCCATGACTCGATAGCCACAATCTTCTGGGGATCCACTTCCACTCCTCCTCGGGTAATGATGTGACCCAAGTATGAAATACGATCGAGCCAGAACTCGCATTTACTGAACTTGGCGTAAAACTGATGCTCCCTAAGCGTCTGGAGGATGACTCTGAGATGCTGCTCATGCTCTGCTTCACTCTTGCTGTAGACCAGGATGTCATCTAGGAACACGATCACAAATTGATCCAAGTAAGGCATAAAAATGCGATTCATGAGGTCCATGAATACGGCCGGCGCATTGGTCGCTCCAAAGGGCATAACAAGGAACTCCCAATGTCCATACCTCGATCTGAATGCTGTCTTCGAGATGTCCTGCTCTCTGACTCTGATCTGGTGGTATCCTGACCGCAAGTCAATCTTCGAAAATACTGAAGCCCCTCTGAGCTGATCAAACAAGTCATCTATCCTCGGAAGAGGGTATCTGTTCTTGATTGTCACCGAATTCAAGGTACGATAATCAACACATAGCCTGGACGTACCATCCTTTTTTTCACAAGAAGCATCGGGGCTCCCCAAGGCGATCCACTAGCACGGATGAATCCCTTGGTCCTCAGTTCTTTAATCATCTTGTATAAAATCTCTAACTCTGAAGGCGCCATCCTGTAGACTCGCTCTGATACTGGTGCCGTCCCGAGAATCAAGTCTATAGTGAACTCAATCTCCCTCTCCGGCGGCATCCCTGGAAGCTCCTCTGGAAAGATATCTGAAAACTCTTCAACTATCCGGGGTAACTGCACTGCTGCTACTGCCATCCGCAATGCGGGGGAAGATGGCTCCACTGCGCCTCTGGAAAATGAAAACTCTGGCTCGCCGGGGATACTAAAGACAACTCTGCCAATATGGCAGTCTATCCTAGCATACTGGTTTCTCAACCAATCCATGCCTAGGACTACATCATAGTCTGCCATAGGAAACTCTATGAATCTAGCGGAGAACTCCCTACCGCTAACTACGATCCGACACGAGAAAAACACTCGATCTACTCCCACAAGGCCATTACCAGTAAGTATATTGAGCCTCACTGATAATGAATCGGGCTCCAATCCTATCCGTGTCGCGAATCGTGCAGACATAAATGAATGCGATGCACCAGAATCAAATAATACAGACGCTGGAGAGGAGTTGACGAGAATAGTACCTGCCACAACCTCACCTGGTGCAACTTCTTCTTCCATAGCCATCATCATGGCCTGACCTTGTCCTCTAGCTGTTGGTCCCCTCTGCTGGAAACCTCTCTGCCTATTCTGGGTCTGAGCTTGGGCTTGTGCATACTGCTGGGGGTGTTGTTGCTGGAATGCCTGAGACTGAGGCGGCAAGGGCCTCGAAGACTGATACTGCTGCTGCTGAACTGGTGCTGGGACCGGTCCTCTCACCGAAGAGCTAGAAGGTTGGATGATGATGAACCACCCCTATTCGGGCAAGCCCCTATCCTATGATCTACTGCTCCACAAGCCAGGCACAATCCTTGCGCCCTGCGATAATCCGCCACTACATGGCCTGGCTTCCCGTAATGAGAACATCCCATCGCGGAAGTCTGCTTCTGCTTCTGCTGCTGCGGGTACGTCGGGGTCGAATGCTGAACCGACGTTACTGAGGCCGCCCGCCTCGGAGTTCCAATGGTCAATCCCCTAGCTGCCGGGGCTGGAGCTGATGATTGGTGCATCTGACTGTGGGACCGCTTCCTACCTCCGGTCCTATCCACGATCCTCTGGGAGGTGTACTCATGCCTCATAGCTCATCTCAAGACTGCATCGAACGTCTGGTGCTCGAACTGCTCAACCGCCAACAAGATCTCCAAATACAGTCCTACTGGAACCGCTAGGCCCTATCAAACTCGGTCGCCACCAAGGTGGGGGCAAATCTACTGAGCCTAGAAAACTCCGATGCATAACTGTCAATTGTTCTGCCTCCTTGCTTCAAGTTGGTAAATCTGGTCTGCAGGTCGTACCGAGCCACAGCATCGAAATACTTCGTCTGGAATCTCTCTCTAAATACTGCCCAAGCAATGGGTGCCACTAATCCCATGGCTTGCGCTGCCCACCAACTACGAGCCAAGTCCAACAACTGCAGGCGTACCACCGCCACCTTCTCATTCTCGGGCGTCCAAGCTGCTTCCAGAATCACCTCGGTATCCTGAAGCCATGCATCCACGGCAATCGCATCCTCGGTGCCGTCGAAGAAAGGAGGGTTCAATCGCTTGAAGCTGTTAGCCGCCTGGTTCCCTGGATGTCCGCCTCGGTTCAAAGCATCTTGAACTGTCTGGTGCAGGACGTCGCTTCGACGATCCTGGAAAGCTATCAAGGTTCTGATGAGGCCTACTAAGGTACCATCATCTGGCTCTGCGGGCTGGACGGGCCGAACTGGTGACTCTCCTCCAGTAGGTATCACTCTGGAGGCTACCCCGGAATGCTGGGCTTGATCTCCAGGTTGCTGCTGGTCCACGGGAGGCGCTCCTCCTTGCTGATCGACAGGGTCAGGTACAGTGCCGCTGAGGAAGACGACACAGGGAAACAATAAGGAAGGACCAGGACAGATCAACGATACAAGCATGTAATCAGGGCAAGAATTTCAGGGATTTGAAAATACGGGCGGAGATCAAGGGCGAATACTGATTGAGACATCTATTCGGTAAACCCTCACATTTCTTGATTGACAAGACCTGCATGGGCCACCACTTAAACCATGTCACGCCCCAGAACCAGAATACGGGAGAGCGGGGGCAGACATAGCCAGCTACGTATATTGAAATGGAAGACCACCTCGATATACAATCACGGCTGTCTAGAAACATAAGGGTTTACTACAAGCCAACAGTCTCCTATGGTCATGAACAAGCCTAATGTCTCAATCACAAGCAAGTAAGTAAGGTCACAAGATGTATGATCATTAAATATACAATAATAAGGCGTCCCAAATATCACATATTCAGCTGATCATGAAGCTAGTCATTACAAAATGTTAGGACTAGCAAGAGTTAAGTCATACATGATCAACCCTAGGATTTGTTAATCATGTTTACAGCCCGTAGGCAGACAGTAAGTAAAGTGCATCGAGCTAACAGGTGCTCGTCGACTAAACGCCTCAAAAGAATAGTTTTACAATAGAGTGAGCGAAACAAAATAGAAAACCCACTCGTAGCCCGGGTTCTGTCTAGTTGTCACCATTGGGCTGGAAGCTTGGTAGATCCTCGGGAGCTGCTCCGAAATCTGGCCACACAAAACCAGCTGGGTCAACCCCAGAAAGAGCAAGTGCCACAAGGGGGCCACGAAATAAGAACAAAAGCCAGCAATTAGCACAAAAAAAATCTAATATTTAAAACCAGAATTTATGAAAACATGTCAGGATGATATACAACGAGATAACCATGGAACTATTCCGACAGCCAGGTTACAACCCGTAAACCAAACAAGAACCGGGGTTGTAACCCTTCCTCTGAACAGAACTTGGTTTCTCACAATTTATCGGCAAGATAATAATGCAAGAAATCAAGACATGGAGCAATCTTGTACTGGATCAGGACATGGCTAGACTGGTTATACCTCATTCAATCAATCACGGCCAAGCAGATACTACGGCTTACTACTTTAACTAACTAGGGTTATCACAGGCCTAATTACCAACAAGATGCAATGAGACGATTCCACAGCCACAAGTCCTGCAGACCATCCAGGTTACCCAGGTCAAAAATTAGGGGTTGAATTCGGGTGTGTACATCGCCCAGAAGACAAATGTACCCTTAGGTGACTTAGAGGGTGCAACACGCGACGGTGTGCTGGAAATGTGCCCTACTCGACGGCAGGCTACAGATCCCAAGAGCGCCCAGGTAGCGGGATTGCCCGTAGCTGTGTCATCTCTTCATGACTACTGTGTTATTCTAGTTATTAACCTTAATCAATTTTTGTAGGTCCTCCTGACCGTGGTACTCAGGAGTTCCATTCTAGACATGATGCAAGACAGGACAAGTGGATTTAACAAGCAAGCAAGAAAGAACTACCCACGGTGTCAAGGCAAGTCAAGTTAAGCTAGCCGTCGCAACAGCATCAAGATAAATCATGTCAGGGTACTTGTCATGAGTGCGCCACGACGGGCCACTATCATGTCAGGTTGGTCATGTCAGGAGTGCACCACTACGGGTCACAGTCGTGTTATGCTAGTTCCTTGTCATACCATGTCGTGTACAATAGTCATTCCAAATATATTAAGTAAAATCAAGTTCCTGACAAAAGGCGTAAGGATATAAAATGGGCATAAAATATCTAATAAAATATCAATATACAGGGCTATAGAAAAGCCAAGCTTAAAGAAATAAAACCAAAACTCCAAGAGCCAATGGTTAAGGAAGGGGTCAAGAGAGCTGCGTATGCTCAAAAGTCACGTACGCATGAGGGCTGCGTACGCTCAAAAGTCACGCACGCAGGAGCTGCGTACGAACAAAAGTCACGCACGCAGGAGAGCTGCGTACGAACAAAAGTCACGCACGCAGGAGCTGCGTACGAACAAAAGTCACGCATGCAGGAGAGCTGTATACGTGAAAAGTCACGCACGCAGGAGAGCGGCATACGTGAAAAGTCACGCACGCAGGAGAGCGGCATACGTGAAAAGTCACGCACGCCAGAGAGCTGTATATGTGAAAAGTCACGCACGCAGAGGAGCGGCATACGTGAAAAGTCACGCACGCAGAAGAGAGCATACGTGAAAAGTCATGCACGCAGAGGAGCGACATACGTGAAAAGTCACGTACGCAGAGGAGCGGCATACGTTAAAAGTCACGCACGCAGAGGAGCGGCATACGTGAAAAGTCACGCACGCAGAGGAGCTGCGTACGCGTAAAAACACGCACGCAGGGAAGGGGTCTTCTTCTCCATGGCTGAGAAGAAGCTCCCATGGCTCCAAAACTTCAAGGCATCACAACTTGGCCATCCGAACTCCAAATCCAGATTTCCAAAGTTCTAACCAGGGTGGAATTGAACTCTCTTCCACATGAAAACATCAAAACCCATAAAAATCCAACTTAAGTAGATCAAAACCATGCAAAACTGAAAATAGAGAAAACCTAGATCTAGAACAATGGAGACTCCAAATCACAAAATCCCAAGTACTAATGTTGATCACCATGTCCTAATCTAGCAAATGGACAAATAAAAGAGGGTTCTCATGTGGTGGCAAGGTGCACTTGCCTATGGGTGGGTGTGTGGAGAGGAAGGAGAAGAGAGTTGTGTTGAGAAAGGAGAAGAAGAAATAATGGTGGTTTATGAAGAGAGAGAAAAGTTGGTGGAGTTATAAAGAGGGTGGGATCTGGTGTATTGAGGGTGGAGAATAGGTTAAGGTGTTCCAATACACTAAACCAAACCAAACCAACCCAAACCAATTAAAACCGAGCCATGTCAAAAACCCAAGAATACGAGAAATACCAAAATTCCACAAGTTGAGAAAAATAAAAATACATGCCAAAATTCAGATACGAGTATAAATACGATATACGAGAAATACGGGAAATGAGGGTGACAAACCATATTTTTAAAAAATTCAAAAAGTTAAAATCTTAAACTTCTTCTTCTTTACTTCCACATAACTGTATATCCCCTTTTTATTTTTCTTCTACATAAATTATATTTTGATAATATCAGAAAGAAGACACATTATGTATTAAATTTAAAATTTAAAATTATATTTTGATAACATTAGAAAGAAGACAAATTATTTTACGTGCAACGCACGTACTTTTACTAGTAATAGAAGATATGGCTGGAAAACGGCTCAAAAGTGAACCGTCCAAGCTGTTAGTATATCATCAACATAATTAATGTTTTTTAAAGAATAAATATTACTGCCACCAAGTGTGTACATCCCTCACACCCACGTAAAAATTTTCTAAAAATCTATCTAATTTAAATTTCTATATAATTTAAATTATTTTAATATATTTATACTACCAACGTGATGTTATCGAAATATATATTCAAATTCTAAAACATATTTACAACAATTTTTATTTAAAATTATGTTTTTTTATTTAATTATTTAAGAATAGAAGGGAATTTTTTTTACGTGTGAAGATGACTAATAAGAATATTATATATATATATATATATATATATATATATATATATATATATATATATATATATATATATATATATATATATATATGGAAGAAAAAAATTAAAAAAAAATATTTGAAAGAAGGTAATTGTATTAATTAAAAAAAGATGTTATACATCTCGATCACCAAATTAGGTGACCTTACTCATCATCAATTGTACATCACTTTCAATATTATGTGTGATACCAATGTTCGGTGTAACGAGCCCCTCAATTGTACATCACTTTTATCTCGAGAATCTTGCTATGATATATACCAATTGTTTGGCGATTTGGAAGCCAATGATGGAGGATCTACTCTAGTGCAATGACTTGCATGGTCTGTTAAAGGGCGACAGCGCAAAGCCATCGGACAAAGCTAGCTGCTGAAGACTAGATCGGAAGGCCGTTCAACCACCAATAGCTAGACGACTCGGTGTTTTACCACGTATCCATGGAGAGTTCGACAAAAGCATTGTGGGAGAAGCTGCATTGGTTGTACGAAAGGAAGACGGTTAGCAACAAGGCGTTACTTATTCGCCAACTCGTCAATTCGAAGTATATGGAGGGTGCCTCGGTGGCACAACATCTGAACGAGGTTCAGTGTATCATCAATCAGTTGTCTGCGATGAAGATAGTGATTGATGATGAGCTTCAGGCCCTACTGCTCTTGAGTTCTCTGCTGGAAAGCTGGAAGACGTTGGTGGTGTCGGTGAGCAACTCCGCGCCTGATGGAGTTGTCACAATGGAGGCAATAAAGTAGCTTGTGAAATGAGAAGGTTCGGAGAGAGTGGAATCGTCACAGGAGTCCGCTATGGCGGCTTCCAACGAAAAGGAAAGGCCCAAGTCACAAGCGAGGACAAAAGGGAGTTCTCGTGATCTTGCGATTGTGGACCATAAGAAGGGCTGCTATAACTATGGTGAAAGGGGTCATATCAAGAGGAACTGCATGAAGCTCAAAGCTGAGAAGGCCAAAGACAAGGACGATCAGGAGGTTCTCACGGCATTTGGAGATATTGTAAACCCCCCTAAAAATTTTAGAAAATTATTACTTTTAAATATGGATTTATCATTTAATTGGAATAAGTGTGGAAATTAATCTTAGGATATAAGAAATTCGAATTGTTATATGTATAAGATAATTACCTAAAAGCCTTTTTATATTTAAGAGTGTTACACAAGTATTTTTATGATAGTATTGATTATTATTATTTAATATTTAAAAAAATTAAATACAGGTATATATAGTAAGTTCGTTAAAATAATGATAATAATAAAATAATATAAACAAGATTTTATTATAAGGAGTTTTGGATATATATATATATATATATATATATATATATATATATAAAATATATATATATATATATATATATATATATATATATATATATATATATATATATATATATAATAAAAATAAAAACTTCAAATTCTCGCGAGATCCGAAGATCTCGTGAGAGAATCAAACCCTGAACCCGCGACCAAGCCCCCCTCCCAGCAAAACCGAGCCAAACTATATTTATATACTTATATACATCAGTAGATGTAGAACGGAAAAGCCTAAAACACTAACCCTAGCCGCGACCCTGACGAGCTGCTGCGTGCGCCTCCGTGGGGCGGCCGTCGGCCGATCGCTGGCACGGCAGCGCAACGGCCACAACCGCATAGCACAGCCGTGGGCAGAGACAACATCAGCAGCGACTGTAGACGCTCCACTTCACGACGTGATTTCTCCGTCGTTTCTTCACCGTTTTACGAACCACTTGGTCAAGTACGTCGACAACCCTACCCTCTGTAACCACCTTCAAATAGTTCGAACTAATTCGCTTTGTACGCGATGGAAAACGAGTTCCAAAACCAAGAAAAATATCCATTTTTGGGTTTAGAAACTGTCCCAAACCTCCATATTTGAGATCAAATTTCGACCAAAATATGGCAAGATTTCAAAATCTATTTGAACAGATTTATAACTAACATGTAGGAGATCAAGACCTTTCTTGTAGATTTATTTGTCGTTCACTATATGCAAAATTATTCAATTTCAAAGTATGGAAAAAAAAATCAGTTTTTCAGAATAACAAAAATTTAGAAAATCTCCGATACGACGTGCGTCCCGCCAAACCGGACGACGTGGTCGCGAACCGAAAGCATCGAAAGGTGCGTATCAAATTTACGGACGTGTGGCTTTAATGTAATTCAAATTGGTTGCGTGTGCGCGACGAATTTGATACATATTAGTCGAAATTCACCGTATCGGCCCATTTGCAAATTTCTCAATTACTTTGTGCACGTTCGTCGAATCGAAACAAAAATTGCGCCAGCAGGACTGTATTATTTTTATGGTCCTGTATACATAGTTTGGTCTGATTCTGAGAAGGTTGACTGGAACGCCTATTTGGCGGGCCCGCGATCCGATCCAACTAGCGATTTTGTGCACTGCTCATCGGAATCCAAAATTGGACATACCGTTGAGTTCGTCTCCTCAAAGCGAACATGTAGACATATAGTTTGATGATTTTAGAGACCATAGATATTGGCACGCATTTTGTTGCAAAATTGGTCCAACGACGGACATCGTTTTGACCCGAAATTATGATTTTGTCCCTGTTCCAGAATTTGACTTTTGGACAGGCGTTTCCTAGACATATCTTATATTCCAAACACGTTCGTGGTATTTATTTCAGCATCTGAGGACGTATGCAGAATTTGGCTTTCATTGCTTCACTATTCTGACGGTTCGAGCTATTGGACGTCGCTCTTTGCACACAACCTCAGGCAAGATACCTTGCCATATTTACTGCTTATATTTAGTCTGTATTTTTGTTATTGCATATCACTGTTTACTTATTTCCAGTTCTTGTTGCTGTGCTATTATTACAGTTCCTGATTTATTGTCTGCTCAGTGATATTAGCTTTACTTTACTTATTATCCTTGGATTGTATATGGACATAGAGTTAAGGGACTACCAACTGTAGCATATTGCATAAACCTTGACACAGTTGTACCACGAGATATGTGTGAGATAAGTAGCATATAGAGGTACTTGCGTGTTGGCTGATCACCCGTGCACATGCGTTAGGTCTAACTGATAATAGAGTCATATTAGGAGACTTAGCAGTTAGTAGAGGCACATGATCGCGGATGCGACCTAAATAGGTACATCGGGTGGGAGAACATTTTCTTGTCGTGTGGGCTTTTATTACACATTCCCTTACAAACCAGAAGCACCGCTAGAATACGGGTATGATGACTCCCTCAGGTTGGCCACTATCGTTTTTGAACGTCATGTGCTTAGGTCACTGGTGCCCAAGTAGGGAATATACCAGATCCTATTTATAGCGAGGGCTTATACGACGAAAGGTTTATTCTTAACTGCTTAAACACATTAGATGGTTAGGTAACCTTAGTCAATATCATGTCAATCCCGTTCCATTAGTAGCTTGGGATAATGTCGCATCGCAGAATAGTGTTCTATCCCTTGTCCTTGTTTGGTTGTAGGGTTAGTCCACTGTTTCGATGATGAGGTATTAGATCTTGTTACGATTAGGACTATTTTATCTTACTTGTGATTTATGATATATTATATATATTCAGTTATGTGGCATGTTCTATATGTATCTTGTTACGTCCCTCTGAGGACCTGGTGAATTCTCCAGGTGTGTGCTTTTGTGATATTTCGCAGGTGTTCTAGCCAAGACCGTGACTCTTCTCTATTTCTTCGAAGAGGATTGCTCTTAGTTCGCCTGGCCATTTTATCGATCATTCTTTTGTATATTTTCTTTCATTTAAATTAGTTGGTAGCAGATTTGTCTCCGTCCAACTACATGTATAAATGACAAATTTTATAGTTGATGTTAATATTATTTTTTTATTTGGTGGATGAGATTTAGTTGTCTTAGTTTACTGCATTTTACAGCTTATGTATACATACGAGGTTTTCATATATTGGAGTATCCTTCGTATGTATGCAGCTGGCATGTCCACGTACTTAGCCCCAAATATTTTGGGACTGGGGTATTACATATTTTTGTGGTGGCCCATGCAGGTCAAGTTTATCACTTCGGTTACGTTACTGTACCGATGTGAGCCTGCATATATAGGATTAGAGTCTAGAATCTCATCCACATACTTGATCTCCTCTCTTGATTCCAATTTTGAACTCTCGTCCAACTACCTTGATTTTCTTCAGCTTGATTCTCTTCTACTTTAAACTCATCGTTTCCCATCATGCTTGACAGATAGGTTAGGAAGATGACCCCTACTAGTTATACGTGTATACTGTTCAATCACCCTCCTAGTCGAACTCTTATAAGTTGGGTAGTATGCCTCATAACCCATCACTCTATTAGTCCTTATAACCCATTAAGGAGGATTTTAAGAAGATTACCTAGACTGTGCTCATTAGTCCAACCAAGGTCTCAGATAAGAAAACAGTAGGATGACTGTATAAGTAGGAACACCGGACAAGACTTAGATTCTTGTGAAACTTAAACGATTTATAATTGCTTCCATCGTTATCTCCCGTACTTATACTTTGAACTACCATGTATGATGTTTCTATTTATAGCCTAGTTTTGCAAGCTTATTCTTTATCAAGCTTGTTCAGGACATATGTATACTGGGGACGCCCACTAACATATTATTTTATCAAGATCAGTGTATTACGGTCTGATCAACCATGATGTATTTGGTTCGCTTTTCATTTGATTATTCCACGTGGATTGAGATATCAAGGTATCTAGGTTCTCATCCACGACTGCCTTGGCAAAACCTCTTGAATTATACATTCGCCTTTGAATCACGTACTTGTATTCAATAACACCTTTTTTGAACTCTTTATTGCTTTTGTCGTTCACTGATTTGGAAAGACGAACGCTCGTATCTAGCAGATAGATACAGAGCATCCCCCAGGGCCATGATAGTTATATACACAAGTGTAGCTACCATCGGCCAGCCATGTGACTACAACCTTGCCTTGAATTCGTGTCCTCCCCTCGACCCTGAAACTAATATCTTGACCTTCTAGTCATTTCTAGTCATTTGAAATTGAGAATGAGTAGGACCTTACCTATGGTCAAATCCTAACCTAGGAGACTATTTAATCTCAAGGGACCAACTAATGTGAGTCTCTAAATATTTTCTTGAATCTTGCTTTAACTAGCAAACCCTATGCCTTAATACGACCTTTACTCAACCCAGCCCGCAATTTAGACATAAGAGGAATAGACAAAAACAAGGACAAACATTCACCATTACTATAATAGACACCCATCCCGAGATTGGGATCCCACCTATATCATTCCAGTTATACAATTTATTATTAAGAAGCGAATTAGCATTAGAACAACACATTCACCAGCTTAGACAATATCTGTAGCTTAACACTCCATCGTGCTGATTTATTAGTATCGACGAACGGTGCAGGAGCATTATTTGCAACACTATTAGAAACCTTACGACTATAGTCTGACCTACTTAACACAAATAAAAATTTATGACCGAGTTGTTGAAACCTTTTTACCTTCATCGATAACTCTCATATAATATGGACAAGTGGATCATTCTATTTTTTGAATGTATCGTGGTACGCAATCATTTTTTTTCCATTTATTTGAATTCATGGTATGATCCTCGAATTTGATTCATATCTACCGTATCACATTATCCATTACATCGTGCTTTATTCTTTATTATCAAAAGTTGAGGTACGATATCACAACGTTGAAATTTTCTAACCTCATTAATCCTAAAACCGTTCCTTAGTTAATTCAGAGAAAGAAATTTTGGAGTGAATATAATCTAAGCTCTCTAAATTACCGATTGATTAGAATAAGTTAGTTTCCATTCGAGAGATAATTAGCGTCCTATGAACTCCCACTTTCCATTTAGATCATTTGGTGTCCCCGCCCGTGAATTAATATTTGAATCACGAGACCAGCAGTGACCTTCTAACAAACTTCACATATAAGACATTGACGACTCCACATTCATGTAGACATATCATGTCCCACTAAAATACGTCCCCTTGTACTCTATTTTTATGATGCGACTTTCAAGTCAAAAAGGCTAGCGATAACCCCTACCATAATGCCCTTGTCCTTTCCAACTTCAGTTAGAGATCCAACATCGACTCAAATAGTTTGACCCAATATATAGTTGTGATCTACTCGAAGCCTACTACGTACATGCCACTAATGTGCCACCAAATGGAGCCCCCAGGTGTTACTTAAACTCAAAAGTCACCGGAGGTGTAATTTTGGGCTTAAAAAACCTAGTTAACCGACCTGACCGACAAATAGCCCAACCACTTGAGTGGGAACTATTCTAGGCCCCCTTAACCTAATAGAAATGGTTTAGATAGATTTTTGAAATCTTGTCCAGCCAATATAGATTAAAACCCAAGACTTAAATTGATCAAGGATTGATCTCAACGGGACTAATAAATCATTGGATTATAACGTAGAATTCTATACGTATTACTTTGATACCCCTACCGTGACTTTGATATTAGAAGCACAACACTAGCAATTTTCTTCCAGCAAATTTCATCCTCATGAACTGGACGAGCCACTCCATACACATGACATACATGACCCGCACAAACAAACTTTCTTGTGCTCTATTTTAATTTTACCACATGTAGGACACATTCTTTCTTTAGAACAAACCATATATGCCATTTTGGTTCCAATTGATTTTTAACCATGCCAATATCGACCCATCCCTTTAATTAGACTAAATACATATGGTTCATGCAAGACCAGTCATACTTATGATATATGCTGTATAACCAAGCAAGCCCATGCCCCTATACAACACCAAATACCGAGCTCGCACACACTGGTCATTATTACTTAAGGATTCCAAACACTTACCTAAGCATGTACTATAGTAAGGTCTTCTGCACTTTTTATAGATTCTTAACTCTTGGCCATAAATCCTTCATTCCCACTTCTTAGTTTCCCATGTTAGATAAGAAAAGAAATCCTTCTGAACTGACACACCTTAGTATATTCAAACAAGAAGTCCCTCTTTGGAAGCATGACCCATAGAAAGACAATATTAAATTGCAATAACCTTCTTATGGTAGTTACTGACCAAGAACGTCATGACAATATCTAGCCTCACTTAGAAACCGTGACTGCGGTCAATATCGTCCAAAATTCTCGTATCCTCCTTAGAAATTGTCCGTAGAATTTTTGTAACAACAATTTTCACGGGTAGTAAATTTTTATAAGTTGAGTAGTATACGACACCAATTTAGATTCCCGTGATAACCACCTCCTCCCTCATTTTGGAAATCGTGTTACAATCTGACGTATTTACTTTCCCTCGTATTAATCACGTTGTCCCTTGATATTAAGATTATTTTTAATTTCGAGGACAAAATTTTTATAAGTTGGGTAGGATGTAAACCCCCTAAAGTTTTTAGAAAATTATTACTTTTAAATATGGTTTTATCATTTAATTGGAATAAGTGTTGGAAATTAATCTTAGGATATAAGAAATTCGAATTATTATATGTATAAGATAATTACCTAAAAGCCTTTTTTATAGTTAAGAGTGTTACACAAGTATTTTTATGTTAGTATTTATTATTATTATTTAATATTTTAAATATACTAAATTAAATACATGTATATGTAGTACGTTCGTTAAAAAAATAATAAAATAATATAAACAAGATTTTATTATAAGGAGTTTTGGGATTTTATTATAAGTAAACAAGATTTTATTATATAATTTTATTATAATAAAATTATATAAACAAGATTTTATTATAAGGATATATATATATATATATATATATATATATATATATATATATATATATATATATATATATATATATATATATATATCAAATTCTCGCAAGATCCTAAGATCTCGCGAGAGAATCAAACCCTTAACCCGCGACCAAGCCCCCCTCCCAGCAAAACCGAACCAAACTATATTCCTTCCAGCAAAACCGAACCAAACTATATTTATATACTTATATACATCAGTAGATGCAGAATGGAAAACCCTAAAATCCTAACCCTAGTCGCGACCCTGATGAGCTGCCGCACGCGCCTTCGTGGGGTGGCCACCGGCCGATCGCCGGCGAGACAGCGCAGCGGCCGCAGCCGCACAGCACAGCTGCGGGCGGAGACAACAGCAGCAGCGGCTGCAGACGCTCCACTTTACGACGTGATTTCTCTGTCATTTCTTTGCCATTTTGCGAACCGCTTGGTCAAGTACGTCGACAACCCTATCCTCTGTAACCTCTTTCAAATAGTTCAAATTAATTCGCTTTGTACGCGATGGAAAAATGAGTTCCAAAACCGAGAAAAATTTCCATTTTTGGGTTTAGAAACTGTTCCAAACCTCCATATTTGAGATCAAATTCCGACCAAAATATGGCGAGATTTCAAAATATGTCTAAACAGATTTATAGATAAACTATAGGAGATCAAGACCTTTCTTGTAGATTTATTTGTTGTTCACTATATGCAAAATTATTTAATTTCAAAGTTTGGAAAAAAAATTAGTTTTTTAGAATAACAAAAATTTAGAAAATCTCTGATACGACGTGCGTCCCGCCAAACCGGACGACGTGGTCGTGAACCGAAAGCATCGAAAGGTGCGTATCAACTTCGCGGACGTGTGGGCCTTGACGTAATTCAAATTTGTTGAGTGTGCGCGACGAATTTGATACGTATCCGTCGAAATTTACCGTATCGGCCCAATTACTTTGTGCACGTTCGTCGAATCGAAACAAAACCTGCGCCAGCAGGACCGTATCATTTTTTTAGCCCTATATGCCAAGTTTGGTACGATTCTGAGAAGGTTGACTGAAACGCCTATTTGGCGGGCCCGCGAGCCGATCCAATGGGAGATTTTGTGCACGGCTCATCGGAAGCCAAAATTGGACATACCCTTGAGTTCATCTCCTCAAATCGTACCTGTAGACATGTAGTTTGATGACTTTAGAGACTATAGATATTGGCATGCATTTCGGTGCAAAACGGATCCAACGACGGACATCGTTTTGACCTAAAATTACGATTTTGTCCCTGCTCCAGAATTTGACTTTTGGAAAGGCGTTTCCTAGACATATCTTATATTCCAAACATGTTCGTGGTGTTTATTTCAGCATCTGAGGACGTATGCGGGATTTGACTTTCATTGCTTCACTATTCTGACGGTTCAAGCTATTGGACGTCGCTCTTTGCACACAACCTCAGGCAAGATACTTTGCCATATTTATTGCTTATATTTAGTATGCATTTTTGTTATTGCATATCACTGTTTACTTATTTTTAGTTCTTCTATCTATGCCATTATTACAGTTCTTGATTTATTGTATGCTCAGTGATATTAGCTTTACTTTACTTATTATATTTTAATTTCATATGGACCTAGAGTTGAGGGACTACCAACTGTAGCATATTGCATAAACCTTGACACAGTTGTACCATAAGATATGTGTGAGATGAGTAGCATATAGAGGTACTTGCATGTTGGCTGATCACCCGTGCGCATGCATTAGGTCTAACTGCTAATAGAGGCATGTTAGAAGACTTAGCATTTAGTAGAGGTAAATAATCGTGGATGCGACCTAGATAGGTGCATCGGGTGGGGAGAACATTTTCTTGTCGTATGGGCTTCTATTACACATTCCCTTGTAACCCGGAAGCTCTGCTGGAGATACAAGTATGATGACCCCCTCAGGTTGGCCACTGTCATTTTTGAACGTCATGCGCTTAGGTCACTGGTGCCCAAGTGAGGACTATACCAGATCCTATTTATAGCCAGGGCTCATGCGACAAAAGGTTTGTTCTTAACTGCATAAACACATTAGATGGTTAGGTAACCCTAGTCAATATCATATCACCCCCGTTCCATTAGTAGCTTGGGACAATGTCGTATCGCAGAATAGTGTTCTACTCCTTGTCCTTGTTTGGTTATAGGGGTAGTCTCCTGTTTCGATGATGAGGTACTGGATCTTGTTACGATTGGGACTATTTTACTTTACTTGTGATTTATGACATATTATATATATTCAGTTATGCGACATGTTCTTTATGTATCTTGTTACGTCCTCTAAGGACCTGGTAAATTATCCAGGTGTGTGCTTTTGTGATGTTTCGCAGGTGTTCTAGCCAAGACCGTGCTCTTCTTTATTTCTTCGAAGAGGATTGCTCTTGGTTCGTCTGTCGATTTTATCGATCATTCTCTTGTATATTTTCTTTCATTTAAATTAGTTGGTAGTGAATTTGTCTCTGCCCAACTACATGTATAAATAACAAATTTTATAGTTGATGTCAATGTTATTCTTTTATTTGGTGGATAAGATTTATTGTCTTAGTTTACTGCATTTTATAGCTTATGGATACATACGAGGTTTCCACATAATGGAGTATCCTTCGTATGTATGCAGCTGGCATGTCCACGTACTTAGTCCCAAGTATTTTAGAACTGGGGCGTTACAGATATCATCATCGCAGTGGCCGACTTAGAAGAACCTTGTGATATGTGTCATGATGGCGACTGGGTCATGGATACGGGGGTGTCGTATCATGCCACTCCATATAGGAGGATCTTAAATGTCATGCCGCGGTGGCAGGTTTGGACATGTTAAGAAGGTCGACAAGGGAATGGCTGCAGTCGTAGGCATCAGTGATGTGCACTTAACGACGAGTTTGGTGAGAAACTTGTCCTCAGGGGTGTGCGACATATACCAAATTTGTGCTACAACTTGGTTTCGGTAGGAAGGTTGGAAGATGATGGCTGTCGCAGTCTGTTTAGGAGTAAAGATTGGATGCTTGCGAAAGGTTTCCAACAGCTGGCTCGAGGAGATTTATGTTGTAGCATGTACAGGCTCAAGCTGCTGAACTATGCAGGCAGGCCACAAACACCGGATAGAGACTCGAGGGATATTCAACAAGAGATGGATCGTCGAGAACTTGCTGAGAAGGGACTTCTAGATGCTTTGAGGGATACAGAGGATTCGGTTTATCGAGGCGAAGTAACAAATGATGATGAGTCAAAGATTGAGGGTCTGTCTGTCTGTCCCATGATAGCTAGTCGATCTACAGTAGGGGTTTCTCTACGGATCCAGTTTTGGCAACAGGTGGTTTGCCAAAGCTTTACGGAACGACATCAGTTTCAGCAGTTCGAAGCCAGGAAGAAAAAAGATCATGGTTTCTAGCAAACTCAATCTGAGACGGGAGCATCATCATTCATACAATTCACAGAAAGCTGTAGGTCATCGACCACTACCAAAATTTATCGTTTTAGCGACGGCCACATCCGTCGCTAAACCGACGGTAATTACTATTAGCGACCGATAACCGACGAATTTTGGCCAAAAATTTTCGTCGGTAATCAGCTCGTCGCTAATAACGTTCCGTCGCTAAGTTGTCGTCACATGACTGAATAGCGACGGATTTTCGACGTCACAATACAAAGCATTAGCGACGCATTTCCGACGGACTTTCGTCCATTTCAACTATTAAGTACTGAAATGTGTAGACAATAGCGACGTAAAATTCCTTCGGTAACCCGTCGTGACAACGTATCAGATCGTATCATTCCATCGCTAATCCGTCGACACCTTCGATAACAAATGACGGATTAGCGACGGTTTACTGACGAAAAATCCGTCGATTAGCTTCTGGAAATTCATGTCATTTCCAGCAATATGGCGACGGATAAGTCGTCGCTATTCCGTCGACATAAATCGACGGAATAGCGACGGAATAACCGTCGGTCTTGTTCTGGAAATTCTTGTTATTTCCAGAAAACGGGCGACGGATAGGTCGTCGCGAGTCCGTCGAACATTTTTCTATGCCGATTGATAATCCGTCGACCATCCGTCGCTACCTGGGAACATTTCCAAATATCCAGTTAGCGACGGAATAACCGTCAAAAAGTCGTCGGAAATTGATGGTGAGCGTCGCAAAACGGTCACCAGTCCGTCGCTAACTGAGAATATTTTGAAAAAAAATTACAGCGCTTTCCCTGTTCGCAAAAATTTGCATAAAACTAAACCAATATATAATGCACACCAATTATCCAACAATCACATAGACCAAATATGTTATGCACACCAATTATCCAAGAATCACATAGACCAAATATGCACATACGAATTTAATGCACACCAATTATCCAAGAATCATATAGACCAAACCAAATTAATATAAAATAGACATCAATTATCCGGAAGAGTAACCTAATATCCATCGTTATAATCCGATCATTGCACAAATATTCCAAATTTTTCACAAATATTCCAAAACACATAGGAAAGAGTTGGCCAGTTACAGTAACCTAATATCCAATCCTAGCGACCGATCATAACACAAATATTCCAAAATTTTCACAAATATTCCAAAACACATAGAAAAATCGACTTTCGCCTCAACAATGACCACAAGTCAGACGATGAATTCTCACAGCCAGGGATGATAGTTGCGTTGAGGCATGTACCATTCTATCAGCCACTTTGCATACAAAGGCTCAATCTGGTTGAGGTCTTCTGTAGGGACAGGAGGGTCGGTCCCGATGCTACTACTCTCTGACGGTGGCTCCTCCTTAGCTTCAAGCTTGGGAGCAATCTCTTCCCTGATGGTTATCGGTTCTTCCTTGACCTCGACCTTTGGTAACACCTTCTCCTTAACAGTCACCGGCTCTTGTTTGACGACAGAGACTTCCTTCGTGTCGACCTCCAACGGTTTCTTGCCTCGACCCCTTCCTCGACTAGCAGCACCACCTCGATGAGTCCTAGGAGCCATCTTTCTGACAACAGAAATTTTCATATAGGGTAAAAAAATTTACTCAAGTTATAAAAGTTGTGACGTTGGTTTTTTGCGTTCATCATCATTAGAGGGAGCAGCACTGGAAAAGTTGTGACGTTGGTAGCATGAGAGAGTAAAAATCTGTATCACAAGACTAACAGAATTACTATGTAATCATGTACTCACCAATAACCGGATGTAACTGGAGTCGTTGGGCCTATCGTGTAGTAATTTGTGGATCCACTGGTATAGGCCAGATGTACTTAGTATCTAGTGTATCAGATTAGTATCGGTCTATCGGTTTGGTATAGGACGTATCATATTGGTATTGGCCTTAACAAATTGGTATCGTCCTATATCCGATATGTACATGTATCGGCCGAATAGCTAGGATTCATATTGGCGTTATCGATTTGGTATCAGTCATATCCGATAGGTATCGGCCGTGTTGGATAAGTATAGACTATTTCGGATTAGTATCGTGGAAGGTTTAGTAACAACTGTACTTGGATTTCTCTCTTCTCGAGCTAGAATACCATTGCAAGAGAATTACCAGATCGTGATTGGCCAGTTACAGTAACATACATACTTCCTTTTCCATCAGGAAAAGCGAGATTGAAAAGGAAGTATGTACGTTCTGTAACTGGCCATTTACGCTCTCGTGACTCTCTTGCAATGGTAATCTAGCTCTAGAAGAGAGAAATCCAAGTACAGTTGTTACTAAACCTTCCACGAAACTAATCCGAAATGGTATATAATAATCCAACACGGCCGATACCTATCGGATATGACCGATACCAAATCGATAAGGCCAATATGAATCCTAGCTATACGGCCGATACATATCGGATAGGACGATACCAATTCGCTAAGACCAATACCAACCGATACGGCCCATACCAAAATGATAGATCGATACTAATCCGATACGGTCAATACTTATAAGTACCTATGGTCCAGGAGGTTGATCCGCTATAGTACACCCATGTACGATCAACGAAGTAACGATCTATTTCAATTTGGATGTGAAAATCTGTATCGTAAGACAAACTAAACATAATCAGTTCTATTTCACATGCTTAATTGCCAAGTATGGGAACGAATGGCTCAGAACACAACCCAAAATTCATTCTAGCATACATTAGTATGAATCATCTACGTTCTGCACATATAGTGTAGTATATGTTCTTATCGTATCTAGTATCTGAAAGATGTAACAGAATCAAGATGAACTCACATAGATTACAGGTGTCCCACATTTGAGTGCTACACCAAGACTCACCGTGATGAGGTTAGTGATTTATTTAACCTAATATAGTAATTTTGTAATTTAAAGTTGGAAGAACATGCAAGTAGCCTTATAGTTTCTGCCTCGCCAGTCGAATGGCTTAATTGCCAAGTATCGGAACGAATGGCTCAGAACACAACCCGAGATTCATTCTAGCATGCATTAGTGATTCATCTTGATTCTGTTACGTCCTTCAGATACTAGATACGATAAGAACATATACTACACCATATGTACAGAACATAGATGATTCACACTAATGTATGCTAGAATGAATCTTGGATTGTGTTCTGAGCCATCCGTTCTGATCAAGCATCTTCCTTCTCCTCTCCTCCACCATGGCTCTGAACAAATCTGCTCCTTCCTCTACTTCCCTTCTTCTTATTTGACTCTCTCAGCAACATATGACATCCAGCTCAAGTGTAGAGTCGGGGGAGAAGAAGTGGGCAGAAAGATGAGGGGAAAGCAGCACAGCCGGCGACATGACCCGGAGGAAGTACAGAGGTTTTCTTCAACAGACGTAGGAGAACTATAAAGATATATCTTTTCATAACATATCACTTTGTCAAAGACCCTTAATGTGACAATCATGTTACCGCGGTGTCGGAAGACTAACATGTCATAATTTTCTAAGTCGTGTGTTTTGACATAATCCTCAAAACTCTTTCCTGCTATGTAATAATGCAAGATTACTACATAGAAGGAAAGAGTTGGAAAGATTATATCAAAACACACGGCTTAAAAACTTATGACATGTTAGTCTTCCGATACCGCGGTAACATGATATTCACATGAAGGGTCTTTGACAAGATGACATGTTGTGAAAAGATATATCCTTATAGTTCTCCTACAGCTGTTGAAGAAAACCTCTGTACTTCCTCCGGGTCATGCCGCCGGCTGTGCTGCTTCCCCCTCCTCTTCCTGTCCACTTCTTCTCCTCCGACTCTACACTTGAGCTGGATGTCATATGTGACTGAGAGAGTCAAATAAGAAGAAGGGAAGTAGAGGGAGGAGTAGATTTGTTCAGAGCCATGGTGGAGGAGAGGAGAAGGAAGATGCTTGATCAGAACGGATGGCTCAGAATACAAGCCAAGATTCATTCTAGCATACATTAGTGTGAATCATCTATGTTATGTACATATGGTGTAGTATATGTTCTTATCGTATCTAGTATCTGAAGGACGTAACAGAATCAAGATGAACTCACTAATGTAATACTAAGACATCATCTACTACTATATAAGATATAGTGATAGGTTGTCGTATCATCATTGCCGAGGGATGAGGGTCGGAGGACAGTCAACTTTATCTAAGGCTACTTGCATAGTTTCTGCCTCGCTAGTCGAATGGTTGCAGGGACTATGTCCTGATCACCATGGTGTACCGTAGACTAATGCAAATGGAGCTGGAAATATCCGTCGCTAACCGGTCACTAGTCTGTCGGTAACTGAGAATTTTTTTGAAAAAAAATTTGCAGCACTTTCCCTATTCACAAAAATATACATAAACCAAACCAATATATAATGCACACAAATTATCCAAGAATCACATAGACCAAATATGCACATACGAATTTAATGCACACCAATTATCATATCTACGGCTACATAGTTTCTGCCTCGCCAATCGAATGGCTGCAGGGACTATGTCCTGATCACCATGTCGTACCGTAGATTAATGCAAATGGAGCTAGAGCCAAAATACAGAAACCAAAATACAAAATACAGAAACCAAAATACAAAATACAGAAACCAAAATACAAAATATAGAATCCAAAATAGGACCCTCTGTGAGAACGGATGGCTCAGAACACAACCCAACCGGAAAGAATACTCTGAGAGATCCATCTGTGTAGGACGTATACTCTGAGAGATCACCTTTACAAAAATTATATCAGTAGTGGGATCGAGTGTTAGAGGAGATATTATCAAAGTATACGTCCTACTCAGATGGGTCTCTCACCGTTACTATTTTTTCTTGACAGCATGGTGGATGTGCTCCGTCCACATATTCTTGCTCCGAGCCAAAACTTTGTTCCGGAGCTCAAGTGGACATCCTTGGTGTAGAGCTCGAGTGAGAGGTTCCTGACAGCATGGTGGTCTCCTTTGTTAAAGTATCCGTGTTCGTCCCATAACTAATGTTGGATGAGCACGGATACTTTGACAAAGGAGGCCACCATGCTGTCAGGAACCTCTCACTCGAGCTCTACACAAAGGATGTTCACTTGAGCTCCGGGGCAAAGTTTTGGCTCGAAGAAAGAATCTGTTGACGGAGCACATCCACCTTGTTGTCAGAAAAAAATAGTAACGGTGAGAGACCCATATGAGTAGGACGTATACTCTGATAGTATCTCCTCCAACACTCGATCCCACTACTGATATCATTCTTATAAAGGTGATATCTCAGAGTATATGTCCTACACAGATAGATCTCTCAGAGTATCCTCTAGTGATAGGTTGTCGTATCATCACTGCCGAGGGATGAGGGTCGAAGAACAGTCAACTTTATCTACGGATACATAGTTTCTGTCTCGCCAGTCGAATGGCTGCAGGGACTATATATGTCCTGATCACCATGTCGTAGTCTAATACAATCCAGAGATTGACACAGTTTTAGTTCATATATGTAGTCCAATACAAATAGTCTAATACAAAAACAACTCAATACAAATAGTCCAATACAAATAAGTACTAATAGCTAATGAGAACCACGCTGCTCACGCAAACGCTCAGTGATACGTTCACGCAACCACCTCGAAAAAGCGAGATTTTTAGCACGAGGAGAGCTGTCATCCCTTGCAAGGACTGCATGAAGAGTCCTCTCGGTCTCACTAGCTACCGGTGCTGGATGAATAGAACTCCCGGTCTCACTAGCAACCGGTGCCACTTCCTCCTTAACTGTAGGAGGAGCTACCTCAGCATTCACTGTTTTTCTCAAATGACGTACCGCTCCTCGGGTCATGGGTGCCATCTGGTAAGATCGATAGTCACAAATAATATAATTGTAACATAAGCAAGCTAACTAAAGGAACCATCATGTAATTTGAGTACATTTTCGAAAGCCGATAAAGTATAAAAAATTCGATTTTTTGCCAAGTGTGAGAACGGAGGGCTCAGAAGACAACCCAAGATTCATTCAAGCATACATTAGTGTGAATCATCTATATTTTGTACATATGGTGTAGTATATGTTCTTATCGTATCTAGTATCTGAAGAACGTAACAGAATCAAGATGAACTCACATAATGTAATACTAAGACATCATCTACTACTATATAAGATATAGTGATAGGTTGTCGTATCATTATTGCCGAGGGATGAGGGTCGAAAGACAGTCAACTTCATCTACGACTATATAGTTTCTGCCTCGCCAGTCGAATGGCTGCAGGTACTATGTCCTGATCACCATGTCGTACCGTAGATCAAATGGAGCTGGAACTGGAGCCAAAATACAGTACTACTTCACCATGTCGTACCATTTTACTCTCTCTCTCTCCTCTCCCCCTTCCGGCGCTCTCACTCTCTCTGACGCTGTCACACTACTAATTCCTATGTGTTTTAAGTGTGAGAATGGATGGCTCAGAACACAACCCAAGATTCATTCTAGCATACATTAGTGTGAATCATCTATATTCTGTATACATATCGTGTAGTATATGTTAACCTTATCGTATCTAGTATCTGAAGGACGTACGTAACAGAATTAAGATGAACTCACTAATGTAATACTAAGACATCATCTACTACTATATAAGATATAGTGATAGGTTGTCGTATCATCATTGCCGATGGATGAGGGTCGGAGGACAGGCAACTTTATCTACGGCAACATAGTTTCTGCCTCGCCAGTCGAATGGCTACAGGGACAATGTCCTGAACACCATGTCGTACCGTAGATTAATACAATTAATGGAGCTGGAAATATCCGTCGCTAACCGGTAACAAGTCCGTCGCTAACTGAGATTGTCATATACACATATGTATATCACAGCCAGATGTATAGATATATACATCTATACAGAAGCACACAACTGATAGAACTCGTACTGTCCTTGAGACAGTGAACATATATATACACCATGAATCCAAATCCCATATATATTCACATTTACTAATCCAAACACCACCAAACTAATGGAACACCCAATATGGATAACACATTATTTAGCCAATATATAAACTCAGATGAATTTGAGAAGCAAAGCCACCCGCCGCCCCCGACCAAAGCCTGCCGCCCCAAGCCCGTCGCCCAGTAGTTCGGTTGCATATATATATGAAGAGTGGTTATGGGTGTGCGTCGGTTGCAAATAGCCCCGACGTACCCGCCCCAAGCCAGCCGCCCAGCCCCCGACACCGCCGCCCCAAGCCCACCGCCCAACCCCCGACCCAAGCCAGCCGCCCAGCCCCCGACGCCTCCGTCCCAAGCCAGCCGCCCAGCTCCCGACGCCGCCGCCCCAAGCCCACCACCCAGACCCTGGCCCAAGCCAGCAGCACAGCCCCCGACGCCCCAACCCCAAGCCTGCCTCCCAGACCCCGACGCCCCCGCCCCAAGCCCACCGCCCAGACCCCGGCCCAAGCAAGCCGCCCAGCCCCCGACGCCCTAACCCCAAGCCCGCCTCCCAGACCCCGACGCCCCCGCCCCAAGCCCACCGCCCAGACCCCGACCCAAGGAAGCCGCCCAGACCCCGACGCCCCAACCCCAAGCCCGCCTCCCAGACCCCGACGCCCCCGCCCCAAGCCCACTACCCAGACCCCGACCCAAGCCAGCCGCCCAGCCCCCGATGCCCCAACCCCAAGCCCGCCTTCCAGACCCCGACACCCCCGCCCAGCCCCTAACCCCCCAACCCCAAGCCTGCCGCCCAGCCCCCGACGCCCGCGCCCCAAGCCTACCGCCCAGCCCCCAACCCAAGCCAGCCGCCAAGCCTCGAACGGCCCAGCCCCAAGCACGCCGTCCAGCCCCTATACCGCGAGAGAGAGAAAGAGAGAGATCGAGAGAGAGAGAGAGAGGGGGTTACCTTCGGGAGAGAGAGAGGAGAGGACGCCGACGACGATACCGACGTCGATCACCGAAGCCGATACCGACGAGAGAGAGAAAGAGAGAGAGAGAGAGAGAGAGAGAGAGAGGAGAGATAGTGAATTTGGGGGGAATATGAAAAGTTCCCCCCGCCGTTTCATTTAAAGTCTGGTACGTTTATATAGCGACGGACTAGCGACTGGTAAAAGACCGTCGCCCAGCAGTCGCCTATTTTGGTAAGTGCGGACTGAATATCCGTCGCTAAGTCATCGAAAATATGTTCCGCCAATTTTCTACACAATTCCCGCCAAATAATCGACTATGTAGCGACGACGGAAACTCCGTCACTACAACACCGACACTCTAGCGACGGATGTGCGACCTTTCCTCCCCCTAAAATTAAAATAAAAATGACAAAGGCTTGTAGTCGGTAATCAGTCGCGGAGCGGCCACGAAACTGTCGCTAATACCGACGAAATAATTTTGTCGCTAATAATCCGTCGCTAAATGAGCGTATTTTGGTAGTGGACGACGTACACCGTTCGTGATGTTCTGTTCGAGGACACATGTGTATGGAAGAGCTTCAAGTTCGGATACGAAGGTAGGCACGTTCAGGAGTTCGAATATCGGGAGAACTGTACCGTCTGCATGGTTGGGCCAACTAATGGTGAAGAAGCTCGTCGAAAAGTTAAACTTTTCGGTGGAAGACGGAAGTCGGGGACAGACAGGCAAGACTTACGGTGAGGCTGATCGTTAGGGACATCGATCTTAGTCGTGTCATTGATATTGATATGATTCTAGTGGTGTAGGAGGTGCTACGCATGGTGGCTAGTGTCAACATGACGGTCGAGGAGTTGAAGACAAAAGAAGATGCAAAGCAGCTCGGGGGATCGGAGATCATTGGTATGGGGGAGTAGGATCTCTGTCGCGGAATGACATGCATGGAGTCCAGTTGAGGATCCATGGGGTCAATACCCTCCCATGAGACTGGAGGGGATATTGTTGGAGCCCAGTTTGGATTTGGTAATAACATATTTGTGGAATCCAAATCTAATTAAATATTTGATTTAATTAGAGGATGTCTATAATTAGTATTTTACTATTTTAGATATAACATGATTTTTATTTTAGGAAATCCTATTATGATCTAAAATATGATATTGATGGACTATTTTAGGTATAATTTGATTCTTATTTGAGGGCTTCCTATTTAAGAAATCATATTATGACCTAAAATAGAATTTTCTCATCCTATATATATGGGGTGACGATGGAGGCACAAAGCACATCACAAAGTGGAGATTTGGGGTGCCCGTCCACAAGAAAATATAAGAGAAAGTCCATAATTTGCTCTTAGGACTTCACCATCCAAGACAGAAGGAAGAAGATCTAATTAAGGAGTCGTCAACTTCGGTTAGGAAAATTGCTATGGGTTAGTGAGTGATTACAATTATAATCTTCTATTTTTCTTCTTGAGTATGGTGATGTCACTCCCATTTTTCGTTATACGTATTTTCAGTATACGTGTACGGGTTCTGACATTTATCAGGTGTCCTGTAGTTAGACTTGTCTTGCTTAGCCTTGGCTTGGTTTAGTCTTGGTTCGTTCTTGGCTAGTCTTGGTTTGGTTCATCTTGGTTCATCATGGCATGTTAACTTGGCTTGGCTTGACTTGGTTTGGTTTGGGTTGGTTTGAGATGAGAAGGATTGATATATAAACCAGCTTCTCTCTCTCTCTCCTCTCATTTATTTTATCATTAACTCTTCTCCTCCTTCTCCATTACTCCTCCCACAAACCAACCCAAGGCAAGTATAACTTGCTCCATGGAGAATATGATGGTTCTCTATTTTTATTGTTCTATTTTCTTTCTTGCATGATTTTAAATATCTTTAGAGCTTGAAACTTTTGGTTTTGATGATTATATTTTTGTATATCTAAGTTTTAAGCTTTTCTTGTTTTTCTTGGTTTTGATCTCCAAAAACATGGTATTTCCAAAAACTAGTGGTTCCATGTTGTAGATAGTTTGATTTTATGCAGTTTTGGCTTTTATTTCTCTTTATTTCAGTTCGGTTGAGGAAGTTATGGCCATGTCAAGTTTTTGGAACTTTCATGGCTGAACTTGCTGTTTTGGAACAAAGACCCCCATGCGCCCGGGAGGCCATGCACCGTAAAGTCGTAGCAACACATCCTTTGACTCTGAGCGTGTCATGTGCGTAGGCTCCCTATGTTGGCCCATTCCATGGTTACATCCGATTTCAATAATCAACATGCACTTAAGTCAATACACAAAATATACAAAATGCTGCTAATCATTTCGGGATATATGAAATCAATTTCAACGGACGTTGTACTGCATCAACGAAGAATCAACATCATCAAATCTGGAGATGACTCTTTTTATATTTTATTCTGTATTTTACATTTTATTGAGTTTAGGATTTATTTTGTAAAATCAGTTTTGGTAATACTGGCTTAGGGTTATTTCAGTCCACTTTCTAAAAAGCCTACCCATTACCACTCATATTTCTTGTTACACTCATATCATTTTACAAATATTTCAAAAAACTTTCGAAAACAATTTCTGTTAAAATATTTTAAAAATCTCCTGACAGAACTCATAACCGAGTTCGGCCCGAACTCTGTCCGAGTTTGGTCAGTTTGTATTCAAACTTCTGTTGCCTCCAAATCTGCGAGCAACGTCTCTTTGCGAGATATGTGCATCCGAACTCTGCCCGAACTCTGTCCGAGTTTGGTTCCAGAAAACACCTATAAATAGAGAAGAACTTTTCATCTCAAATCAATTCAATTCACTCTTCATTTTCTCTTCTCTACGATTCAAGTGTTTTCAAACGATCCAAGATTTTCAAATCATACCTATACACCTCTTAGCCAAAAGCCAGTACTATCAGAGTTGATTTAGAGTCTTTTGGTATTCCAAGAGTTGTAAAGAGGTCGTTCCAAGTTCAACAACTTTTCTTGTTGTGGAGCTGGTCGTGCGCTCGTCACCAAGTACGGTGTTGTGAAGCTAGTCGTACGCTTGTCACCAAGCACGGTATTGTAAGAGACTGCAAGCTCTCAGTTAAAGCTTGTGCCATAGTGGATTAACATCGAACAAGAGTACTCGAGACTGGATTAGTCCTCTCAGAGGGATACCAGTATATGTCGCTATATCGCTGAGTTTGAATTCTCTATCTCTTGCTGCATTATATTTACTGTCTCTTATTTCATTGTCATAGTTTTAAAAGTTTAGTTTTAATTGGTGATTATTTTCCGCTGCACACACACACTCTATTCACCCCCCTCTAGAGGTGCTCAACGGTCCTACAATTGGTATCAGAGCGGGTTATATTCAAATATAACATACCTCAAAGAGTATATATGGCAGCCGTGAAATCAATATTCAACGGTGAAGGGCAATCCACAAATAGACCTCCTCTATTTGATGGAACAAATTATACCTATTGGAAAACACGAATGACTTTCTTTCTAAAATCTCTTGACTTTGATCTTTGGTCAATAGTCGTTGATGGTTATAAGAAACCAGCACCCACGGTGGTTGAAGGCCAGCTTGTAGACAAGCCTCATGACAAATACACTGAAGCTAAAAAAGCTAAGGCTAGTCTAGATGCTCGTGCCATCAATGCACTATTCTGTGCAATTGACAAAACAGAGTTCAACAGAGTTTCAACCTGTAAGACGTCTCACAAAATTTGAAAACTTCTTGAGGTAACTCATGAAGGTACTTCCCAAGTGAAGGAATCCAAAATTAGTAGACTGACTCAGGAATATGAATCTTTCAAGATGAAACCCGGTGAGTCAATTACACAGATGTTTACTCGTTTCCTTGATATAACTAATCCTCTGCAATCTCTTGGCAAGGATTACAGCAATCATGAGAAGATCAGAAAAGTGCTGCAGGCTCTAACAAAGAACTGGAATCCAAAAGCCACAACAATTGTTGAAGGAAACGATCTCACCACTATGTCCTTAGAAACACTGATGGGGAAGCTGATGACCCATGAACTACACCAAAAGAAAAATCTATTGCTTTCAAAGCTCAAGCAAGAAAATCAACATACAATGATTCTGATGAAGAATCATCTAGTGGTGATGAACAAGCCCTACTTGTGAAGAACTTCCGAAGATTCCTAAAGTTTGAGAAATCAAGCAGAAGGAAGAGAGATGTCCAAGAAAGCAATAAAGATGAAACCATTTGCTTTGGATGCAAGAAGACAGGGCACATGAAGAAGGACTGTCCAACTTCAAAGAAAAGCAGTCCATATGACAGATCAAGATCAAGCAGAAAAGCAACAACCGGTCGAAAGTATGCCAACACAAGTATCTGGCACGAAAGTGATGCCAGTGATACAGAAGAAGAGGATAGACCCTGCGACAATACAAATGTCTGTCTTATGGCATTTGATAAGGTATCTTCAAACCCTTTATATGATGATTTTACTTTCGATGAATTAGAAAATGCCTTTAGCGAATTACTTGAAGATCACAAAACTATACTCGACAAGTATAAGCAATCTCGAAAAGAGATTAAGGCATACACAACCGAGTTAGCTAGACTGTCCAATCTTATTGAAGATATTAGAGAGATGTCTACTACCGGTAACACAGAAGAGATAGCCAAACTCAAGGTAGACTATCATGAGGCTATCCTCAAAATTGAAAAGAAAGAAAGAGACTATGTCAAGATGCAAGAACTATATGACATAGAGAAGAAGAAGCACCTAGTAACAGAACAAAGACTCTCAGATATGACTGCTAGATATGAAGAGTCTATTGCGATTTCTAAAAAGTTAGAAATCAAGTTAGGCAAACAGGCAATACCTGTGACACAGCCTAAAATTAGTCTTAATACCAAGCATACACCTAAGAGGACTAAGAATAAAAAAGCACAGAAGAAACACGAATATCATCATGCTTTCACTTATAGGTTCTCCAAACCAAACAAGCATGTAAACACAGTTGTGACCACATCTGGTTCCAAACTTACTTTCACTTACTGTGGCACGCATGGACATATATCACAGTATTGTCTAGCAAAAAAGCTTGTTGACAATCACACTTTAATCTGGAGGCCTAAAGCTAATCAAAATGGACCCTTCAGAAAATGGGTACCAAAGGATTCATCTACTTGTCTTGTAGGTGGACCCTCAACCCTCTCATGCTAGAAGTAAATGGATCCTCGATAGCGGATGTTCGCGACATATGACTGGTGATGCATCTTTATTCGCTACGCTATCGATGAAGAGAGAAGGATATGTCTCCTTCAGAAATAACTTGAGAGGTGATATAATTGGTAATGGTACTGTAGGTATTTCTCCCTATCCAGTAATAAAGGATGTTTGTCTAGTAACATAATTGAAATATAACCTATTAAGCATAAGTCATTTGGCAGATAATGGTTATGGTATCAATTTTGTGAAAGATAAATGTACCATATATGATTTGTCATCTGGTGATCCCATATATAAAGGGATCAGAGAAGACAATATTTATGTTTTCTTTTTGAAGAATACTAATAATACAGGTAGGTGCCTAGTAGCCAATCAAGATGAAAGCTGGCTATGGCACATGAGACTAGGACATGCAAACATGGATACTATCTCACGACTAAGTAAAAAAAAGTTGGTAAGAGGACTCCCTGAGATTCCATTCAAGAGAGATATGGTATGTGATGACTGTGAAAAGAACAAAGCACATAGGTCTACTTTTAAATCCATCAACGCCGTAAGTACTTCTAGACCTTTGCAGTTGATTCATATGGATTTATTTGGTCCTAGTAGAGTCGCTAGTCTTGGCGGTAAGTTCTACGCTTTTGTTATTGTTGATGATTTCTCTCGATTTACTTGGGTTTACTTTTTATCAAACAAAAGTGATACAATTATTGAATTTTAGATATTTTCCAAAAAGGTAAAAAACGAAAAAAGCTTCATGATTACTCGTATCCGAAGTGATCATGGTGGCGAATTCGAAAATTCTGATTTCAAAAAGTTTTGTGATGATAGTGGATACTACCACGAATTTTCTTGTCCTAGAACTCCCCAACAGAATGGTGTTGTGGAGCGAAAGAATCGTACTCTAAACGAAATGGCTAGAGTCATGCTGAATCAGTATAATCTTCCTAAATATTTTTGGACAGAAGCTGTTAGTACAGCCTGTCATGTTTTGAATAGGGTATTAATTCGACCAATCTCGAAGAAAACATCATATGAGCTTTGGTTTGGAAGGATTCCAAACATTTCTTACTTTAAAGTTTTTGGATGTCGCTGTTTTATCCTGAACACCAAGGATAACTTGGGAAAGTTCGACTCCAAAGCAGATGACGGAATATTTCTCGGATATGCTGCTAAGAGTAAGGGATACAGAATTTTCAATAAAAGATCTATGATTGTTGAAGAAACTATTAATATTACTTTTGATGAGCTAAATAGTCACAGATCTAGCGACAGTGATGATGAAGATACACACGCAAGGACTGAGAAGAGTTCTGTGAAAGATCTGACCCAAGATGCAAGAACTGAGAAAAGTTTTGTGAAAGATATGACCCAACAGTTTGAATCATTAAAATTCAAGCTAGATCATCCAGAAACACTCATTATAGGTGATGTATCTAAAGGTGTAAGTACACGTTCATCTCTTAAAAATTCTGATATAGCAGCAAATGTAGCATTCATTTCTCAAATAGAACCTAAGAATGTAGATGATGCTTTTACTGATGAGTTTTAGATTTTTGCCATGCAAGAGAAACTTAATCAATTTAAGAGAAACCAAGTTTGGGAACTCGTTCCTAAACCTATTGGTCAATCGATAATTGGTACCAAACGAGTGTTCTGAAATAAACTCAGTGAAGATGGACAGGTTCTATGCAACAAAGCACGTCTAGTGGCACAAGATTATAATCAAGAAGAAGGAATTGATTATGATGAGACCTATGCTCCTGTTGCGAGACTAGAAGCCATCCACATATTTTGTGCATTTGCATGCTTTAATGATTTTAAATTATTTCAAATGGACGTGAAAAGCGCATTTTAAATGGATTTTTAAAAGAGGAAGTTTTTGTGAAACAACCCCCTGGTTTTGAAGATTTTCAAAAACTTGATCACATCTTCAAGCTTAAGAAAGCTCTTTATGGACTCAAACAAGCACCTCGTGCTTGGTATGAACGCCTAAGTGCCTTCTTACTTGATAATAGATTTTCAAAAGGAAAAGTTGATACTACTTTATTTATCAAATCCTTGAATGGTGATATCCTTCTTGTGCAAATTTATGTAGATGACATAATATTCGGTTCCACTAACGAAAAACTCTGTCAAGATTTTGCTAAGTGTATGCAGAGTGAATTTGAGATGAGTATGATGGGAGAGCTAAACTTCTTCCTAGGACTTCAAATCAAACAGCACTCAAATGGAACATTCATCAATCAAGCTAAGTACACGAAGGACATACTAAAAAAGTATGACTTCGAGAATGTAAAGCCAATCGGGACTCCTATGGCTACATCTACAAAGGTTGATGCTGATGAAAGTGGCAAACCTGTCGATCAGCGTAAGTATCGAGGTATGATTGATAGTTTATTATATTTAACTGCTAGTCATCCTGATATTATGTTTAGTGTTTGCATTTGTGCACGTTATCAGGCAAATCCTAAGGAATCACATCTTAGTGCCGTTAAACGTATCTTCCGATACCTTAAAGGAACTTCTACAGTCGGCTTATAGTATCCTAAAACCAAATCCTTTGACCTGATAGGTTACTCGGATGCGCATTTTGTGGGATGCAAAGTGGACCGTAAAAGTACCAGTGGCACATATCATTTCCTAGGAAAGGCCTTAGTCTCCTGGTTCAGTAAAAAGCAAAATTCTGTAGCATTATCAACTACTGAGGCTGAGTATATCGCCGCAGGTCGTTGCTGTGCTCAAATTTTATGGATAAAACAAACCCTGGAAGACTATAATCTGTACTACACTAATGTTCCTATTTATTATGACAACACTAGCACTATTAATTTGACTAAGAATCCTATCTGTCATTCACGCACAAAGCACATAGAGATAAGACATCATTTTCTTCGTGATCATCAACAACACGGGGATATCTGCTTAGAATTTATTGACACAGATCATCAACTAGCAGACATATTCACAAAACCATTGGCTGAAGACCGTTTTAACATAATGAGGCGTGAGCTCGGTATACTTGAATTTTCAGATTCATAATGCAATATGGTAATTAAAATTAATTTCATGATTTGTAACTTTAGAATTTATTTAACGAAAATTATTTTTGGGTACAAACCTAAAAAGGGTATGTCTGTCACCACAACTACGGTTGAAGCGAAGCGGTACTTAAGAGTTCCCCGGTGAACCTCCGTTAGCTGGGACAACCCCTACAGTTAACCAATAAATAACGTAAGTTATTAAATACTAGAGTCAAAAGTCATAAAGTTTCTTTTAACCAACCAGAACTGCATTTACTGTCTCGGGAATACAAGTGACCGAACTCGGGCCGAACTCTGACCCAGTTCGGTCGGCGCTGTTATGGTTCCAGAAACGAACAGCCGGCCCTAGCCCCTTTATAAACCCCTCTTTCTCCACTCTTTTTCACTCACCAACTCGAGATTACTCCTCATTTCTCCTAGAAAGTTCTTCCTCCTCCATCATAGCAAGGAATCCAAGAGATCTGGTGGACGTTTCGAACTCTCATCTTCCTCCTTTTTTTTCTCAAAAAGGTAATCTACTTCCTTTCCTTCAATTTCTTTCAATGGCTCCTAAGCGTCATAGATCATCTTCCCAAGGTGCCTCCTCCTCTTCGAATTATACACCTGCTAGTCTTTTTAGTCCAGCACGACCAATGGATGCAGAAGACTATGATTCTACTTTGTTTCTGGACAAAGAGTTTTCTGATCTTTGGTTCGACTCTTTTTCTGGTCGTAGGATTTGCAATGGAGCTTTTGTAAATTTTACCATATTTTCTGAATATGCTCCTACTTTTGACCACTTAGGATACCGAGATTTTTTCGAGGTATCAGAAAACATTTTTGACAATGCCGTCCGAATGTTTTACTGCAATTTGCAAGTAAAACCTAACGAAAATTTCTATTCTTGCGTTGCTGGGCAAGAACTAGAATTCTCTGCTACCGATATCAGTGAATTTTTCCATGTTCCTGATCTTGGTGATGCTTTGGTTGACATTACCCATGTCCAGTTCCCTGCTGATGTTACCCTTGCCTCTTTTAGGGAACTTATTTGTCATCCAAACCCTGTTCCTCGTAGGGTTTATTCAAAGAACTTGAACCAATCTTTTTATGAACTTCATCGCATGATTTTCTCTGTCCTTCTTCCAAAGAAAGGATCCACAGATGAAGTGACCTTCTTGGAACTCTATGCTTTATATCACATTCATTTTGGCATTCCATTCTCTATTCCAAAGACTATGATGTCCTGGATGCTGAACTGCAGTAATGCAGGAAGAAATCTGGTATATCCTATGCACTTGGCGTCTATCTTTCGCCGTTTTGAGATTGATCTTCAGACATGTGCATTCTCCTCTACTCCTATCGAGCTTACCAGATCTCGCCGATTTCCTGCTCCACCTCTGCCTCCTGGAGCTCATCCTGCTCCAGCTGTTGATGCTGAGGTTCCTGATGCTCCTGCTCCAGCCCCTGTCCCGGGATTTGATCCGACTTTCTACCAGCGCTTTGATGATTTTGTTGCTACATCTGCGCAACGTTATCAAAGTTATCTTGATTCGGAGTTTCGACACATTTCTCAGGCCCAGGTGCTGAGGAATGGGATAATTGATCTCCACTACAGCCTAGCCCATGATCCAGTCCATCCAGTCACCATCCAGCCTCACCCAGGCTTTTCGGGTCCTCGGTTCACAGATGAGGTTTCCTTCCAGCACTTCGACCCCACTGCAACCTACTTTCCTCCAGAGGCTCCTGGTGCTGACGACCCCACTATGTGACGTGGATTCAGCTTTTGGATAGTGGATATTTGTTAGATGATGATCTTTTATGCTTTAATGTAGTTTTTTTTTCCGTTTATGTCTAAACTCACTAGTTAGACATTTTCTGATGATTGTACTTAGCACTTATTAGTATGACATTTTTTATTTCCAGTATTTTCTTTCCATTGTAACTGTTTTATGCTGTGATTATCTCTCTTTTACTTTACTTTGTCTTTTGTTTCCTATTGTTGGCTTCACACATTACGGGAGAGCCAAGTCATTTTACTATTTGACAAATGGGGAGAAAAAGAGTACCATACCAAAAAGCATACATATCTACAAATCCAAAAACAAACTCTACCATTTTTTTCAGGTATACTTGTATTTGTTCTATTTTATCAAGATATATTTTGGTATAGACTCAAGTTTGTCAATTATCAAAATGGAGAAGATTGTTGGCCCATTCCATGGTCATACCCGATTTCGATAATCAACATGCACTTTAGTTAATACACAAAATATACAAAATGGTGCTAATCATTTCAGGATATATGAAATCAATTTCAACGGACGTTGTACTACATCAACGAAGCATCAACATCATCAAATCTGGAGATAACTCTTTTTATATTTTATTCTGTATTTTACATTTTATTGAGTCTAGGATTTATTTTGTAAAATCAGTTTTGGTAATACTGGCTTAGGGTTATTTCAGTCCACTTTCTAAAAAGCCTACCCATTACCACTCATATTTTTTGTTACACTCATATATCATTTTACAAAATATTTTAAAATACTTTCGAAAATAATTTCTGTTAAAATATTTCGAAAATCTCCTGACAGAACTCATAACCGAGTTCGGCCCGAGTTCGGCCCAAACTCTATCCGAGTTCGGTCAGTTTGTATTCAAACTTCTGTTGCCTCCAAATCTGCGAGCAACGTCTCTTTTTGCGAGATATGTGCATCCGAACTCTGCCCGAACTCTGTCCGAGTTCGATTCCAGAAAACACCTATAAATAAAGAAGAACTTTTCATCTCAAATCAATTCAATTCACTCTTCATTTTCTCTTCTCTACGATTCAAGTGTTTTAAAACGATCCAAGATTTTCAAATCATACCTATACACCTCTTAGCCAAAAGCCAGTACTATCAGAGTTGATTTAGAGTCTTTTGGTATTCCAAGAGTTGTAAAGAGGTCGTTCCAAGTTTAACAAATTTTCTTGTTGTGGAGCTGGACGTGCGCTCGTCACCAAGCACGGTGTTGTGAAGCTGGTCGTGCGCTTGTCACCAAGCACGGTGTTGTAAGAGACTGCAAGCTCTCAGTTAAAGCTTGTGCCATAGTGGATTAACATCGAGCAAGAGTACTCGAGACTGGATTAGTCCTCTCAGAGGGATACCAGTATATATCGCTGTGTCGCTGAGTTTGAATTCTCTATCTCTTGCTGCATTATATTTACTGTCTCTTATTTTACTGCAATAGTTTTAAAAGTTTAGTTTTAATTGGTGATTATTTTTCGCTGCACACACACACTCTATTCACCCCCCTCTAGAGGTGCTCAACGGTCCTACACCCTATGCCCATGTACTGTAGACGCAACATGAGTTTATGCATTTGCATAGATTTGTGCAGGAAATTCCCATCCGCAAATTTGTGTAGAAAATTCCCATGCGCAAATTTGTACAAGAAATTTCTATGCGCGGATTTGTGCAAAAAATTTCCATCTTGAACTTGAACATGATAATATGATCCCGTCTTGATAATCTTGTTAGTGGCCCGTCGAGGCACACTTCTGACAAGTATTCTTAATATGACAAATAAACCTGACATGAGATGTATAACCATGAATGTTGTTGCGACAACTATTCCTATAATGTGTTGCACTTCTTGTATCCTAAGTACTCAGGTCAACAAAATTTTTGATAACTCTTGTAACTTGATAACTCTTATAACTTTCACGTAGATAGCCTAGATAGTCTGCAGGACTTGTGACTGTAGGAATATCTCAACTGCATCTTATTAGTAACTAGGTCTGTGATAACCCTAGTTAGCTAATGATAGCAAGTCGTAGGACTTGATTGGTCGTGCCTGAATGATTATCTCCTAATTAACATGGGAATTATATTCCAACTCTTGTTCTTCCTGATGCAAGCAAGTATGTTCATTTTAACTCTTGTCATTTATGTTATTATCAATACGTTGCTTGTATCAGTTCTTCTATTCTTTATATGTTGGTTTTAGTTCATAATTGGAGCCTCTCTTGTGGTATTTGCTCTTTTTGGGGTCTGACCCAGCTGTTTTATGGCCAGATTTCGGAGTGATACCCGAGGATCTAACTATTTTTCAGCCAGATGATGAACAACATGAGTAACCGTGGTAACGAGTGGGTTTCTTATTTTGCTCTCCCACTCTATTGTAACTTTATTTTTTGAGGCATTTAGCCGCCGAGCATGTGTTAGCTCGTGTTGAAACTTTATTTCTGTTTGCCTAAGGGCTGTAATATGATTAGCAAATCCTAGGGTTGATCATGTATGGCTTAACTCTTGCTAGTCTTCGCATTTTTTATGACTAGCTTCATGATCATCTGAATATGTAATGTTTGGGATGCCGTACTTTTATATCTATGATAATCAAATATCTTATAACATCTATTTGCTTGCTTGAGATTGAGACACTAGGCTTGTACTTGACCATAAGAGACTGATGGATTGTAGATAAACCCTCATGCATCTAAACAACCGTGACCATATCGCGAAGTGTGTTGTACTATAATGTACGTAGTTGGCTGTGTTTGTCTTCCACTCTCCAGTATTCTGGTTCTGGGGTGTGACATGGTTTAAGTGGTGGTCCATGTAGGTCTTGAAAATTAAGATGTGTAAGGGTTTTACTGAATAGATGTCTCAATCAACATTTGCCTTTGATCTCTACTCGTGCTTTCTAATCTTCCTGAATCTTGACCCGATAATATGCTCTTATCCTTGATCTATCTTGGTCCTTCCTTATTGCTCCATATATCATTTTCTTAAGTGGCATTATTTCTGATCCTACCGATCAACCAAGCAGAGCACCTCCTGTAAACAAGCAAAAACCTGAGGACTAAACCCAGCACTCAGGGACAACATCCCGAGTCATGCTTTTCGGGGAGCAAGAGCCATCAGTACAGCCAGTCCAACCTACAGAGCCTGACAATAGAACCCTAGTAGGACTCATCCGGGACTTGCTTGCATTATAAGATCGTCGAGGTAATAGTCTGCAGTAGACAGTCAAGCAGCTATGGGCAAAGTTGCTTATCAAGGAAGTAATGCAGCCAACAACTTCAAGTGCATGAACCCTTCTTTCTTTGACGACAGTGAAGATGCTATCACTACTGATGCTTAGCTTCAAGACATAGAGGTTATTCTGGAGGTATCTAGAATTCTAGCCGAAGAGAAGGTGGCCGTTGTACGACTACAATTGTTGGACTTAGCCCACAGCTGGTGGGCGATGCAAGCAGTTAGTTTGGTGATGCCTATCATGTGGGCGGTATTCAGCAAGAGATTTCAGAAGAAGTACTTTGATGTAGTAGCTCGCTATGATCTACAAACAAGGTTCAACAACCTCAAGCAGATGGGAAGGACGGTCGATGGATATACGATCGAGTTTTCAAGACTTAGTCGATTTGCTCCCAACTTGGTAGCGACCGATTTGGACCGAGCACAGCGATTCCAGCAGGAACTCCACCTAGATATTATTCTAGTAGTGGAGCAGTTTGAACACCAGTCATTTGATACTGTTTTGCGAGCATCAAGAAGTCACGAATATACTTCATAGAGGATAATAGATCGATCCGGAGGACGAAAGAGACCACATGGAAAATTATCCCAGTCATCAACACCAGCCCCGACAGCTAGGACATTGACTATTAGAGCTCCTAGGAGGGAGACACCAGTTTTGTCGATTCAGCACTATACTCCGACGTACCCTCAACAACAAACACAGATGCGGTCTTCTGCAGTGGGCTATTCTCTTTGTTGGAAGCCCAGACACGTGATTTTAGAGTGTCACGTAGCACATGAGTTATGCTTAGCTTTTGGAGCACCGAACCACAGAATCAGATCCTGTCCGAATAGAGCCAATTCATCTTCATCAACCCTAACTAGTCCATCGGTTAGGGCACCAGCACCAGTACAGCAGCAGCAGCAGTACCAGCCTCCGAGGCAATTGCTACCTCAGGCTCAAGCATTCTAGCAGTAAAGGCTGCAGCAGTATGCTTAGGCCCAAGCCTAAATTCAGAACAGACAAAGAGGTCACCAGCATAGGGGACCAGCACCAAAAGGACAGGGTCAAGCTATGGCTCTGATAGTAGCAGAAGAATTGGCATCAGGTGAGGTGGTGCCAGGTACCATTCTTGTCAACTCTTTTCCAGCAACAATATCATTTGATTTGGGTGCATCGCATTCATTTATGTCTACAAGATTCATAATACGAATAGGATTGGAGCCTGAATCATTATCAGTAAGACTCAATATCCTTAGTGGTAATCATCTTATGTGAGTAGATATGGTCTATTCCTCGTGTCGAATCATAGTTAGCGGTAGAGCGTTACGATATGGGATTTAGGAGACGGTAGCAAGCCTTCTCGAGAATCGGTGTCCATATATTGTACAAGAACTACAACGGGACTTACACAAGATACACCAAGGTAAACAAGGAATAACATCTCATGACGAGATCTACAAATACTGTGACCAATGTGTCAAAAAACAAGTACATCTACACTAAGTACCGGAAACATACTAAATATTATAAATAAAAAATTATCAGAGAATGTACTCGTCTGCAAACTGGTGTGATGTATCAATAACGTCCGATACGGCATCTCGAAGACCTAAATGTGGAATGTTGTATCAAAATCATGTTTGGATTTGAAAATAGACCATACTAGTCAAATTCTAGGTCAAATGGTCAATTCTAGGGCAATGGTCAAACTTAGTCAACTTTAAGTCTAACTAGTCAAAATGACCAACCTTAGTTATTACTTAGTCAATACTAGTTGTATCTAACTAACCTATCTATCTAACACAAGCATCTACAATATAGGATACTAGGATACCCTTGGTATCCATATTTACATTAGCACACTTAAATGTATATAACATATACATATATATGAATGGATACCTTATATAGGACACTCTCCTATATGAAATCATCTATATATATATATATATATATATATATATATATATATATATATATATATATATATATATATATATATATATATGGTAGGTAGAACAATATCCTTATTGTGACAGTGTACCTAGGTATACCATTGTAGGATTCACAATCCTACTAGCCAAACATTAATATAAGTTACATATATGATACTATCCTATATAATATGTGTATAGACACATTCCTACCTATTACTAAAACCCTTTTTTTTCTAAATCCTATTGAATTTCAAAGTGCTAAACCCTGCTCTTACCTATACATGTACCCGAACCCTTACTCCAATCCCCATTTCATACATACTTATCTCAGATAAAAACCTACATGGCAGCATATATATTACACTATGCTATATATATATATATATATATATATATATATATATATATATATATATATATATATATATATATATATATATATATATATATATATATATTGTATATATATATATACTTATATCTATATAGACTCACACACATATACCTCTATCTGACACTCTAGTCCAGTCAAAGTCGGGACTGTTCAGTCCAATGAACCCTCCTTCAGTTTGATGGCTGCAGCCTAACATTCCCCACCCAGGTTCAAGTATAACCCAAAAATCTAATTTCCACTCCCTCATATCCTACAAGCCTATATTGTTCACTAGAGATAGGGATCTCAAAAAACCCCTTCCTTGTACTTCGCTCTAAGTTCTGTTGAAACTAAACTGGACTTCACCTCTCTCTGTCCTTTATACATCCTATTGAACTTCAACAACTCCCCTACTCTTCTGCTGTTTCCCGACCCTCTTCATGTCATAGTAACCAACTTCAAATTTCGATATCTGTAGTAAATGAACAGGCCCCATGTAGACCATGCTTTAATGTCATAAAGATACATTTAATATGTATATACTTGTAAGTTATAGGTAGATACATATACAAGGTATCCTCATGTACCCAACTCTCCTATTTAGTCCCTATCTCACTGCATATGCCCAGTTTTTAAAGTTTAGATCATCAACTGAACTAAATCCCCTTTATTAAATCTCAGTTCAGTCCCAATGGACTAAATCCTTTATATTTGACACTCCATCAGTCAATGACTGATGCTAAATCATCCCAAACATTTTCTAGTCCCCTGCATCAAGCTGAACCCAAGTTAGTCCCCATGGACTGATGCAATATCAGTCTTTTGACTGTACTGCAATGCAATGGAAGATACCCCCCCATATGTCCTTCTCTCAAATCCTGCCTTTGTTGCTAAATACCATTTCCTCTCCTATCTCTGCACAATTGATACAAGTATCAGTGGTAATCTGATACAGGGCAGCCCCCCAACTCAGTCTAACCTCCATTCAGTCTTTGGACTGAACTTAAAGTCCAGCCCCTATGTGGACTGATTCACTCTCCATATCAAATTCCTCCATCATTCATATATGACATTATAGCTTCACATGTGCACATTTACATGACAAGGACTATACATTATATATTATATATATATATTATATATATATATATATTTTTTATATATATATATTATATATATATATATGCAACTAGAGACGATGTTTTCCCATTTCTTTTGGGACTCTAAAGAAGGGATATATAAACATACATGGCTCGGTTGGAACAAGATGGCCAAACCGTATGAAGAAGCTGGTCTTGGGCTTGAAGTTTGGAGGAAGTTCTCAATTCTTTCACCTGTAAACTATGGTGGAAATTAAAATCTCAGGACAATCTCTGGACGTCGTTCTTTAAAGCAAATTTTGCAAATTTCATGATCTTGACACTGTCTATGCTAATTCTAATGCTTCTCCTATTTGGAAGCGACTACTCCAAGGCAGGGGATTGGCTAATCACCTTATTGTTCAAGATCCAACTGAGATTGACAGATGGAGGTGGAGTCCCTCGAGGTCAGGTTCGTTCTCTGTTTCATCGGCTTATAGGCATACTAGACTTCCTACTACTAGACATCCGGATTTTACTCATGTTTGGAATACTTGTATCCCTATAAAGTGGTCTGTTCTAGCCTGGCGTATACTTCATGGTCGACTTCCTACAGATGATAACATCCAGCTATTGGGTTATCACATTGCTTCACAATGCCACTGTTGTTCGAATCCTGCACAAGAAACAATAGAGCACATATTTTCGGAGGGAGAGTTAGCTCAGGCAATCTGGGATCAAATGCAATTGGGATTCTCAATCAGGTGTAAGATTCACTACTGCGTAGACTCAGGCGATGGTGGAAACGGCCATTGATACATCTAAAGGAGATTATTGTAGGTGCTACACTATGGGTTATTTGGAAAAATAGAAACAAGTGGCGCTATGAAGGATACAAATTTACAGAAATTCGTATGGTCTCTGAGATTAAGAGACAGGTGAGCAAGGCTATGGTACGTTGTAAGCATGTCAAGACTATCCCGCAGTTTTTGGTTTAGATTTCCTTTTGTATTTCGTATCTATGGATACCTATGTAACCTGAGTTGGTACTCACTCTCATGATCAATAAAAATCTAATATATATATATATATATATATATATATATATATATATATATATATATATATATATATATATATATATATATATAACAGCACCGCGTTGCCCTAGAGAGCGTCGCGCCAGGAGATTTTGATAGATCACACCTCCTTTCCGACTCCGGCTAGGCCATTGGCCGGGCCGACGTCACCTAAGGATGGCTAAGTCCTTTGTCGATGCAGTCTCCGGTCGGGTTGAGGAACCTCCTCGCCTGGCCGCTAGATCTGTGCCAACATACAAAGGTGCACCTGCTATCTCCTTCTCTGATGATGAAGAACAGACCTTGGCATCTCCCCTTCGTTTTGCTCTTGTGGGTAAATTTTCCCATAGTAAGCCTTCCATTGAGGTCATTCTCAAAGCTCTCTCTGGTTTTTAGTTCAAAGGAGACATCAAGGCAGGAGTCATCGATCGCAAACATATCCTCATTAGGCCTTCTGTTGAGGTAGACTACCTTCGTCTTCGTTCAAAAGACACATGGTTTATCTCTCGAGCTCCGATGCGAGTTTTTAAATGGGAACCAGATTTCTCACCAATGTTCGAATCCTCTCTTATGCCAGTTTGGGTGGATCTCCCTGACCTACCACATCACCTATATGCAAAGGATGCTTTGTTCGCTATCACTTCGGCTATTGGCACACCGCTAAAAATCGATAAAGCTACGGCGGATCTATCTCGTCCGAGTAGGGCTCGGGTCTTTGTGGAGGTAGATGCGAGTAAGCCAATACAACATCGCATTCGGATCAATCGCTCGAGAGGAAGGAGTTTTTGGCAGAACATAGAATATGAGTACACACCCTTATATTGTTCACACTGTCATCATCAAGGTCATCTGATGACTGCTTGCAAACTGAAAAATAAAGGCAAAGAAGTTGTTCAACAAGACGCACAACAGCAGACTGAGGGTGAGGCGTTGGCTATGAGGCCAGGGTCGATGGGATTGAAGGTCACATCTATACTGCAGCGAACAAATGAGGAGCGACGTACAGAAGCAGGTCCTTCCACACTAAATCAGGAAACTGCCACAACATCCAATCCCTTAAGCCAAGCCACAAGTCACGACAAAGCTCCTCATGTTCTGGAGGACACTAGCCTTGCCAATGTGCCGTCGGTTGAACCCTCCATTCCCCAAGATCCCCTGCCTATTACTCATGTCGTACGCCTACCAGTGTATGAAAAGACGTCTGAGCCAATCGGGACTAAGCCAAATGAAGAAGTGGCTGTTGCTTCCATTAATGCTGATTCGGTTGGTGATGACGTAATGAATTAAAACAAAGAAGTGGATTGTTGACTTGAGGAGGGTGAACTAGTAGAGCCGTCGAATGAGCAACTCCCTCTGGACCCTCCTGTATCCTTGCAGCACAACATTAGTAGTTAGGCGGATGAAGCCGAGCGCGAAGCTCTCGAGGACGACGGGCAAGCCGAGAGACTCGAGGTGGGAGATGGGCGTTCGGATGACACTAGAGCAGAAGTCGGCCGCCTTCCTCCAACAGAAGCTTCAGCCTCTCAGCAAAAGTGAAGGAAACCCAAGAAGGCGGTGGAGCCTTCCGATCGAGTCACGCGACAGTCTGCAAATAGTGCAATCGCTGGTAAAACCACAACTTCCTCTTATGTTTAATACACTCATATGGAATGTTCGTGGTATAGCAAATCAAATGACTCTTAAAAGGTTCAAAACCTTGGTGAGAATACACAAGATGGTATTTATTGGCATTATTGAACCTAAGGTTGATAGTAGCCAACTTCTTCACTATCAGTTAAAACTGGGGTTTTCGAAGGCTTTTTCTAATGAGAGGGTTAATATATGGGTCATGGCGAAGTCAGATTGTGAGATAGGGCTTCATGATTCATTTGATCAAGCTTTGACAGTATCCCTGTATCATCATAAGCTTCCCGCATCGACATTCTTTACTATTGTTCATGGTGATAATACAAAAGAAGGCCGTCGAGTACTCTGGGATAGACTCACACAATTGCAATCCTCTCTCAACTGTCCATGGTCGATATGAGGTGATTTTAATGCCATTCTGCGGTCGGAGGAGAAAATTGGTGGACGCCTTCCTGATCAAGCGTCCATCGAGGAGTTTGCCAATTTTACTCTTGTCACTAGTATGTCTGAGCTTTAATACTCTGGTAGTTGCTATACTTGGATTAAATCTAAGCAGCACGGTCGTAGGGGTTCACGGTTGGATAGGGTTCTGGTCGACAATGCATGGTTAGACTGGGCGCCTCTCTCTTCAGTGGAACATCTCAACCTAGCTGAATCAGATCATGCGCCTTTGCTTACTAAATATAGATCCAATTCGACTATGGGCAGGAAACAATTCAGATTCCTAGATTTCTGGGTTAACCATGAGGAGTTCAAGCCAATGATTCAACAAGCTTGGCCCTCGGTTGATCATCGAATTGGGATTACTTGCCTAGCTCTTCGCCTTGATGCGTGCCGTAAGGTCCTTTCAGCATGGAGCCGTAGCACTTATGGCAATATTTTTCAGCAAGTAAAGCAAGCGGAGGATGATGTCTTAGCTGCGGAAATACGTCATGAACAGAGCAACTCTTTAGAGAGTCGTCAACAGTTGGCTAAGGCTACTGCCATCCTTAAACAACGGGTCAGCATTGAGGAAGCTTACTGGAAACAGAAGGCTAGGATGAAATGGGACCTAGAAGGAGACAAAAATACTGCCTATTTTTATGGCTGCATGACTAATCGAAAGAGATCACTCCAAATTCATTCTGTTACAACTGAAGAAGGGGCCATTTTGAAGGACAAAGCTTTGATTCATGCGTATGCCAAAGAGTTTTATTCTAAACTCTATCAAAGAGGAGATATTCAGGAGGATAGTGATCTATTATTGAATATTCCTTCTATTGTGACGGAAGAGGACAATGATATACTGATTGCGGCTCCATCTCCTGAAGAGATCATCGAAGCAATCAAGTCGCTTGATCATCATAGCACACCAGGGCCGGATGGCTTTACTCCTCTCTTCTTTATTGCTTGTTGGGATATCATCAGTAAGGATATGACAGAGACAGTAGGTATGTTTGTAGATGGGTTTGTATTGCCTCGCTCTGTCACGAATACTTTCTTAGTATTGATCCCGAAGGTGAAGCAGCCCAAATCCTTTGGAGACTATCGACCAATCAGTTTATGCTCAGTGATGAACAAGATCATCTCGAAGTTATTGTCACGTCGGCTCGCTCCTCTTCTCCTTCAAATTATTTCTCCTGAATAAAGTGGCTTTATGCAAGGCAGAGAGATTGTTGATAACATATTGCTAGCTCAGGAAATGATGGCGAGAATGAATAAAAAGCATAGAGGAGGCAATGCAGCAATCAAGCTAGATATGATGAAAGCTTATGATAGGGTGGATTGGAGATTTCTGTTGAAGGTGTTGCGCAGATTTGGCTTTCACAACAAGTGGGTGGATATGATGCCTCGACTTGTTAACAATGTGTGGTATGCACTATTGATTAATGGAGAATCGACTGAATACTTCCAATCTTTTCAAGGTGTTCGACAGGGAGACCCTCTCTCCCTGTCACTTTTCATCATTGTAGCAGAGGTGTTATCGCGTAGCCTGAAGAAGTTGACAGAAATGGAGGGCTTCTCATCCTTCTTTCTCCTCGTGGTAGTCCACCAATCACCCATCTTGCATACGCAGATGATGTACTTCTTTTCTCAGCTGGGGACCTTCGTTCAATATCAAGAATTACTGATCTATTGTCTAGTTATGAGGCTGCTTTGGGACAACTCATTAACAAGGCCAAATCTTCCATATACATTTTGAAGACCATTCTGAATGAACGGGGTATGGAGTTGGCATATAGAACAGGATTTCAAATTGGCACTCCCCCATTTACATATCTTGGTTGTCCTCTAATGGCTGGGCAACGCAATGGGGGTATGTATGAGGAGCTGCTCAATCGCATTCGGATTAAATTAGAAGGTTGGCACAACAAAATTCTATCTCCAGGGGGCAAGCTTGTGTTGATCAAGGCTGTACTGACGTCCATCCCTGTCTACACATTAGCAGCCTGTAATCCTCCTGTCGCAGTACTTCGTCGAATGGAGAGAATGTTCTCGAGTTTCTTCTGGGGAGCTCAAGAGGGAGTGGCTAAAAGAACCTAGCTCGGATGGGATCAGATAGCTAGAACGAAATAGGAGGGAGGCTTAGGCATCAAAAGATTAGAGGAAATGATGAATGCTTTTACATTCAAACTATGGTGGAAATTGCTGACTCAAAATAGCCTATGGACAACATTTTTCAAAGCAAAGTACTGCTCAACTGATTCTCCATTAGAGGTTGGTATTATTTCTAATGCTTCAAATGTATGGAAGAGGCTGATATATTTGAGAGAAATGGCGCAACACAACATCTACCATGGTAATGACACTTGGAGTTGGGGAGCGCAGTCAAGAAAGTTCTCAGTGGCATCAGCGTGGGACATTGCCAGGGTTCATAGGCCTGTGCTGCCAGACTTTACTCACATCTGGAACACTTGTATCCCTACTAAATGGTCAGTGCTTCTTTGGAGAACCTTGCATAATAAACTCCCTACAGATGACAATATTGTACGTCTCGGCTACAGCCTAGCTTCAAAGTGTCACTGCTGTGTCAATAGTGAGCATGAAACTCTGGAACACTTGCTATATAAAGGCGATTTGGCTAAGGGAGTGTGGGGAGCAATTCATCCAATCTACAATGTTCGTAATCGAGGTCGTAATCTGTTGGAGCGTTTGCGTGATTGGTAGAGGAAGAAGAACAAGCATAAGAAGGAAATTGTTGCTGCTGCTGTTATCTGGGTAGTATGGAAAGATAGAAACAAACATAGATATGAAAACCATGGGTATACTATTGATCAGTTGATAGTAGAAGTTCATAGGCAAGTGGGGAAGGCCACTATCAAATGTCGACACACCTAGTATCTTTTTTGTAATTTGTAATGCTTTGACATTTTCAATAAAGTTTCTGTTTCGAAATATATATATATATATATATATATATATATATATATATATATATATATATATATATATATATATATAATATATATATATATATATATATAACTGAACTAAATCCCCTTTATTAAATCTCAGTTCAGTCCCTACTGGACTAAATCCTTTATATTTGACACTCCATCAGTCAATGACTGATGCTAAATCATCCCAAACATTTCCTAGTCCCTGCATCAAGTCTGAACCCAAGTTAGTCCCCATGGACTGATGCAATATCAGTCTTTTGACTGTACTGCAATGCAATGGAAGACACCCCCATATGTCCTGCTCTCAAATCCTGCCTTTGCTGCTAAATACCATTTTCTCTCCTATCTCTGCACAATTGATACAAGTATCAGTGGTAATCTGATACAGGGCACCCCCCAACTCAGTCTATCCTCTATTTGATACATAACATATATTTTCACATATATATACCTATATATGTTTAGGCCCAATCTCATATACAATATTTATATAACCAATTGTCTACATGGAATTGCGAATACACAAAGTAGTGAGCCAATGCTAGTGTCACATGTCATGGTAGTGGGTGTACTAATGTGTCAAGGTCCATAAACTCCCAAATTGGCACCGTGTCCTAATACAACAAGACACAACCTATTGGTATCGAATTGCAGACACTTTACTAGCCTCAAACACAACCCACAAGCCTATTTTAGCCTATGGGACATTTCAACAAACACTTGGAGTGTCACCCTTGGATTTCTTCCAAGAGTAGCACAAAACCTATCCAAACTTTCAAATGAGGACCCAATAGAGCCTCAAAACTATTCTTAAAGGTTGTCCTTATACATGGGTGAGTTCCTATGGGTCCAATATCAAAATTAGGATTGAAATGACATGGTTAGAGAGTGTTATAGCTATTGGGATTGGTTTCCCAATGAACAATCCAAATGACACAAACCCGACACAAAATTCCTTAGCAAATGGACTCTCCTCCTTGCTCCTTGCTCCACACTCCTTGTGGGCACCTTCTTCTCGAGAGAATGTGTAGAATGGTGGAGGAAAGTGTAATATTGAGAGAGAAATCAATGGTGGAAAACTCTTCTTTTGGAAAAAACTCTTGAATAGGAAAATGAAGGCTAGAATGAATGAAGTGAAATGAAGAGGTGTCCCTCTCTTTTGGCCGACCAAGACAATTAGGTTAGGACTAAACCAAAGTGTCTAACATGCCCTCTAAATTGTCATTTGGCTAATTAAATGAGATATGAAGGGTTGGGGTTATTGTCACTTCCGCTTTCCGTTATACGTATTTTCTTATGCGTATACGAGATTTCTGGCATTTATCAGGTGGACCGTATTTAGACTTATTTTGCTTAGCCCAGTCTTGGTTTAATCTCGACTTGGTTTATTTGACTTGGTTTGGCTTGGCTTGGCTTGGTTTGAGATGGAGAGGGTTGATATATAACCCAACTCCTTCTCTCTTTTCTCCTCATTCACTTCTTCATCTTCTTCATTTACTCCTCCCACCTACCAAGTCCTAGGCAAGTGCAACTTGTTTCATGAAGGAACTCTATTTTTGTTGCTCTATTGTCTTCCTCACGATGATTCTAAGATACTTTAGTACTTAGCATTTTTAATTTCTATGGTTTATTTCTTGTAGATCTAAGTTGGTTGCATTTTTGGTTTTCTTGGGTTTTGATGTACCTAAACTTTATTATTTTAAGTTTTGATTGTTCTTCGTTGTAGAGAATTCAATTTTACCCAAAATGGACCTTTAAAAAGTTAGATTTTAACTTGTTTTGAGGAAGTTATGGCCAAAATAAGATTTGAGTATTTTCTAGTTCATCTGTGCTGAATTTGGCAGGGACGATGAATAGTGCCGCAGGAATAAATATTGCCTCATGGATGCATAGTGCCGCAGGAATGAATAGTGCCACATGGATGTATAGTGCCAGCAGGAATGAATAGTGCCGCATGGATGCATAGTATTGCAGGAATAAATAGTACCACATGGATACATAGTGCCGCAGGAATAAATAGTACCGCATTGATGCATAGTGCCGCAGGAATGAATAGTGCCGCATGGATGCATAATGCCGCAGGAATGAATAGTGCTGCATGGATTGTATAGTGCCACAGAAGGCCACATTGTGCCGCAGAAGGCTGTATAGTGCCGCAGAATGCCGCATAATGCCTATTTTGGCTATTTTTGGCTGTTTTAAGTCCTATTTGGCTGAATTATGGCCAGAATTTCTCCCAACATCTAACATAAAAGTTGTAAATCTTTTCCTTGGCTTCAAGAATATGTTACTAGCTATTTTATGCAAGTTTCTCTCACTCATGATAATATAAGGATAGAACACGATAGTGGCCTATTAAGGCGCACTCTTACCAAGTAACAAGTAACTTGACATGATGATTCTTGATAGTGACCCGTCGTGGTTCACTCTTGACAAGTAACATGCCATGATTGTGGCCCGTCGTGGTACACTCTTGATAAGTAAACCCAACATGATAATCTTGATATGCTGTTGTGACGGCTATCTTGACCTGCTAAATAACTTTTATCTTGACACTGTGGGTGTTTGTGCTTGTATAAGCTACATGTCTCGTCTTGCATTATGTCTAGGACATAAATTCCTGGTTACCATAATCAGGGATTCATATTGAATCTGGCTAGGATAATGACTAGATTGATCATGTAGTTCATGAAGAGATTTTCCAGCTACAAGTAGTCCCGGAGTTTATTTTCTAACAGCACAGCCAGAATTGTTAGCAGATCTTCAGAAGATGGGTATCGAAGTTGTTCTTCCTACCAAAGTGGCATTGATGGCCAGTATACAAGTTCAGTCCAGTATAGTTGAGAGGATTAAGTTAGCTCAGTTGACGGATTCTAAGCTTCAGCGGCGTAGGACAGAATGTGTAGCAGGACGAAGACCCAAGTTATGTATTCACGAAGATGGTACTCTCCGACATGGAAGACGTCTTTGTGTACCCAGTGGTGATATCAAACAAGAGATCATGGTAGAGGCTCATAGTTTTTATTATTCAATTCATCCCGGTGGCACGAAGATGTACCAAGATATCCGTCAGCATTTCTGGTGGAATGGTTTGAAGAGGGAGATAGCCCGGTTTGTCTATCGTTGTTTAGTTTGTCAACAAGTTAAGGCATGAACATCAGAGACCAGTTGGACTTCTTCAACCTTTACCGATCCCAGAATGGAAATGGGAGCACATTACCATAGATTTTGTAACTGGGTTACCTAAATCTCCAGCTGGAAGAGATGCAATCTGGGTTATAGTTGATCGTTGTAGGAGCATAAAAAAGTGCTTCACAAGAAGGGTCAAAGTGATAGATCAGTTTACTCAAATTGATCCCCTTTATGCCAAGGAGAGGCTAATCGCTTTACGCCTGTGCAAGCTGATCGTTTTACGCTTGGGTCTAAACTGGTGGCTCTTTACGCCTATGACTAGCCAACTACTCCTCTTACGCTAGGACAAGGCTGTCTAGTCTCGCATTTAATGCAGAACCTGACATGGAGATATTAATGATAGCATTTACCACAGAATCCAAAGGAATTTGTCTCATACAAAGACCATTATTGTCGTTTATGTGGATCGAGCTACTTTACGCTCACTATATGGTTTCTTTTACGCACAGAGTTTTACACGAGTTTTTACGCTCATAAAACGATGTGTACGTAAAGTCTATTTGAGCCATTTTACGCTCAAGGTTATTCAATAACCACTTTACGCAGGAAACCTATGACAGAGCTATTTTACGCTCATCTTACTGCTTTACGCCCAGGGAATGTTGGGGCTATTTTTACGCCCTATTCTTTCTGGCCAGTTTGGAACGTGGTTTGCCTACATGGCCTTCATGCCACATATTTCGAAGAACGTGTGTACATGTATCCTATTCTCACTGAAATGATGGGACGCGTGTCAACGTATGCAAAGGATGACTCTGATCATGGGTGGCAGTTGTTAGCGTAAAGACAGATTTTGATACTTTTTACGCACAGAAGCCCCAGTCTACAAATAGGACGGATTTTTGACACACACATACACACAGAGACAGGAGAGAATACAGAGATCAGAACTTTGAGACTTTGATTCTCCGGAGCATTCTTCTTCAACTTTTCTTTCAGAACGGAGTGAAGCAAAGCAGAAAGCATTCGGCCTCGCCATCAATGCCCAAGTGCGTCGATACCTTTCTAGTGACTTAGTTCTTCCAAGTTGTTTTACTTCAAGCAGTGATCTTCATCATCATCATATGGTCCAAGGAACAAAGTGATCATTTATAGATCAGACTTCTATAGCAATACTTTCCCAGAATCAAATTTGTACTTCTTGTACTTTTTTCTCGTTTTATTTTCAAAATCCTACTTTTGTTTGGCAATTTTGTTAAGTGAAACAAAATGGCGACTCTGCTGGGGACTACCTTCTCCTCTAACGAGAAGGCGATTGCTCAATATGATGATGTTTCGGTCGGTTCGACCAAGAAGACTCTGGTGGTGCACTTCGACCTGACTGCCTATGAAGAAATGCTCCGAACTGGGGGTGGTTCTCGCCACTCCAATGTTCAAAAGTCTCGCAAAGCACGAAAAGTTTGGATTCCCAAATCCAAAGTGGTTTCTGATCTCTTTGTTGCTTCTGATGACAAGGGAATTCTTTCCACTCCTGTCGTAAGGGCTCCCATTCGTAACGAGGCAGTCCTTACTTCAGAGTTGCACTCAAAGTGTGACGATTTATCTTCCGTTTGTAACGGTGAAGATAATCAGGTTTCACGCCCACTGCGTAAGAATCAAGTTTTACGCTCAGTGGGTAAGAACCAGATTTTACGCTCAGTACATAAGAATGAATCTCCCATTCGAAATGGGGCAGACTCTAAAGTTTATGCTTCTGAGTGTAAGAATCAGTCTCCCGTCGGTGACATGGTAGACCCAAATAAATTATGCTCCTCGCGTAAAGCAAAATCTCCCGTCTGTGACGTGGTAGATAATCAATTTTTACGCTCCACGCGTAAAGGTAAGTCTCCTGTCTTTGACAGTGCAGATAAAATTCATAACGATGTTTGCACATCTAATGTGAATATACCTAAACGTGTGCAGTGTAAAAATGTCGTTGGTAAAGCTTCTGTCCTACACCAACAACCTTCTTATACTGCTTTACGCAAAGTATCAAACTTACAAATTACACGCTATGAAAATGGAGTCCTTCGTGCTAAATCTCAAGATTTACGCACACAACTCCAAACGCGTAAAAATGTACAGTTTGGTTCTACGAATGCAGCCAGTAATCTTCTTTATATACAAGGGACTGAACGTTTTTCCACCCCAAATATAATAAAGAAGAATACTCCATCTGTTCCTTCTGATTTACGTGAATTGCTAATGCAAAAGCGTAAAAACAGACAATCTCCGGTAATATTCCTCCAAGAAAAACATCATTGTGAATATCACCAGGTTGTGATCAACTGTTGTTGTTCGGCTTCAAAACGGTCAGTTTTTGATCGTTTAAGTTTTAACTCGCCTCAACATCAAGCTGAAGACCAAGAACATGAGCTGTCATATGCATCAATCAACATGGCATCTCATGCTAACAGAGGACGACGTCCGAGATGGAACATGTCCCAAACTCCGGGTCAACAACAGTTCAACAGGCTTCTTGATTCCTTTGAAGGAGTATATCAGAATACTCGATCAAGAAGACAAAGACAATTGCAGACTTCTGATTCAGAAGCTGGGAGTACTCAATCTTTTGAATCCGATATCGATAGTGTGGATTCATACTTTTATACTAATCCCTCTATATCTTCAAGAGAGGTTGAATCCTACGCTGTTGGAGATGAACCAGAGACGTCATCTGCTAATATGGAACAACGACTCACTGCCGTGGAGCAATTATTGAAAGACATGCTTAACATGGTGCAAAGCATACATCAGATAATTTTGAATCAGCAGACTGCTCAACCTACAGTAATCACTCCCGTACCAGTAGCAGCACAAACTCAAGATAGTCAAGGGGCTGATATACCTTTGAATATTCAAGAACCTGCTGTTAATCAAAATTCTGCATCTCCAGATCCCATCATTCCAGAAGATGTACCGCCTCCGGTGGGGGTTACGGTACATCCAACGACTATTCAATCAAGCGTGCTTCCTCAAACCAGTGAAGCCATTCAAGTAGTACGTGAACTCAAAGCACAGTTTGAAGTTTTGAGGCACAAAGATCAGCTCTAGAGGTTAGGGATCAAGCAACCTTATCCTCCTCATTGGAATGATGTACCCTTTCCACCGAAGTTCAAGCCACAATCCATGGTTTTATTCGATGGAAAAGCATCTCCCAGTCAATATATCAATTACTTTGATATTATGACTGTACACTTGCAGAAAAATGATGCTCTTCTCACTCGAGTGTTCATCGGGTTCCTGACGGGTTCAGCTTACGACTGGTATCGTAGTTTACCTGATAACTCTATTTTGTCTTTTGACGAATTCAAGGCAATGTTTCTCTCCCGCTTCTATGAAGGAGGTATGGACATGAACATGTCCTCCTTGATAGAAATCAAACAAAAGGAGAAAGAAGATACTCAGACGTTCATTGAACGTTTTCGACAGGCTACTCTAAAGATGCCTCCTGGTATGCCAGATTCAGTGTTGATTGATACATGCAAGATGAATCTACGACCATCCATTGCTATCTTCACAGGTTTCCAATTCACAGATTGGGCTTCGTTTATCATAGCAGCAGTTTCTGCCGAGACCAATGGTAGGTTGGCTCGTAAATACGGGATGATTTTCGCTTCAGAAGACAAAAGGAAGAAAAGTAATCCTGGTAATAATCCTGGCAATCGTAATATGAAAGGAAAAGATACTCTTTTGGTCAATCTTTCCAAGAACAAAATGATGCCGAATAATCAGGAATCTTCCAGGCCAAAGGAAGAATACTCTTTTGACGAAAGTGATATCCCAAGGATATTTCAATGTCTGGTGAAGAGCGGTAAACTTCAGATTCCAGAGCCAAAAAGGCCTAATGAGGTGAATCTGACTGACAATCCCAAATATTGTATCTATCATAGATACATTAATCATCCTACCAGTGCTTGCTATGTCTTGAAAAAGAAGATCCAAGAGCTGATAAATGATGGCGCTATCACTTTAACCAATGATGACCATACAGTTACGACCAATATGGTTTCTCTTCAGTTCGGGGATTTTCCTCCACAGCAAGTCCCAGATGGAATTATTCTAATTTCGAAGGCGACGATGAAGATCGTGAATATCCCGCCTGCCAGGAAAGAAAATGCAAGATTGCTGCCGCTCACATTAAAGAATGGTGAAATCATGTGGGTACATCCTGACTTAGTGCCTGAGTTGGAAAGTGAAGATAAAACTTTAAAATCTAAGAAGGGTAAGAAAGTCAAAACCTGCAACATGATTTCCCATGTTATTCCAGATCCCGATGACTTGGATCACCTATGGGATGGACTCCCTTTAGAAGATAGACTGAAAGGACTGAACATCTATCCTCCAAGTCTAGCTCCTCCTACCAAGCTCAAGCTTACTCATCAGCAGTGGCTAGCCATAAATAGTATTCCTTTATACCGGGCACAACAAATTTTTGCTGCTTATGAAAAGCTCCGACAGGGATTTTTCCTCGTATCCCGAACCCTTCTCCTCCCTTAACTATAGAGACATCTATGCTTCATTCTTCTATAGTTGCAGAGGTTCCTTCCTCTTCCTGTACTGGAATATCTGTCCAAAGTTCACTGCCTATCCACTTGTATAGTCAGTAATCTGTCCTTCTCATGAGGAAGATGGTTTACGACTTTCAAAAGACAGAAGGTTTGAATTATGATAAAGGAATACGTCTTTCTTTACAAATTCAAAATCAGAATTCCACTGCTGGATTGGGTTCTGAAGTTCCTTGTAACGACCCTCACAATAAGAAGGCTAAGGGAAGAAAGACTAAATCCTGTAATATGGTACTCTCTTCTCCTAAGTCTGAAGAAGAAACTTTTGCTGGTACAAGATCTGGAAAAGAGTACCACAAAGACGATGAGGGATCCTCCAAAGAAGCAGAAGATGTAGTAGAAACTCTACCAGTTCAACCTTCTCCTGTTCCTGCTAAACCTTCTGTGGTTGAAAAGGGGAAACAGAAGGCATTACGCTTTGATATCCTATTGAAGTCCGCTTCCAATCAGGGGGTGGTGCTGAAGCCTTACAAGTTTGACATTCTAGCTCAGTTAGCCAATACTCCGGCTAGACTATCTATATTTGAACTGCTTCGCCTTTCCAGAGAAAGTAGAGAGACTTTGAGCGAAGCTTTACTTCAAGCAAATTCATGCTTGGCTCAACTCAAGACTCCTCATAATATACCAGTGTCATGCCCGCAATGTCATAGTGTGATGGAAGCAATTCCCAACATCACCTTTACACAAGAAGATATGCTGTTGAAGCATAACAAGCATGACAGGCCTTTGTGCTACACTGGGTATATTGGATCTACTGAAATTGATAGGATTTACATTGATCCCGGATCCTCAATTAGCATAATTCTTCAGAGTATGCTAAGACCCCTGAGGATTCCTACTAGTGAGCTGACTTACACTAGTACTACGATAGTCGGTTTTAACTCTGGCAAGAGCAAACCACTGGGTAGGATTCGTCTGCAGATTCAGATTGGTGATCTTCAAACTATGGTAACTTTCTATGTTATCAACTCAGACGTCTCCTATAATATCCTTTTGGGGAGACCGTGGATTCATGAGCATAATATTGTACCTTTAACTCTCTACCAATGCTTCAAGTATGTGGATTCCCAAGGAGTTGTGAAAACTGAGTTTGCTGATGTCAATCCCTTCAAGGGTGTTGAAGCCTATTTTTCTGATTCAAGGCTTTATAAACAAGGGCATGTGAAAGATATATCAGACATGGCTGAAGATCAATCATCATCTGAGGATCAGTCTATTAATGAAGATTCGCCAGAGGAGCAACCTTTGAAGATCATAGTCAAGGGACGAATCCAATCCCAACCTATCAATGATCAACATTTGATAATCAAGGTTAAAGGAAGAACTCAAATTTCATCTGAGGGATCAATAAATATTCCTGCTAAGAGCCAAGTTCAACCTTTTATGATCAAGATTAAAGGGCGTACTTCTTGTACGAATGATCCAGAATCACCGTTGATTGTCAATCTTGGCAAATCTATACAGAAGACGGATGATGGTCCACTGTTGATTAATCTGAAGCATAGCAATCAGATTGTAAATGATGTAAATATTGATCATTATGTACTTTCTGATATCAATGAAGATTTCCTGTTCGAGTATATGGCTGTCAAGTTTATTGAGAGAATGACTTTATCTTCTGATAATCAAAGTCATCGATATAAAGACGACATCGAGCTAGAAAAAACTTTATACATCGATCATAAGTAAAATTCTTTCCCTCTTCATACAGATGTTGGGCTATATGCTCAAAGGTTCCTAACATCTTCTCCTTATCTTCTACCTGTGGCCGCTTCATCACAAGCTTGCGTAACTTTTAGACGTCATGAAGAATCTTACTTCGTGGTTCCGTCTGATAAGAAAAACAAGCATCAAATTGTGCTTGGCCTGGCTAGAAATATCCCTGTTGCTCAGGCAGATGAGCTGAAGGATAAAGACAAGAGAGGAATCTGAATTGACAAATATAGTCAACAATCTATCAAGATTATCCAGAACATGTGATATGACTTAAAGACTATGCAAGGTCTCAATCAAGGCAAGGGCAGACGACTACCATTATGTGGTGATCCGTTTTACCAAAAGACTCGTCATGGGTTGGGATATGATCCGTCCCACATGTTTAATGACGATATACAAGAAGAATTATCTTCTAGCTCTTTGCAATCATCAGATTCAGAAGAAGTCCAATCCATTGAAACTGATATGTCTCATTCCTCATATAATAAATTTGGACAAATATTCTCAGTCAATATGGTTCAAGCCGATGATGAATCAGAGCCATTTAAGAATGATCCTTGGGCTCAACAGATGGATACTCAATGGAAACTTCGTTTTGAACAGCGACAGCCACCTACAGAAGATAAGGTTATCCAGATTGATGTTGGAGATAGAATTACGTCCAAACCAATATTCATCAGCAAGAATCGTTCTGAAGATGAAAAGGAAGAGCTGATAAAACTTATCAAAGATTACATTGACATCTTTGCATGGAGTTATGAGGATATGCCAGGGCTAGATCCTAAAGTTGCTACTCATAAACTCAACATTTTGCCTAATATCAAGCCTGTAAAACAACAGCAACGGCGCTTTAGACCAGATATGATGGATGCAATTGAAGCAGAAGTCAAAAAACTGATTACATGTGGCTTTGTTCGTGAAGAACAACACCCAGATTGGGTGGCCAATATTGTTCCTGTTATGAAGAAGAACGGAAAAGTCTGAGTTTGTATAGATTACAGAGATCTTAATACGGCTTGTCCAAAGGACGAATTTTCACTTTCCATTACTGATGTCATGATAGACAATACATGCGGTTTTGAACATATGTCTTTCATGGACGGATTATCAGGATACAATCAGATCAAGATGCATCCATAAGATGAGAAGCATACATCTTTTCGAACACCCCTTGGGGTTTACTGCTATACGGTTATGCCGTTTGGTCTTAAAAATGCCGGTGCCACATATCAACGGGCTATGAGCAATATCTTTCAAGAACATCTACGGAAAATAGTTGAATGCTACGTAGATGACATTGCTGTTAAAAGTCGGTCAAAGAATGATCACATTCAGGACTTAAAAACAGTATTTGAATTGATGCACCAACATCAATTAAAAATGAACCCTACTAAGTCTTTCTTAGGGGTTTTTAGTGGCAAGTTTCTAGGATTTGTCATTACCTCTCAAGGTATCCATGCTGATCCTGATAAGGTTAAAGCAATTCTTGAAATGCGTCCTCCTCGTAATCTGAAAGAACTCCGTGGCTTTCAGGGCCGTATTGCCTATATCAGAAGATTTATATCTAATCTTTCTGGGAGATGTCAACCTTTCTTCCATCTATTAAAGAAAGGGGTATCTTTCGTCTGGGATGAAGCGTGTCAAAAAGCCTTCAATGACATTAAGCAATATCTTACAAACCCGTCTGTTCTGGTACCTCCGGTGATAGGAAGACCATTTTTGCTTTATGTTCGGGCCTTGGATCATTCACTTGGCGCTCTTTTGGCACAGAAAAGTGATATGGGTCATGAACAAGCAATATATTATCTGAGCAGAATGATGGTTGGAGCCGAACACAGATATACTCATGTGGAAAAGGAATGTCTAGCTTTGGTTTTTGCCGTCCAAAAGACAAGGTATTATGTCACTGGACAGACTATTCATGTCATCTCCAGAATAAACCCCATTCGGGTATTGATGAGAAAACCAAGAATTCTTAATTCCAGGTTAGCTACCTGGGCGATGTTGCTCACTCCTTATGACATGATTTATGTGCCTCAAAAATCAGTGAAGGGCCAAGCGTTAGCTGATTTCTTAGCTGCTCATCCTATACCTAAAACTTCGAAGTTATATGAAAATATTCCAGACGAGGTAGTGGATTGTAACATGACTCTGATGAATGATATATGGCAATTATATTTTGATGGAGCATCACGAGTGGGACCTAAAGGCAATATTGTCTCTGGGGTAGGAATTGTCTTGGTTTCTCCTGACAAGATGGTCATATACCGTGCCTATTCTCTTAATGAGCCATGCTCTAACAATGTAGCAGAATATAATGCTCTATTGATTGGTCTCCAAGTAGCAAAACAATTGGATATTGAATTCTTAGAGGCTTATGGAGATTCTCAATTGATCGTTAATCAAGTTAGAGGGACTTATGAAGTCAGAAATCCTGATCTCATCCCTTATCATCAGGTGGTAGTCGAGTTGGTCCAATCATTCAAAGGATTCTTCATTAAATTTGTACCACGTTTTCAGAATGTGGAGGCTGATGCTCTTGCCAGCTTAGCTGCAGACTTGTCTGTCCCAATCCGAAGGCAAAATACAATTACTTTGTTGGACCGAGACTTGTTCTGTGTGAAGAGTAATATGTATATTGAACAAAGTTATATTACAGAGGCAAGTTCCCAGCAGAAAGATTGGAGAACTCCATTCATTGATTATGCAGTTCATAGAATTTTGCCTGAAGATCCTAAAGAAGCTACATCAATTAAGAGACGATCGTTTCGATTCTATTATGATTCATCTTTACATATGCTATATCGTCATTCATATGACGGACTCTTGCTGCGCTGTCTCTCAAAAAGTGAAGCCAAACAAACACTGCGTGAGGCTCATGATGGTGTCTGTGGTGCTCATCAACCGGGTCCAAAGTTGCAAGATCGCATTCGAAGAATGGGGTATTATTGGCCCTCTATGATAGCAGATACTGTAGACTATGCCAGAAGATGTAAAGCATGTCAAATTCATGCTGATTTTATTCATCAGCCGTCTGAATTTCTACACCCTACAGCAACCTCCTGGCCCTTTAAAGCTTGGGGTATGGATGTCATTGGTCCTATTAATCCTCCTTCTATTAAAGGACGTCGGTTCATATTAGCTATAACAGATTACTTTTCTAATTGGGCAGAAGTAGTCCCCCTTGCGGAAGTGAAAACATCTAATGTGATCAGTTTCATCAAGCACCATGTCATTTATCGCTTCGGGATTCCTCGACGGATAATTCATGACAATGGTCCACAATTTGCCAGTCAAGCATTTTATCGATTCTGTGATAAGAATCGAATTCAGAATTTGGCTTCTACGGCTTATAATCCAGCTGCTAATGGTTTAGCTGAAGCTTTCAATATGACAATCATTAAACTTCTCAAAAAGTTTGTCTCTTCTAATAAACGTGATTGGAATGAGAAACTTGGAGGATGTTTATGGGCTTATCGAACAACAGTCCGAACTCCTACCACTACAAAAAACCCTCATTTTCGAAGGCCAAACTTTCTCGGAATAGGCTATGTGCCGTCGGGAATAATCTTTTCCGAGGGTATATGGCCGTCGTATGCCCTCGGAAATGCTTTGGTCGGAAAAGGTAGTTTTTCGACCAACCGTCGGGAATGAGAGTATTAGCGATAGAAACTAACCCCTCGTATTTGTTTTTCCATTATCGGAAATGAGCTTTATGAATATATGACGGATGGATATTTCCGATAAGTGTACGCCTTCGCAATTAATGAATTGGTAGTCACAAATGTTTACAAACACGACGAACATTTTATTTTCCGACTACGTTTCCGACAATTACTGTTTCTCGAAAATACTATTTGCGATAGAAGAAAAACAATTTAGTTGCTCGAAAAAATGATTGTAAGGTTATTTCCGACAAAAGGAGATCCTCGAAAATGTTTGAGATTATTTGCGATGAAAGAAAATCGTCGAAAATTAAAGTATGTGTAATCAAAATTATTTTTTTTGCGATAATTTATCTTGTAAAAATTTTTGTCGGAAATGACGATTAAACATCATTTTCGATGTACAAGGGTTGTCGTAATTTTGTTTTTCCGATAGCAATAGTAACTAGAAATATATAAAAAATAACATCGGAATTATGTTTTTACGATGTCTATATATGTTGGTCCAAAATTTCGTCAAAAATGGTACATGTCATGACAATTACTAATTCCGATAGAAATAATTGTCATAAAATAACTAACTTTTCTCATAATTTAAATTAATAGTAAAGCATGAATACATTGACAACTAAAGTAAAAGATAGTCTTCTAATCATTCATTGATATGAAAAAAAGTGTCACAAAGAAAATAATGTATTTTATGTACAATAAACTTGTAATGTCAAATCTAATCTTTTTCCAAGTCTACGTATAGCAATATCAAAATAATTGTATGAAACTGAAGCTTGCTTGAATTATTCTTCAACGTCATCGCTAAGATTAGCATCCGAACCATTACTTCCAACGTTATCCTGCTACAACAAAAAAAATCAATAAGAACTCATGTAATTTAAATGAAGTTAAGATTTAAACTCAACTTGTAACTTATAAAATCGTAAAGAAGTGTACATACCGCATATGGTGATTGTCTTGCACTATGATCAGAATTTTGGATATTGTTTAATAACATTTGAAATTGTTCTTGCAGAGTGCTTAATTGACCTTTCACATCTTTCAGCTCATCTTTTAATTGCTGGTGATTTTCTTCACGTTCAACACACCTACGCTTGTTGCAACTTTGGCCAGATGAGTATAAATCTTTACCTTTGAAACCACCCCCCAATCCAAGTACACGACCATGACTAGGTACGATCACCTCTCTCTATATATGTCCCAGTCATTGACATTAAGATTTTCTTTTATAGCAGTACTTTTTTTGTTTTCCATCGCTTCCAGCACAATAAAAATTACTACAATATTATATAACATCTCGATAGAATATTACGAACACACTAAATTAACAGAATATGGTATGCATTTAAAGAACACAGTGAAGAATAAAAAAGTTGGCTAACATACATAGATTTCTTTTGCCTTCTCACTTCGCCAAATTTCTCCTTCTTCCTCCTTTCCCTTGCTTATATGAAACTTCTTAAAACATTCAATTGGACTAGGTTCAATTCCAGTTTGATCAAGCTGTTAAGAGAAAATATTATTATGTTTTTCTTATTATATTAAGCTAATACCTGAAAAATCTTACCTCCCACAAACTGAAGCAACAAAAAATATGCAAAAAAATATATATAGACATGAAAATATACAATATACAAAAAAATTTGGGAGCATTCTACTTTTATACCTCATCTTTTTTGAATTTGGCAAAGGAAACTGAACCAGTGGTGTGCACAATTGTTGATTTTCCCCTGTTTGTTTTGTTTGAATTACTTTGATCCTGCAAAGTAAAATAATTCCTCATTTGAATTAATCTACCACTCAATAAATAATTCATAAATATTCACACACAAATACTAGTCATGCCATGGAAAATTAATCTACCATTCAATATAAGAACTCTACATGTGATATGTCAAAGTCCATGTCATGATATAAGAAATGACTTAAATTGATATGTAAAAGTTCAAGTTCATTTACCTACCATTGAGGATTTAACCATTCATCAACCATTGCATTCCATACTGCAGGATCAGGTACATTTTTTGGACGATTAGCATATCTCTCTCCAGTACTCTTATACTTTTCAAATATTGGTTTTCTCAAATTCCACATCCAGTCAGCATAATTTCTTTTAATATGGTCAGTGAATGCAGCCTTCAATTCTTCATTTGAGCATGTATAAGTATAGCCAGATTCCTTAAACCGATCAAACAACACATCCAATTCCTCTTTTGGATATTTAGAAAAGTATACCCATGGCCCTTTAATCTCTTGCTTGAACAATACACCAATATTCCTTACAGCTTCATTTGTAATGATCCTAGGTATTAAAAGCACATGAGTATGCAATATAAATTTACCAAAATAACTAATTAGAAAATTAACTTTTTCATGTTCTACCATGACCGTGTTCGTAGTGTCGTATCCGTAAATGATATAATACACAAAAAAATATGTGGAAGTGGCATTGCTAATCATGACACGATACGAATAAACGAAGGTAAAAATGAAATTACTTGAAAATTGTTACTCCAAGTGGATTTTATATCCTGGGACTATTGGCCGAGTATCTTGGTTGTATCCTGGGACTATTGACCGAGTGACATTTGATCTATATACTATTTTCATGGTCATTTGTAACCTGGGACTATTGGCTGAGTATCCTGGTTGTATCTGGGTCTATTGGCTGGTTGTATCCTGGGACTATTGACCGAATAGCATTGTTAAACATGACAAGATACGAATACACGAAGTTGAAAATAAAATAACTTAAACTGTTACTCCAAGTGGCATTTGTATCCTGGGACTATTGGCCGAGTATCCTGGTTGTGTCCTGGGACTATTAACCGATTGTCATTTGATCTATATAATATTTCATGGTCAATTTTTCAGTTTCACTTGTAGGCAGTTTGTAATTGATTGGGAATAACATCAGTTTTGACTGACTGCAGTCCCATATTTTGTGTAGCAACAACAGTTGGTTATTGGACTGTAGGTTCCAGTTTCAAAGTTTTTGGTAATGTGTATATAGCCAGAGTAATGGTTCCAGTTTCACAGTTTTATAGTTTGTAATTGGACTGCTGGTTGCATTTTGACAGTTCCAGTTTCAACTGCTCTTTCATGCATGTACAGTACAATGCTGAGAATGAGTTCCACATTTGAGTTGCTTAGCTAAAACTTTCATAGTTTCAGTGATCAACATGGGGTGAAACTAAGAAAGTTAGATTTACAAGACTGAAAGAGAGAGATTGTAGATTTACTTTTAGCTAAACTTTCTTAGTTCCCTGTTTGTTTTGTTTTTCTTTCACTTTGATCCATTTTTCTTTTTATGATGTAGATTTACTTTTAGCATTGACTACAATTTAGTAAGATTTACTTGAGTGTATGTAATAGAGATTGTAGGATAGTGATTGTAGGATAGAGTTTGTATCAGAGATTGTAGTTAGATTTACTTGTATCAGAGATTGTAGTGTCTTTTACTTGAGCTTATGTAATAGAGATTGTAGGATAGAGATTGTAGGATAGAGTTTGTATCAGAAATTGTAGTTAGATTTACTTGTATCAGAGATTGTAGTGTCTTTTACTTGAGCGGATTTAATAGAGATTGTAGGATACATAAATGCCATATTCAATGATGTGTAAATGCCATATTTATGTATCAGAGATTGTACTGATTCATAAATGCCATATTCAATGATATGTGTAAATGCCACACACACACACACACACACACAAACACACACATATATAAATCTTGTATCAGAGATTGTAGGATAGAGTGTGGTATCAGAAAAAAATGGTACACACACACGCACATGAGGACATATTGGGGAGGGGGGTTACAGAGATTGTAGGCTCCAGTGTGTAGGCTGTAGTTTGTACTGATACACTAAGATAGGTATTTGTAGGCTCAAGTTTGTGGTATCAGCATCAATCAAGACTGAAAGAGAGAGATTGTAGATTTACTTTTAGCTAAAACTTTCTTAGTTCCCTATTTGTTTTGTTTTTCTTTCACTTTGATCCTTTTTTCTTTTTATGATGTAGATTTACTTTTAGCATTTCTTACAATTTAATTAGATTTACTTGAGCGTATGTAATAGAGATTGTAGGATAGAGTTTGTATCAGAGATTATAGTTAGATTTACTTGTATCAGAGATTGTAGTGTCTTTTACTTGAGCGGATTTAATAGAGATTGTAGGATACATAAATGCCATATTCAATGATATGTGTAAATGCCATATTTTTGGAATATGGTCAATGTAATATGGTCAGGCTTCCCAAAACCTGGTAGAGGTTAGGCATAATATATACTTTTTCTGGACCCCTGAACAAGGAAAGCATCAATCCAAATAATTTGGACACAAAATAGAAACGAGTAATTTCAATTTCTCATATTGTAGTACCTAACTTAACTACAATGTACTGGCAGGAACTTCAGAAGAAACCATTTAATTTATTTGAGATTTCTGCAATGGGACCCAATGAGGTGAAGTGATAATGGATGGAAATGATCATAAAGAATTATAGTGTCCTTCTTCTTAATTGGTTATAATTGATTCTTCTATTTAATGTGTCAGACTACAATCCACTGTTTCTTATTCATTATGAGGTTTCTTTCTTAGCTATGGTTCGTGGTATCAGCATCAATCAAGACTGAAAGAGAGAGATTGTAGATTTACTTTTAGCTAAAACTTTCTTAGTTCCCTGTTTGTTTTGTTTTTCTTTCACTTTGATCCTTTTTTCTTTTTATGATGTAGATTTACTTTTAGCATTTCTTACAATTTAGTTAGATTTACTTGAGCGTATGTAATAGAGATTATAGGATAGAGTTTGTAACAGAGATTGTAGTTAGATTTACTTGTATCAGAGATTGTAGTGTCTTCTACTTGAGCGGATTTAATAGAGATTGTAGTGTCTTTTATTTGGTGAACAATTTGATTATTTGGATAACTCTTTTTAATTACTTGGAGAAATATTTTAAATCATTAGATTATTTGGAGAAATATTTAATTTATTGGTGAATCATTTGATTAGCCTCAAAATCTTTAGGATTTATTTGTGAATTATTTGATTATTTGAAAAAAAAAGGATATTAATTTGGAAAAACTTAAAATCTTTAAGATTTATTTGTTAATATTTCAGTCAAATATGCCACATCTCATCATCAACTGAATTATGTTTGGAGAGTATCAGGAAGCCATGTATCAAAATCTATAAATAGGAGCTTGGAACTTAAGTGAATGTAATCAGATTCAAAAATGTACTTAGCTTGTGTTTTCATTTTCTAGTCTTTCATTTCATGAATCTCTAACCTTCTTCTTCTTCTTCATTCAATAAACCCTAATTCATTCTTCCCCAAATTGTGTGAATTTTCATTAAAATTACACTAATTACTGGGTCTCCACAACCCCAAATTCAATTTGGGACTAGACCTAACATATGTATATCATCAAGCAATTAATTAAAAAACATTAAAGTCTTTTTAAGTTTCGTAAATGTATTTGTTTTCTAACATAGTTGAAAAGAAAAATTATAAAACCAAAAATTCTCCTAACTACTTGACATATGTAAATCCTCAAATATTTTACAATTTAAATTATATTTAACTAACTAAACAATATTATCTAACTATCATTTAGAATATGATTACATAAATTATATTTCTATATTTTTATATTTCAATAATATCGTAAATTTTTATATTTAAATTTATTATACGTGCAACACACGTGCATTTATTAGTTTTTTATAATTTATTTGGTAATTTATTTGATTATTTGGATAATGTTTTTGATTTATTTGGAGAATAATTTGGACTTTTATTTGATTATTATTTTTGACAATATCTTCTAGGTATAGGAAATAGTCAACTACTTCTGATGACAAAAACAATCGTTGAAAAAATGTATACTTTCACCGATGATATTTATGTCCCCTCGTAAATATAAATTTATTTACAATAATATCTAGTGTTTCTCACAATTAAAGTATTATTTACGACCAATTGTAATTGTCGTTGCAATTAGGCCACTATTTACGACGGGACCTGTTTGTCCTCGAAAATAATGATATTCTTTTTCGAGAAAAAAAATCTGGTCGGAACTAGTTTTGGCGCCAACAACTCCCTCCAATTATTGAGTAATTCCGAGAGACAAATACATCTTTTTCGAGAGCACATTCTGCGTCGGAAATAATATGGACTTTTATGAGATACTTTCGACGGGACAAATTTTGTTGTCGCAAATGCTACTTTTTTCGATAACCCTTGTAATTTTTTGTCGTAAATGAGGGCTTTTTTTTTAGTGTACGGGTTTTACACCATTCTCATTGGTTTATAGATGCGAAGCTGTCCTCCCATTGGAAATCCAGATCCCTTCTCTACGAATAGCCATTGCTAATGAGCTAACTACAGAGAATAATGATCGCTTACGACTCTAGGAACTTGGAGGATTGGATGAGAAGCGTCTTCAAGCACAACAGCACATTGAACTATATCAAGCCCGCATATCTCGAACTTTCAATCGTAAAGTTAAAGAGAGGGTATTCAAAGTTGGCGAACTTGTATTAGCTGTTCGGAGACAGATGGTGATGACTCATAAAAGTAAAGGGAAATTCCAAGCAAAGTGGGAAGGCCCTTATGTAATTGAGTCCGTATTTTCCAATGGCGCCTATCGATTATCAAAGCCCATTGGAGATCTGCTCATGATGCCAATCAATGGTAAGTTTCTTAAGAAATACTATGTATAAAAAAAAGGAGAAAGAATGAAAATAAAGCTCCTTTTATTTTTTGTTCGAAACAAAAGACTATAGACGAGGGCCACTCCCTTCGTTATTGAATACATAGTCAGCCAATGCATAGAAGGCGTCGTTTTCTGAACTCATGAAAAATTTACAGACAGCCATCCTCGACGCTTCTTCTTCAGGAGTTTTTCCTGGCTCCACTAAGAAAGCAAGGACGTCTTCAGGTGGCTTGGGCGCAAAAGAGCTTCCACCTATTTCGGTTGAGCTTGATGAGCCTGATGCAGGAGGCTCAATAGGGAACGTCTCAATGATGCCCTCGACTTTCTGGGGGACTTCATTCTTTCGTCGGACATCCTCGGAAGACATTTCCAACAGAGGAGGAGAAATAAGAATGAAGGGTTACAAGCAATTCTCACCTATTTATAGAGGAGGATTACTAATGAACTAGTCTCTGAAATTGAAAACGACTTTTCATTTACGAAAAGACTCGTCCGTTCATATTACCAGGTTCATCCATTTAATTATGGAATTGAATCGTCCTTTCTGTTCCCAAGAAATACGTTGATTCCTCCACCGTTTTGACGTATATGCTCACAATATCTGTCTTCTTATTCCCCAGCTACCAAGGTTTGGTTAAGCTGACTTCTTATTTCTTGGGAAAGGGATTTTATATCTTCTATTTTATCAATTGATTAGAAAGTGGGATTCGCTATTTATCATGTTTCCATGACCTCTGAGTAAATATTAAATCTGTTTTCTTTTCCTATCTATCACTTCTATTTTGACCTCTGCATAGATATTAATCTAATTTTCCTTTGAGTTCATATATGCTATTATGTCCATATCACCTCTGATAGTATCATATACTCTAAAACAGAAAATAAGATTTCATTTATCTATCATGTCCATATTACATCCAGATAGATATAAATCATTGATCATAGAAGAATCATCATTTCCATTCCCATATCATCAAAAAAAGTCTATTACATTTCTTAGACTTTCTTACAAATTATAATGGAAATCTCTTACATTCTTGGATTTTCATTCTATACACCGATGATAACCTAATAAAGATCTATTTCTTCTTTGATCTTCTTGGACGGGTTCGTTGTTGGTGGCAGTTCCTGACTGTCTGAGCTTCAGTGGCAACCAGAACAACAAAAATCAAACTCTGGTCTTCTCTCTCAGACGAGAGGAGAACCCCAGAGTATGGCAGCCCGAAGGCGTGTTGCTGCCAATACAATTGGTGGATTAGTGGCGGCACCTCAAAGGAGATAGGAATGTATCCAGTATTGGGATACGATTCCTAGTTCTGCCGTGAAAGGAACTCTACTACCCGATTTCTTGGGGTAGAGTTGACTCCACCATCCAACTCTCCGTGTATAAAGGCTCTTCCTACCAATAGAGGAAGACCCTTCTATCTCACGAAGAGTTCTGAGTTGTTTGATTTGCGCGTCAAAAGCGCATGAGCTCCATGATGTTGATGTCAGAAGAACGCTCCTCACAGCGTCAAAGTCACCAATGCCATTTCTGAAAAAGCTCTTCAGCCAAGCTTCTGCAGAAAACAACGAAGAAAAAGTGTTTTAGACAGAAGTATCATCGGATGCGTATTAAACGCTAACTGAAAACAGATAGCAAGGCTTTTTACGCCAGTGCTTCAGCAAGGCTTTTATGCCAGTGATTCAGCAAGGCTTTTTACGCCAGTGCTTCAGCAAGGCTTTTTACGCCAGTACTTCAGCAAGGCTTTTTACGCCGGCGCTTCACAAAGGCTTTTACGTCAGTGATATGACAAGGCTTTTACGCCAGTGATTCAGCAAGACTTTTTACGCCAGTACTTCAGCAAGGCTTTTTACGCCAATACTTCAGCAAGGCTTTTTACGCCGGCGCTTCACAAAGGCTTTTACGCCAGTGATATGACAAGGCTTTTACGCCATTTTGATTCAGCAAGGTCTAAAGACACCAGTGATATGACAAGGCTTTTTGCTTTAGCAAGGCTTTTACGCCGGCGCTTCACAAAGACTTTTACGCCAGTGATATGATAAGGCTTTTACGCCATTTGCCTTAGTAAGGATTTTACGCCAATGCTTCAGTAAGGCTTTACGCTCGTAAAATAGCCGTTTTCAAACAAAAATTCGAAGACAGATATGTGCTTACGATCGGACTTACCATTTGAGTCGAATGGTTTGGCTCTAATGGTGGTTGAATCTGCGTCTAATGACTGGGCATACAAAGGAACGCCGTTGGAAAGCTTCGCCATCCTCATTTGTTGGAGAACAACATCACAGAAAGTTATCTTCAGAGGAATGAATACGAGAATATATGAAATATTCTTGGCTATTTATAAAGGCTGAAGAAACTGTTCGGATGAGTCTACTTCGGGAGAAGATCCTATTTTAAGGTCCTCGTAACCACAAGATAGACGCCACGTGTCGATTTGTTTCTTGGGAATGAACAACCATAGAAACAGTTAAAATAAGTGTTGAACAGTTCTATCTACCAACAGATGAGGTCAGCAACAAAATTTTATTTATAAAGGAGAGAAGTGGACCCCTATAGATAAAAGTTTTGCAATACATAAAAACGTCATTTTTTCTCTCCTTCGTTGGGCTGACGAAGGGAGACACCTAGTTCATGCATATTGCGAATCTCGGAGCGGCGCATCAGATTAAGAAACGCTTCGGCATCTCCTGGCCCTTCGTACGTAGTTGGGAGACCACCATCAATGCGACTAAAGACTGCAGGAGTCACTCCAAAACACTCTAAAAGGTTGCACGCTCGCTCAAAATCAAGCCTGGAGCTTGAAGCCTCTCTGATGGTAGTCTCGTTCTTCGGCGCCATGAAAAAACGAGGATAAAGAATTTATCCTTATTTATACAAATCAAAACAACTCTTCACATTCCTCGTTGGAAACTGCTTACTTGGGAAGATGAAGAGACATTCAAAAGTTTCGAGAAAGAAATTTATTGTGACGGTTAAGTATTGACCGACATTAATTTTCTTTTCTTTTGAAGAACACGCCGACTGTTGGATATCTCCGCTTTTACGCGGATGATGATTGCGTATCCCAAATTTTACGCTGGCAGATCAAATCTCAACTTTTACGCTTCTGTTCAAAGTGTTTCAAATTTTGGAGATATTTAAAAACTTTGAAGGGGGTCTTGTAGGAGCGTAAAAAAGTGCTTCACAAGAAGGGTCAAAGTGATAGATCAGTTTACTCAAATTGATCCCCTTTATGCCAAGGAGAGGCTAATCGCTTTACGCCTGTGCAAGCTGATCATTTTACGCTTGGGTCTAAACTGGTGGCTCTTTACGCCTATGACTAGCCAACTACTCCTTTTACGCTAGGACAAGGCTGTCTAGTCTCGCATTTAATGCAGAACCTGACATGGAGATATTAATGATGGCATTTACCACAGAATCCAAAGGAATTTGTCTCATACAAAGACCATTGTTGTCGTTTAGGTGGATCGAGCTACTTTACGCTCACTATATGCTTTCTTTTACGTACGAATTTTACACGAGTTTTTACGCTCATAAAACGATGTGCGCGTAAAGTCTATTTGAGCCATTTTACGCTCAAGGTTATTCAATAACCACTTTACGCGGGAAACCTATGACAGAGCTATTTTACGCTCATCTTACTGCTTTACGCCCAGGGGATGTTGGGGCTATTTTTACGCCCTATTCTTTCTAGCCAGTTTGGAACGTGGTTTGCCTACATGGCCTTCATGCCACATATTTCGAAGAACGTGTGTACATGTATCCTATTCTCACTGAAATGATGGGACGCATGTCAACGTATGCAAAGGATGACTCTGATCATGGGTGGCAGTTGTTAGCGTAAAGACAGATTTTGATGCTTTTTACGCACAGAAGCCCCAGTCTATAAATAGACAGATTTTTGACATACACACACAGAGAGACAGGAGAGAATACAGAGATCAGAACTTCGAGACTTTGATTCTCTGGAGCATTCTTCTTCAACTTTTCTTTCAGAACAGAGTGAAGCAAAGCAGGAAAGCATTCGACCTCGCCATCAGTGTCCAAGTGCGTCGATACCTTTCTGGTGACTTAGTTCTTCCAAGTTGTTCTACTTCAAGCAGTGATCTTCATCATCATCATATGGTCCAAGGAACAAAGTGATCATTTACAGATCAGACTTCCATAGCAATACTTTTCCAGAATCAAATTTGTACTTCTTATACTTTTTCTCGTTTTATTTTTAAAATCCAACTTTTGTTTGGCAATTTTGTTAAGTGAAACAATCGTCTCACCAAGGTAGCTCATTTTTTCCCCTTCAGAATTGGCCAGTCGACGAATCAGCTTACAGAGATGTACCTCAGGTAGATTGTCAGTTTGCATGGAGTGCCAGTTAGTATCATATCAGGCAGAGATTCAAGATTCAGATCACACTTTTGGCGGAGTCTTCAAGAGAGCTTGGGGACTCGTCTCAAGTTCAGTTCAACTTATCATCCGCAGACAGATGGTCAGTCAGAACGCACGATCCAGACTCTTGAAGATATGTTGCGATCTTGTATGCTGGACTTCGATGGTTTGTATAAAGATCACTTACACCTAGTAGAGTTCTCGTACAACAACAGTTTCCAGGCCAGTATTCAGATGGCACCTTTCGAGGCATTGTATGGCAGGAAGTGCAGATCTCCTTTAGCTTGGAATGATGTAGGCGAGAGGCAGATGCTTGGTCCCAAAATGATTACGCAGACAATCGAGGTGGTCAGGCAAGTCAGAGATCATCTTCGAGTTGTCCAAGATCGCCAGTGCCATTGGGCCGATTCCTATCGGCGTTCCCTTGAGTTTTCAGTCGATGACTATGTGTTCTTTAGGATCTCGCCTACCCGTAGCGTCATTCGATTCGACATACGGGGAAAGCTTAGTCCTAGGTACATAGGGCCTTTCGATATTATTAAGCGAGTAGGTGATGTGTCCTATCGTCTCGCTCTTCCGCCATCGTTAAGTGAGGTACATAACGTATTCCATGTATCCCAATTGCGATGGTACATCCCGAATCTGAGCCATGTCTTTGATCATTCGGAATTGGTTGTTGGTACCAACCTTTCATATGAGGAAATGCTCGTATCCATTTTGGACCGAAGAGAGAAGGTGCTCAAGAACAAGACTATTAGTTTAGTCCGTGTTGCTTGGGGTCATCACTCTTTGGGCGAGTCAACGTGGGAGCGTGAGGATGATATCCGCTCGCGATATCCATACATATTTGACTCATAAGGTATAATGTCTTTCTTATGCCTTATGCTTTTAATTTCTTGCTTGCATGAATGATTGCTTGATTGACTGCTAGTCGTAGCTTGCTTATGATTAATATAGCTTGCCATGACATCTCTAGCCTCTTGATTAAATTTCGAGGACGGAATTCTTTTAAGGTGGGTAGAGTTGTCACTTCCGTTTCCCGTTATACGTATTTTCATATACGTATACGAGATTTTTGGCATTTATCAGGTGGACCGTAGTTAGACTTGTTTTGCTTAGCCTAGTCATGGTTTAATCTTGACTTGGTTTGGCTTGGCTTGGCTTGGTTTGAGATAGAGAGGGTTGATATATAACCCAACTCCTTCTCTCTCTCTCTCTTTCTCCTCATCCACTTCTTTATTTACTCCTCCCACCTACCAAGTCCTAGGCAAGTGCAACTTGCTTCATGGAGGAACTCCATTTTTGTTATTCCATTGTCTTCCTCACGAGATTCTAAGACACTTTAGTACTTAGCATTTTAAATTTTTATGGTTTATTTCTTGTAAATCTAAGTTGGTTACATTTTTGATTTTCTTGGATTTTGATCTACCAAACTTCATTATTTTTAAGTTCTGAATGTTCTATGTTATAGAGAATTCAATTTTACCCAAAATAGACCTTTGAAAAGTTAGATTTTGACTTGTTTTGAGAAAGTTATTACCAAAATAAGATTTGAACATTTTCTAGTTCATCTGTGCTGAATTTGGCAGATACGATGAATAGTACCGCATGAATAGTGCCACAGGAATGAATAGTGCTGCATGGATGCATAGTGCCGCAGGAATGAATAGTACCGTATGGATGCATAGTGCCGCAAGAATGAATAGTGCCGTATGGATGCATAGTACCGTAGGAATGAATAGTGCCACATGAATGAATAGTGCCGCATGGCTTGCATAGTGCCACAGAAGGCCGTGTAGTGCCGCAAAAGGCTATATAGTGCCGCAGAATGCCGCATAGTGCCTATTTTGGCTGTTTTAAGTCCTATTTGGCTGAATTGTGGCCAGAATTTCTTCCAACTTCCAACATAAAAGTTGTAGATCTTTTCTTTGGCTTCAAGAATATGTTACTAGCTATTTTATGCAAGTTTCTCTCACTCATGATAATATAAGGATAGAACATGAAAGTGGCCTGTTAAGGTGCACTCTTACCAAGTAACAAGTAACTTGACATGATGATTCTTGATAGTGACCCGTCATGGTGCACTCTTGACAAGTAACATGACATGATAGTGGCCCGTCGTGGCACGCTCTTGATAAGTAAACCCAACATGATAATCTTGATATGCTGTTGTGACTGCTATCTTGACTTGCTAAATAACTTTTGTCTTGACACCGTGGGTATTTGTGCTTGTATAAGCTACATGTCTCGTCTTGCATCATGTCTAGGACATGAATTCCTGGTTACCACGGTCAGGGATTCATATTGAATCTGACTAGGATAATGACTAGATTGATCAAGTAGTTCATGAAGAGATTTTCCAGCTACAAGCAGTCCCGTTGTCTGGGCGCTTTAATTGGACTTGTAGCCTGCCGTCGAGTAGGGCACATTTCCAGCACACTGTCATGTGTTGCACCCCCAAGTCACCTAATCAAACTCTCTCAACTTGTGACCGAATAACCTGGATTAAGACTGTGGGGCTTGTGTCTGTTGGAACATCTCGATGCATCTTGTTAGTAACTAGGCTTGTGATAACCTTAGTTAGTTAAAGTATCAAGCCGTACTCATTGCTTGGCCGTGATTGATGGATGGAGTCCCGTCTAGTCTTGTCTAGGCAAGACCAGTATATAGTTATTTCAGCACATTACTGTTATGCTTTACTCTTGTCGATAATTGGTTAGAAACTAAGTTCTGTTCAGGTGAAGGGTTACAACCCCGGTCCTTATTTGGTTTACGGGTTGTAACTTGGCTACCGGAATAGCCCCTTAGTTGTCTTATCGTTTATCACCTTATTTTCTCTAAACTCTTGTCTTTTATTGTCCTTTATATCTTATGTGCTAATATACTGGTTTTAGTTCTTAAGTGAAGCCTCCCTTGTGGCACTTGCTCTTTCTGGGCTGACCCAACTGGTTTTGTATGACCAAATTTTGGAGTAGCACCCGAGGATCTTCCAGCCTTCCAGCCAGATGGTGAATACTAGACGTAACCCTGGCAACGAGTGGATTTTATTTTGCTCTCCCACTCTAATTGTAAAATTATTCTTTTAGCCGTCGAGCAAGTGTTAGCTCGTATTGAATTTACATTCCTGTCTGCCTAAGGACTGTAACATGATTGACAAATCCTAGGGTTGATCATGTATGACTTAAACTCTTACTAGTCTTCGCATTTTGTATGACTAGCTTCATGTCATCTAAATATGTAATGTTTGGGATGCCTTACTTTGTATGTCTGATGATATACCATATTGTTACATTTACTTGCTTGCTTGAGATTGAGACACTAGGCTTGTTCTTGACCATTTGTGACTGTTGGTTTGTAGTAAAACTCTCATGCATCTAGACAGCCGTGACCGTATATCGAGGTAGATTACACTTCTATATACGTAGCTGGCTATGTCTGTCCCTCGCTCTCCAGTATTCTGGTTCATGGGCGTGACAATTATTTTGGACAAAAACCTAATCTCTTAATAATAATTGGTCATGAATAGTTAGTCCAATGGAACTAGTCTAATGAGTTGGTTTATGGGCCATGCCTTGCCAATTATTGGGCTCTGGATTAGTGTCTAGGCTAACCAGGCCACTAACACAAGTCTACAATCAAGCCAGCCTCTAACCCAACCAACTAAACCCAAATAAATTAAATAGATACATATAATATTCCTAAATAATTTTCACAATATATAATAATTTATGAAATGAAAATTTTACCCTTATTTGGAAAACTGGTGGTGACAAGTCTACCCCCCTTAGAATAATTTTGTCCTCAAAATTAAAGGCGAAACCATCACAAAATACAAAATCAGAAACAAATAAAGCTATTACCTCAAGGTTCAAAGAGATAAGGGAATCGCTCCCGCATGTCGTCCTCTCTCTTCTAGGTTGACTCACTCGGAGAGTGGTGCCTCCATACGACATGAACGAAAGGAATGGCTTGGTTCCGGAGCACCTTCTCCATATGATCCAAAATCTCAACTGGCGGTTCTGGATAACTGAGAGTCGGTCCCACCTCGACCTCAGAGTGGTCCAAAACGTGACTGGGATCTGCCACTTACAGTCTCAGTTATGACACGTGGAACACGTTGTGCACTCCCTCTAGTGCAGGTGGTAACTCTAGTCGGTATGTACTACACCAAAAAAGGGATTTAGGAACGGCACAAGTATGTTCCAATTATTTTTAGGAACGGTTAATAACCGTTCCTAAAAGTGGCGTTGCAAATATATGGAACGGTTATTAAGCGTTCCAACCCTATCATTTAGAACACTTACTAGGCGTTCCGATGCCTAGATTTGGAATACACCATTTGACGTTCCTATTCTAATCCTTGGAACGATAATTTCATGTTCCAATATATTTCATTTATATACAAAATATATATATATATATATATATATATATATATATATATATATATATATATATTAGAGAGAGATGGAGAGGAGAACAAGTCAATCAATTAAAAATCAATAACACAAACAATAATCAAAACAAAATTAATTTTATAGACAAATTCAAAGTCTTCAACAAATATTTACAATAAAACTTGAGTGTAGTACACAAAACAAGTGTGTTCATATTATTTCAGGTAATCCTCTCTGGGGCCTCCAGGACTATTGACACTTCCTTCCCTACTGCAAAACCAATTATTTCCTTGTGAAGGTGTCGACTCTGAAGAAAAACTTTAAACCTCTTCCTTATGGTACAATGTTATCATCATCTCTTCCCAACATTGTAAACACACAAAAATATATCTCAGTAAGAATTGTGTATAATGAGTAGTGGATGAAATACTAACGTATTTCTAGAGAAAACAATTTTAGCAACCTAGTTGTCATTCGATAAATGTCTCAATTTCTACCCAAAATGCTCAACAATGATAATACACCATATGCCCTTCCTACTATTAGGCTCACATGTACAGAGTTTTATAAATATAGCTCATAAAAGGCTATCAATATAAATTAAAAGTGTAGATACAAAAGAAAGATCAATATATCAAGGAGGAATAAGTACAAAAGCCGAATCATCTTTTCATAGTGTGTGTTTATACCTACATGAAATTATGTTGTACAAAAATACGACTCTAGGAGTCTGGATACAAAAGGGACTTGAGAAATTATGACAGGCTTAAAAAGTTACAATTTAAAGCTATCAAAAAAATATACCATGATCCAGTATCTACTTCTTTGCCTTTGAAATTTAGCCACAAGATGGCTGACACTTGCATTGTTAGAAATAAACATAAAAAGTTCGCTCTAATGGTAATTACTACAATCTTTCAAGCAAGTTGTTGTCCTCTAAATGCAAGAATATTGCAACATGTACTGTTTTTCTTTTTTCCCCTTACATGCTCATGCTCAACTGTCAAATGACTACATATTTCTACCAAAATGATAGGCTTTTCATGCAAAAACCTAAAATAGTGCTTTGTTAATTAAGACCAGAAACAACACAATTATTTTATGAAGCTGAAAAACTTAAGACCACTAGCATTGAAAATTATTACAATATAATGGTTGCCACCTGAAAGTATATAATCCAGATTAGTGAGACATAATTAAGAAAAATAACATACCTTGGAGCTAAAGAAGGTTTCATAAAATAATAGTATGTAGCGAGTGCTTGATTCATGACATAGTTTCCAGTATATTTTGCTGAGCTTGAAAGATATATGACTGTTACGATCAAAGGGAAAAATATGCAAACTCCAACAATCCCAAGCAAAAGAACCCCACCAGATGCTCCATCAAAGTTTAATAAAAAATTGAGCAAAGCAATTCTCATTTGAAGTCCCTGAGACAACAGAATGTGCCTTGAGATATAAGAAATTGGTATAAAGATAACCATGACATAAGACAAGCGACAATAAATAACTCATAAGAAATTAAGCATGTGCAATGCACTACAAAGCATCTAGAAGTTTAAACTCTACCTAATGTCCATCTGGGTGGCCATATTTTTCAAAATTTTCACGAGATATAGGATCAGTCAAGGCCTGATATGCCTTGGATATAGGTTCCATAAAATAGTTATAAGTTTTATCACCTCTATGATGGAGGACGAAGCCCCGGTGATGACCACCACCTTGTCCTCCATGTTCTTCGAGAAGAGGCTGTGGTAGAGCCAGTCCACTCCATGGAGGAAGGGGAGGGTTCGCCATGCAAATTAAGACCATCATCACCATGTTGGCCGGTGGCACCACCAAATTAAAGAGATACAACATTAACTGTCATAATAACCTAAATTTAATAGTACGGAGCAAACTACCATTAGAACCAATAAAGTCCTGGACTACTGAGATACAACGTATAATTGGAACATAGTATTCAATTTATTCAGTCAGAATCTCAATTTATTTAGTCAGAATCTCTTGGATATCCAATGTTAGTGATTGTCACTCTAGAATAGATTGTCAATTTGGGTGATCTAAAACAGAATAAAAAGGATTTTCAAGACCACCTTGATGATCCAAAATCTTACGAAACTGCAATAATAAAATAACCTATCATAATATGCACAGGTTACCTCAAGGAAGAATCCAAAGCACTACTGAGCACACAGCAAGAAGCCCTTTCGCTATGTATCCATGGATAATGATGTCCCACATGTTCAAGTCCTTATTTGGCATGGTCCTGAATAGAATATCGACATAAATTAAATCATCACATGTCATATATATATATATATATATATATATATATATATATATATATATATATATATATATATATATATCAACTGCTACATCTTTAGATTCTATACCTTTTTTAATAGCAAAACCATGAATTGACTTGGCGTGAGGAAATAGGTTCAATATGCCACAAACTAGTACAATAGTTACCAATGTAACAATATCAAGTTATACGTATGATGTCGCATGAATTGCACGAAAAAGATCAAGACCTCCATTGAGTCTTCCATTCTCTACCAAACCATAGATCATGGAATTTCATGAAATTACATTCTTCAAAAGAAGCCTTTGAAACAATTTTTCTGCTGCTTCTATATCTCCACATTGGCAATGGATGAAAATAAGAGAATTACTAATGGTAGAATGAGCAGTCCCCTCGTACCCCAGCTTTACCACCCAAGCATGTACAACTTCTAAATCAGAAAGCTCCTCCAAATAAGAGCATGCCGATATGATGCAAGATAGGCTTACTTGGTCCATCCTGCCGCTCGAGCAACTCATCTGCCTATAAAACAGAGCTGATTCCATTGGGTAACTATTATACAGGTACCCAGTCATTATCGAATTCTATGAAGCGACATCCTTAACTTCTATTTCCTCAAACATGCCCAACGACCTTCCCATATAATTGTACTTTGCATACATGTCTATCAGTGTATTACCAGGATAGACATCAGAGCCAAAGCTCCACTTTATGGCCATACCATGGATGGCCTCTCCATACCAAATTCTGGATACGAGATATGGCCAACAGGACGATCACCAACATCTTCGTATCCACTTCTCCGAACCCCCTAATCATTTCTCAGAATATTCTGATCAAGGAATACTAACATAAATTCATGACAGAAGAACTGATCGTAGAATTCTAAGATATTAAATCTCAGGAAGAATCTGCGACTCGTCGAAGAGAGACCGAGAAGAATGCAATTCGTGGGCTCTCACATATGCAATAAGGAGAGTCGTCCAAGCCGATATTTCCATGATGGTATTGGTTTTGAGGGAGAGGGAGTAAACAGAGGCGACAATTAACGGTTTGGAGGGTTTTGTTTGAGGAGCTTAAGGGAATGGGAAGCAAAGAAAGTCATGTGAGACACTTCATCGAGAGGGTTGCGGTTGTAGTCTGATGAAGAAGGATATGAGTCATTTGGAGGAGAAGAAAAATAATATTTGAATGGTATTTTGTTGGTTTTGTGAGAAAAAATTGGTTTATGGTGATTTTGGAACCACCTCTAACCATTCACGCGCACGCGGAGAAGTTATCGTCGACGACAATCACTAGCGTGGAGGACGGAGGTCCCGATACGCATGCTGCCTGAGAACTCACCGGCGGTAGAGAGGATGTTAAGGAGATTAGAAATTAGAGTTAGTGTTTTCTTATGGTGGAGGAGAGGGGAGGAATCTAGGGTTAGGGTTTTGTATAAAGGAGGGAGATGGTGATAAGGGTCTGGAATGAGAGGGCTGAGAGAATCGAAATATTAAAGGGTTATGGTTTTGCGCTCGACTATTTGGAACGTTATAAAATCATACCTAAATAAACAATTTTAAAAAAATTAAAACTATAATATATTAGAAACGTTTTTTAAGATTGGGAATGTTCTTTTTTCATTCCAAAGCTAGATACAGAAAATAAGCGTTCCAGATTGAAAACCATCTAGTGTTCCTAATTTATCTTTTTGGTGTAGTGATGCCATTGCACGAACCCTCTCAAGGATACAGAAGGGTCCAATAAATTGCGGACTAAGCTTCCCGCCTCCACTAAAGTGAATCGTGTCCCGAGTCATAGACATTCGCAGGAACACTAGATAACCAACCTATCATAGAACACAATCTTAAGACTTAATCTATAACAAACAATCACAATCAGACACAAATACAAACACTAGAAAATCTAAACTATACCTCAAACTCCAAAGGTCTCCGGTGGCTATCGGTCCAATGCCGCTGTCTGTCCTACGTCACCCGAAGTCTATCCCTGATAAGCTTGACCTTCTCGGTTGCATCCACTATCATCTCTGGGCCAAGCAAAGCTCTCTTGCCGACATCAGCCTATGACAAGGGAGTTCGGCACTCCGTCCGTATAGAGCCTCAAATGGTGACATCTCTATACTGGCTTGGTAGCTGTTGTTGTAAGCAAACACTACCAAGTGGAGATAGTCCTCCCAAGAACCCTCGAAATGCAAAACACAGGTACGAAGTATATCCTTGAGAGTTTGAATATTCCTCTTCGACTGTCCATCCGTCTGGGGTTGATATACGGTACTAAACTTGAGCTGAGTGCCCAAGCTAGCCTGCAAACTCCTCCATAAGTGGAAAATAAAACGACTATCCCGATCCGAGACTATGCTCACCAGAAGTACTCCATGCAATCTGACTATCTATCGCACGTACATCTCTGCCAGCCTCTTCGTAGAGAAACCCACCTTGAAAAGGCAAGAAGTGGGCCGATTTGGTAAATCTATCAGCGATGACCCATATCGCGTCCTTTCCTCCTAGAGATCATGGAAGTCCATACGCAAAATCCATAGTAATGTGCTCCCACTTCCACTGTGGAATAGGTAGTGGCTGAAGCAAACCACCTGGCCTCTGCCTCTCAATTTTTACCTGCTAGCACACCAAACATCTAGATACAAATTGGGCCACCTTCCACTTCATGCCAAACCGCCATACGTGCTGTCTCAGATCTCTGTATATCTTGTTGGCACAGGATGCATAGAGTACTGAAAATGGTGCACCTTCTGAAGAACCTCCTCCCGAAGCTCTTCACTCGACACGTATAGTCTGGTACCGTACCTCAACGACCCATCCTCGACGATAGAGACATCATCCAATAATCCTGCCTGCACCTCCGATGACCCTCAGAGTCTCATCATCAAATTGTGCTGCTCTGATCCTGTCCATCAACTCAAACTGAATTTATGAACCCCATATCTGCTTTCCAATTCCAGGGACTATAACCTCAATACCCAAACTCTCCAAATCTGCCAAAGTGACGGTCCATCGTCAAACATATGGCTACCGGGTACCTGCTCAAAGGATCGACAAGCACGTTGGCCTTCTCTAGATGGAACTGTAAGGATATATCAAAATCCTTCATCAGCTCTAACCACCTCCTCTGCCTCATATTCAACTCCTTTTGTGTAAACATGTACTTCAAGCTCTTTTGGTTAATGCGAATCTCCACACGCTCTCCGTACATATAGTGTTTCCACAGCTTCAGAGCAAAAATGACCGCTGCCAACTCCAAATCATGAGTCAGATAGTTCTTCTCATGAGGATGTAACTGCCTGGATGCATAGGCAATCACCTTCCCATGCTGTTGAAAAATGCAACCCAAACCCTTTCCCGAAGCATTACTGTAGATCATGAATCCCCTGGACCCAGATGGCAATATCAGAATAGAAGCCGATGTCAACCTCTTCTTCAGCTCCTCGAAGGCGGCCTGATACTTCTCGATCCAAACAAACTCTACGTCCTTTCTAGTGAGTCGTGTCATCGGTTCGACAATCCTGGAAAAGTCCTATACGAACTTCCTATAATAGCCTGCCAGACCCAGAAAACTCCAAATCTCTGTAACTGAGCTCGATGTAAACCAGTACTTCACTACTAAAATTTTCTTCGGATCTACTGAAATCCTATCACCAGATACGACGTGGCCAAGAAACTCCACTATGTCTAAGAAGAACTCACACATCGACAGCTTCCCACACAGTTGCTCTCTTTTGAGTGTGTCCAATACAATCTTCAGGTCCTCATCGTGCTCCTCTGGCATCTTCGAATAAATGAGAATGTCATCAATGAAGACCACCACGAACTTGTCAAGGTACTGATGGAATACCTTGATCATCAAGTTCATGAATACCGTCGGGGCATTAGTCAACCCAAACGGCATGACAGTGAACTCATACTGGCCATGACGAGTCTGAAAGGCAGTCTTTGGAATGTCTTCCTTCCTCACCTTCAGTTGATGATACCTAGACCTCAAGTTTATCTTCGAAAATACCTTCATGCCGTTCAACTGATCAAACAAATTATCTATCCTCGACAGCGGGTATTTGTTTTTGATAGTGAGGTTGTTCAACACCCTATAATTGATTCATATACACACCGATCCATCCTTCTTCGATACGAACAATACCGGAGCACCCCAAGGCAAAGAACTGCACCTGATGAATCCTTTGTCCTGCAACTCATCCACTTGCTTCTTCAGCTCTGCCAACTCGCTATTGTTCACTCTATAAACATGCTGTGAGATAGGTTCTATGCCTAGCACCAAGTCTATAGATAACTCAATATCTCTGTACGGCAGCATCCCTAGAAACTCCTCTGGAAAGACATCTATGAACTCTACAATCAAAGGATGAGGCAGCTCCTTGTCTTCAACTATAGCTCCATAAATAGCACTATCACTCTGCTCTGTTGCTCCCCTATCAAACTCAAATACTGGCTCCCCTGGGGGACTAAACAAAATCCTACCTCCTCTACAATCTATGCTGGCAAAGTGCCTACTCCAACCAATCCATCCTGAGTATAATATTGTAGATCGGTAGTAGCATTACGAGCAAGCACACACTCAATTCTCGGCCTCCCAATAAAATACAATGCCCCTTACAATCATCACCGACCAGGATAATACCTCTTCCGGTCATGATATTGCAAGTTCGACCGAAAGATTCAGCAGGTATATGATCCTTGAGAGCAAAAAAATAGATATAAAGCTATGTGATGCACCACTATCATATAAAACTGAACCTGGAATAGAATTGAGAAGAACATAACCTACTATAACATCGTCGACGGGCTCGACCTCCTCAATTGCCAGCGCAAACGCTCTGCCATGAGCATCCCTCTGCTGCTGGTGCTGAACAAAATATTGCTGCTGCGTCGAAAGTGGCAGACCTCTCGACTGTGCTGTAGGTGGGCTGGCTGGTGCTCCCGGAGCTGCACCTGCTCCTTGAGTTTTCCTACGACAGTTCGCATGATACTCCCTCAACTGATGGCCTGCGGTACCATAATAGAGGCATACCCCAACCTCTTTCGACAAACCTTTCAAATGGGCCCAGGCTTCTTACAGAAGTGGCACGGAGGGGCATACTGAACATGACGTTGCTGCTGATGTGGCTCCTACGGAACGAACGTTCTAGTTGGGGTCTGATACTGCGATGTCGAAAATGAACGGTGCTGAAGCTGAGGACGCTTAGTAGTCTTCGTGCTGCTAGTAGTCACCAAAAAGAAATCACGATCCCTCTTGGGCTTCATGCCCAACTCTCGCTCCACCTTATTGTAGAAGCAAAAAAAATCCCAGCTGATACAAGGCATAGAAGGGTGCTCTCGTCACCTACCCCTTTCTTGCAGTGGTCCAGATGATATATGACACAAGTTAGTGTCCTCACTACCAACCTAACATAATAGAGGTGCAGGTAGTCAGATGTACATGCCAGCCAAGGATGAAGACATTTTCAGGATAAAATTTAGAAAATACTCTTCTTATTAATCGTGGTTATAAGGGTCTATTACATAGACTTATCACAAGTGCATAAGAAAGAAGTTTCCTGAATCTCATTTACTGGGATCGACTACAAGGTCTTTATTACATAAGTGAGAATATAAATTCCGATGAATATAAAAGAAGGTTCGTCTTCGATGGGCAGCCTTCACAGTGTGATCGTCATGGGCAGAAGGACCATAAGAAAGATATACAACCTCCATCAAAGTCTCCTCTCCACTGATTCATAGCATCATCAAAGCCAACCCTCTTGTCACCAAGAGAAACTAGAGCTCCAATATATCCTGAAGCAGTCATTGGCCCGAGCCTTCAAAGAGCGCAGCAGGTCATGAAGCCCTGAATGGAAAGGACATAGCACAACCTGTAACGCCCCAGTCCTAAAATATATAGGACCAAGTACGTGAACATGCCAGCTGCACATATACAAAGAATACTCCAATATATAGAATCCTCGCATATGCACATAAGCTGTAAATAAATAATCACAGGCTAGAATAACATATCTAATCTCATCACAGCTCAACACAGAAGATAATGAAGTCCAAATAAATAATAGGAGTATCAAAAGATAGCCGGGTGAACATAGTCACTCCAAACAGCTATGAAAAATAGTCTCACAAGATCGGAGTCCAACCTCCGCAAAATAGAAAGAAAATAAGATATAAAATAATGTCCACTAATGTCTCAAATATAGAATAAACTAGAAATCAGTAGTGACTGCCTCGTCATCGATGTAAGATGGATCTAGAGCCGCTCCGTACTCCTGTGGAAAGTCGTCTAATCCTGGAAAGATAACCAGGTCCTCAGGGGACATAGCAAGATACAAAAAGACACCATGCCATATAACTGTGATAATATAATAGAAAGAAAAGAGATGCATGCAATAGCGTGCCTACCAGTTCTACAGTGAAAATGCAGTTAAGAACATACCTTCAACGCATGGGTATCTGGCTCAGTAGCAGTAACTCAGGTATGGCCCCATCAGGATACCAGGGACCTCAAAGCATAACATTCCTCGAATGTCAGAGGCCAGCAGTATCAGTAATAGAAAAGTGCATAAGGACCCATACGTTAAGGACACTGTTCTCCCTACCCAATGCCATGACTCATGAACCTCTAGTAACTGCCAAGTCTTCTAGCATGCAATTCTATTGGCAGTTACTCCTATCCGTCGCACGCTCCATACGTATCGGTGGCCAGCCGACTACGCGGATATGTGTCCTACATATGACTCACAACACGTGGTAAGCAAGTGTCAAGGCCGTATGAGATATACCAATATCTCAATATCAATGGGTGGTCAATAAACTAAGTCAATGCAAGATAAGAAATAAAATAAGAGAACGACCGATAGAGTCGCTTGCACCCAAGTGTGACTTGGACGCACAGTTTTAATAACACGAAATAAAATGCTAAAATAACAACTAAAAATAAGAATATAATAATCACAGAGTAAGGTGACAAGGTATCTTGCCTGGTGGTGCAAAGTGGCAAGTCCAAGAGTAGCAAGTGTCAGCACCAAAACTCACAAATCACAGATGACTCCAAACGCTAAAACAAACATAAAAAATGATCTCGTTGAAGTAGATATACCTAGAAAATGCCTATCCAAAAGTCAAATTCTGGAACAGGGGCAAAATCGTAATTTCGGGTCAAAACGATGTTCGCCGTTGGACCCGTTTTGCACCAAAATGCGTGCCAAAGTCTATGCTCTCTAAAGTCGTCAAACTACATGTCTACGATTTTAGTTTGAGGAGAGAAACTCAACGGTATGTCCAGTTTTGGATTTCGATGAGCCGTGTACAAATTCGTCCGTTTGAGTGGGTCACGGGCCCGCCAAAATTGGGTTCCGATTTGACCTTCTCAGAATCGAACCAAACTTGGCATGCAGGACCAGAATTTCGATCCGGACCTGTTGGCGCAAGTTTCATCTCGATTCGACGAATTTATACGAAGTTATGGACAAGTTTGCAAAACGTCGATACGGGGGTATCTCGACGGATATACGTTCATTTCGTCGCACACACGCGACGAAACTGAGTTCCGTCAGTTCCCACACGTCGGTAACGTCCATACACGTCTTTCGATGCGTATAGCACGCGACCACGTCGCCCTGTTTGTCGGGGCATACGTCGTATCGTGAAAATTTCAGAATTTTACTATTTCGAAAACAGTTTTTTTTACCCAAGTTTAACACGAATTAAATTCTTGCACAGAAATCTAAATACCGATCTACCAGTTACGTTTCCATCGTGGTTATGTTGTCTTTACCTGTGTTCAATTAGTTTTACAAAACTGTCGAAGGATCGCCAAGATTTTGGTTTCCAATTATGCATCTGGGACTGTCCTGAAACTGTTCGGTTTCGACAGTTTTTCGGGAATTTCAAATCAGTCTCCTGAGGAATCTGGTCGAGTATTCTCCAATCCAGTTGGAGGACTCCTAGATGGTTATATTGGTTATCCCTAGGAAGTTACGATACTAGAAACGGCTAAGCACGGAGGAAGAAATACTGGGTTGAAAATGATACCTTGCGGTTGATCGAAAACAGAACTCCCTCTGTTTTCTCGCGAACTCGACTCCGGCAACGTCTCCGGTTGACGACGGTGGTTCGCCGGCGACTGGGGTATGCGCGGGGAGGTCGGCGGCCTTGGGGTCGAGGTAGAGAGGAGATGGAAATTATGGAGGGTTAGGGTTTTGGTTTAAGCGGAAATATATATATCCGTTGTTGGCCTATTTCAAATAGGAGATGCTAAGGGGCTCAGGTTCCTACTCTGAGTAGCAGTTGCTGCTAAGCCCAACATGGGGTGTATTAGGAAGGGGTCGGGGTCCCACTGCATTGCAGCTGCTGCTGCGTGAAATTTCGTTTGGGAGGGGCTGTGGTGGACCGGCCCACGTGGCTGGTCCCCTCCACTTGTTTTATTATTATTTTTTTCCTTTTTACTGATAAGTAAGCGCCTATAAGGCTATACTGTCATTGAATGGCTTGGCCGCCCCCCCCCCCTTGCTGGGGTTGTTGGCCGAGCCACTATTACAACTCTTTTTTTTGTTTTAACAACTATAACTATTTATATTATATATATATATATATATATATATATATATATGTATATATATATATATATATATTTTATATATATATATATATATATATATATATATATATATATATATATATATATATATATATATATATATATATATATATATATCAAATATAAATATATATATCTTTAAGCACGCAATAAACTCCTAAAAATTTACCAATAAATTCCTAAAATTTAGAATTTACTATATACCTTATTTAATCGAAATATTAGCAGCACATATGTAATATATACACACGCATTCATATTTACGTACCTATACAAAATAAATTCTAAACAATATAACAAAATAATTTTTAAAATAATAAAATAATTAGAAATTTTGGGGTTTTACATCCTACCCAACTTAAAGGAAATTTCGTCCTCGAAATTAAACTAAGGTCGGGGGATCAATGCAATGCATGGAAATATAAATGCAAGACGTACCTTCACTTTCGAATAAATACGGGTAGCGGTTTCGGATGTCGTCCTCGCGCTCCCAAGTAGACTCCCTTGGCGAGTGATGCTTGCATGCCACGCGAACCAATGGAATAGATTGATTCCGCAACACCTTCACTCGACGATCGAGGATACCTACTGGTTGCTCTTCGTACGACAAACTCGGTCCAACTGTGATCTCGGAGTGATCAAGCACATGATTGCTGTCCGCCACGTACCTCCTCTGCTGAGATACGTGGAATACGTCATGTACTCCCTCTAGCGACGGTGGCAAGGCCAATCTATAGGCAACTCTCCAACACGTTCCAATATATCGAAAGGCCCGATGTACCTTGGACTCAACTTGCCACGTCCTCCGAATCGAATCGTGCCTCTAGTGGGGGATATCTTCAAGAACACATGGTCACCCTCTTTGAACTCTAAGGGTCGACGACGATTATCTGCCCACTGCTTCTGACGATCATGCGCTGCTCGCAGGTGGTCCTGGATCTTCTTCACTGTCCCCACTGTGCTCAAGACCAACTCGAGACCTAATAGCTGTCGCTCTCCTATGTCGCTCCAACAAACAGGAGACCGACACTTCCTCCCATACAACGCCTCAAACGGAGCCATCTGAATGCTCGCTTGATAGCTATTGTTGTAGGAAAACTCAACAAGATGAAGATGGTCCTCCCACGAGCCGCCAAAATCAAGCATGCACGCTCTCAACATATCCTTTAGCGTCTGTATGGTACGCTCCGACTGACCGTCTGTCTGTGGATGGTATGATGTGCTAAACTTCAATCGAGTACCCAAACTCTCTTGCATTCTCCTCCAAAAGTGTGAGGTGAATCTTGAGTCACGGTCCGACACAATACTAACAGGTACACCGTGTAATCTTATAATCTGCTCCATATACATCTCCGCCAATACCTCAGTCGACTGGCCCACTCTAAAAGGTAAGAAATGGGCTGACTTCGTAAGTCTATCAACAATCACCCATACTGCGTCACGTCCCCTAGGACTCTGAGGAAAGCCCGTGACGAAATCCATAGTAATGTGCTCTCACTTCCACTCGGGAATGGGTAGCGGCTGCAATAATCCGACCGTCCTCTGGTGCTCCGTCTTCACTTGTTGATATACCAAGCACTTGGCAACAAAACGAGCTATCTCCTGTTTTATTCTGTGCCACCAATAATACTGTCGTAAGTTACGATACATCTTGGTCCCTCCGGGATGAATGGAGTATGCCGAACTGTGAGCCTCTGCCATCAGCTTCTGCCGTAGATCTCTATTGGAAACATAAATGCGATCACCACATCGCAATATCCCATCGGTGTGGATCCTCAATCCTGTCTGCTCTCCTGCTTTAGTCCTCTCCTTGAGCCGTCGAAATCTAGCATCATTAGGCAATGCTGCCTTGATGCGCTCTACCAAAGATGATTGTACTTGAAGGTTGGCTAATACGCCGTCTGCTCCCGGCAGTACTACCTCAATACCAAGCTGCTCCAAGTCTCTAATCAATTCCTTCTGTGTAGTCAAAAAGTGTACCATGGGCTTACGGCTTAATGCGTCTGCCACGACATTAGCCTTGCCCGGATGATAATGTAGCTCGATCTCATAATCCTTCATTAACTCCAACCAACGTTGCTGTCGCATATTCAACTCCTTTTGTGTGAACACGTACTTGAGGCTCTTATGATCAGTGTAGAAATCAACCTTCTCGCTATACAAGTAGTGTCTCTATAGCTTCAAAGCAAAGATAACCGCTGCGAGCTCTAGATCGTGGGTCGGATAATTCTTCTCGTGCACTCTCAGCTGTCGAGATGCATATGCTACTACCCGACCGTGCTGCATTAATACACATCCTAATCCCTTTCCGGATGCATCGTTGTAGATCATAAATCCTTCTGGGCCCGATGGTAGTGTCAAGATCGGTGATGTGGTCAATCGCTTCTTCAACTCATCAAAAGCGGCTTGACACTCATCTGTCCATTCAAACTCCTGATCCTTGCAAGTCAATCGAGTCATAGGCTCCGCTATTCGAGAGAAATCTTCTACGAACCGTCGGTAGTAACCCGCAAGTCCGAGGAAACTTCTCACTTCAGAAGCTGTTGTGGGAGCGGGCCATGATTTGACTGTTGTGATCTTCTCTGGGTCCACTGATATACCATCTCCCGTAACAATATGACCAAGGAATGATACTTCCTTGAGAAAGAAATCACACTTGCTAAGCTTCGTAAAAAGTCGCTCGTTCCTCAATGTTCCCAAAACTATTCGTAGATGCTGCTCATGCTCCTCTTGACTCTTGGAGTAAATCAAGATATCGTCTATAAAGACTACTACGAATTTGTCCAAATATGGGTGAAAGATCTTGTTCATTAAATTCATGAAAACTGCGGGAGCATTGGTCAAACCGAAGGGCATGACCAAGAACTCGTAGTGTCCATACCTCGATCGAAAGGCCATCTTGGCCATGTCTTCCTTCCGAACCTTCAATTGGTGATAGCCCGATCGTAAGTCAATCTTGGAGAATACTTTTGCTCTACTCAGTTGATCGAATAAATCATCTATACGCGGCAAGGGATACTTGTTCTTCACCGTCACTGTATTCAACGCTCTGTAGTCAATGCACATGCGCACTGTCCCGTCTTTCTTAGGCACAAAAAGAACGGGTGCTCCCCACCTTTCTCTAATAAGTCATCAATCTGCGTCTTCATCTCTACCAACTCCTTGGGTGCCAGACGATATACTCGAGATGAAATAGGCTCGGCTCCGGGAATAAGCTCAATAGAAAACTCAATATCTCGGTCAGGTGGTAGTCCTGGCAACTCCTCGGGGAATACATCCTCGAACTCGGTGATAATAGGGTACTGAGGGGTGTCATGCATCATCATATGAGTCCCCGATATGGGTGCATCACAACTCTCTCCGTCTTCTTTGGTGAACTCAAACTCTGCCGCATTCGGTGGTCTAAAGATAATACTGCTCCTATGGCAGTCTATGAGCGTAAAATGCTGGCTCAACCAGTCCAATCCAAGAACCACATCAAATATCGGCATAGAAAATACAAGAAGTCGTGCCATCATCTCTCTGCCATTTATTACTACAAGATAAAGTCTACAAACACCACTAACAGGTACAACTCCTCCTCCAGTAAGGATTTTAACATTCTTAGCTAATGGTGTGATGGGAATGCTGTGTCTAGTGGCAAAACTTGTGGCTATGAATAAATGAGTGGCTCCAGTATCAAATAATGTAATAGCAGGAAAAGATGCAACTAAAACCATACCTGCTATAACCTCTGCCTCTGTCTCTATATCCTCAACAGCCATTGAGAATACCTTTCCATGATTTTGTCCGGGGCCCTGAGCTCTGGCCCTCTCGAACTGTGCTGACTGAGGTGGTAATGGCGGGCGAGGTGCTCCTGCCGCTGGCTAGGGTGCTGGAAGTGCTGGGGCTAAGGACTGCTGTTCCGGACAATCTTTCACTTTGTGCTGTCCTGATCCGCATCTCAAGCATGATCCAAGTCGAATTCGATAGTCCTTCAAGACGTGTCCCTGCTTCCTGCAAAAGTTGCAGGTGGGCTTCTGATAAGGTGTGTGCCTCTGCTGGAACTGTCCTGTGGCCCTCCTAATAGGTCCCCCCTGTGTAGCTCGGGCTGGTGTAACTGTTGGTGTATGACGCCTCGATGTCTGCTGCTGTTCCTTGCGAAGAATCTTCTGAGCACGAGCTTCTTCCAAGACAGCTGAATAGGAGACTCGAGACTGAGTAGTCGTATAAGACTTGAGCTCTGGTGCTAGCCCCTGGTGAAATCTCCTCGCCTTCTCTAACTCGGTCGGAATCAATCCCGTACCAAATCGACTCAGGTGGTTGAACTCTGAGTCATACTCATCAACTGTTATATTCCCTTGCTTCAGATGGAGGAACTGGTCATAGAGGCCATCTCGAACATGAATAGGGAAGAATCTCTCATAAAATGCATCATAGAACTGCTTTCAGGTGATCCCAGTGCCTAATCGTCTCTTTTTCGCCTTCTACCAGTGGTGTGCATTGTCTTCTAACAGTAAGTCCACTGCTGTCATCCAATCTCGAGCTGGCAACTGGGATGCCTTCAGTAGCTTCTCAGTACTAATAAGCCACTGTGACACCTCTAATGGCTTCTCTGTCCCTCTAAAGGCCTTGGGATTCATATCTGTGAAATTCTTGATAGAGCCTTCATAGGGATGCAGAGCCGGTGCTGGTACTGGTGCTGGAGGTGGTGGTGGAGGTCTAGCCATAGCTGCCATTATCGTCTGTCTCATCAGCTCAGTCTGCTGCCACTGAGCCTGCATCATGGCATACATAAACTGAGTAGTAGGGCTCCCATCAGTCGGTGGTGGAGGCATCTGAGGTCCCGACTGTGGCGAAAACTGCTGAGGGAATGGTGGTGGAGGAGGTAGTGGTACATTCCCTCCCGGTGGCATGGTAGTAGTCTGTCCAGCCTGGCTGCCTGGGAGTGCTGCGACCTCTGGAAACTCTGTCGTCGGTGTCGTAGTAGGCTGCGACAATCCTGGCTGGTAAGGTATCGCTGGAGTCATATGAGGATTCTGTCCCTCCGAAGTAGCCTCTTCACCAGATGTGAGTGCCAAGGCAGAAGTGCGTCCGCTTCGTAGATTCATACTGGTGATACGAGAAAGATAAGTTGATATTAGAAAAGATTAGATATGGGATAAATCAAATAATCAAGGAAGTTTCAAAAAGATTGGAAGTCAAGGAATAGTAGTAGTTCTGGATGAGATATTCCTATTCCTATATGCAGGCTTGTTGGGCACAGTCATGTAACCCAACAATATTAACGACGACCTGCATGGGCCACCACAAAAACATGTAACGCCCCAGTCCCAAAATACATAGGACCAAGTACGTGAACATGCCAGCTGCACATATACGAAGAATACTCCAATATATAGAATCCTCGCATATGCACATAAGCTGTAAATAAATAATCACAGGCCAGAATAATATATCTAATCTCATCACAGCTCAACATAGAAGATAATGAAGTCCAAATAAATAATAAGAGTATTAAAAGATAGCAGGGTGAACATACTCACTCCAAACAGCTATGAAAAATAGTCTCACAAGATCGGAGTCCAACCTCCGCAAAATAGAAAGAAAATAAGATGTAAAATAATGTCCACTAATGTCTCAAATATAGAATAAACTAGAAATTAGTAGTGACTGCCTCGTCATTGATGTAAGATGGATCTAGAGCTGCTTCGTACTCCTGTGAAAAATCGTCTAATCCTGGAAAGATAACCAGGTCCTCAGGGGACATAGTAAGATACAAGAAGACACCATGCCATATAACTATAATAATATAATAGAAAGAAAAGAGATGCATGCAATAGGGTGCCTACCAGTTCTACAGTGAAAATGCAGTTAAGAACAGACCTTCAACGCATGGGTATCTGGCTCAGTAGCAGTAACTCAGGTATGGCCCCATCAGGATACCAGGGACCTCAAAGCATAACATTCTTCGAATGTCAGAGGCCAGCAGTATCAGTAATAGGAAAGTGCATAAAGACCCATACGTTAAGGACACTCTTTTCTCCACCCAATGCCTAGTAGGGTCACATCCATGACTCATGAACCTCTAGTAACTGTCAAGTCTTCTAGCATGCAATTCTATTGGCAATTACTCCTATCCGTCGCACGCTCCATACGTATCGATGGCCAGCCGACTACGCGGATACGTGTCCTACATGTGACTCACAACACGTGGTAAGCAAGTGTCAAGGCCGTATGAGATATACCAATATCTTAATATCAATGGGTGGTCAATAAACTAAGTCAATGCAAGATAAGAAATAAAACAAGAGGACGGCCGATAGAGTCGCTTGCACCCAAGTGTGACTTAGACGCACAGTTTTAATAACACAAAATAAAATGCTGAAAATAACAATTGCAAATAAGAATATAATAATCACAGAGTAAGGTGGCAAGATATCTTGCCTGGTGGTGCAAAGTGGTAAGTCCAAGAGTAGCAAGTGTCAGCACCAAAACTCAAAAATCACAGATGACTCCAAACGCTGAAACAAACATCAAAAATGATCTCGGTGAAGAAGATATACCTAGAAAATGCCTGTCCAAAAGTCAAATTCTGGAATAGGGGCAAAATCATAATTTTAGGTCAAAACGATATCCGCCGTTGGACCCGTTTTGCACCGAAATGCGTGCCAAAGTCTATGGTCTCTAAAGTCGTCAAACTACATGTCTACGGTTTCAGTTTGAGGAGAGGAACTCAACGGTATGTCCAGTTTTGGATTCCGATGAGTCGTGTACAAATTCATCCGTTTGAGTGGGTCGTGGGTCCGCCAAAATTGGGTTCCGATTCGACCTTCTCAGAATCGAACCAAACTTGGCATGCAGGACCAGAATTTACATCCGGACATGTTGGTGAAACTTTCGTCTCGATTCGACCACTGTACACGAAGTTATGGACAAGTTTGCAAAACGTCGATACGGGGGTATCTCGACGGATATACGTTGATTTCGTCGCGCACACGCGACGAAACAGAGTTCCGTCAGTTCCCACACGTCGGTAACGTCCATACGCGCCTTTCGATGCGTATAGCGCGCGACCACGTCGCCCGATTTATCGGGGCGTACGTCGTATCGTGAAAATTTCAGAATTTTACTATTTCGAAAACTATTTTTTTTACCCAAGTTTAACACGAATTAAATTCTTGCACAGAAATCTAAATACCGATCTACCAGTTACGTTTCCATCATGGTTATGTTGTCTTTACCTGTGTTCAATTAGTTTTACAAAACAGTCGAAGGATCGCCAAGATTTTGGCTTCCAATTATGCATCTGGGACTGCCCTGAAACTGTTCGGTTTTGACAGTTTTTCGGGAATTTCAAATCAGTCTCCTGAGGAATCTGGTCGAGTATTCTCCAATCCAGTTGGAGGACTCCTAGATGGTTATATTGGTTATCCCTAGGAAGTTACGGTACTAGAATCGGCTAAGCACGGAGGGAGAAATACTGGGTTGAAAATGATACCTTGCGGTTGATCGAAAATAGAACTCCCTCTGTTTTCTCGCGAACTCGACTCCGGCGACGTCTCCGGTTGACGACGGTGGTTCGTCGGCGACTGGGGTGTGCGCGGGGAGGTCGGCGGCCTTGGGGTCGAGGTGGAGAGGAGATGGAAATTATGGAGGGTTAGGGTTTTGGTTTGAGCGGAAATATATATATCCGTCGCTGGCCTATTTCGAATAGGAGATGCTAAGGGGCTCGGGTTCCTACTCTGAGTAGCAGTTGCTGCTAAGCCCAACATGGGGTGTATTAGGAAGGGGTCGGGGTCCCACTGTATTGCAGCTGCTGCTGCGTGAAATTTCGTTTGGGAGGGGCTGAGGTGGACCGGCCCACGTGGCTGGTCCCCTCCACTTGTTTTATTATTATTTTTTTCCTTTTTACTGATAAGTAAGCGCCTATAAGGCTATATTGTCATTGAATGGCTTGGCCGCCCCCTCTTGCTGGGGTTGTTGGCCGAGCCACTATTACAACTCTTTTTTTTGGTTTTTGTTTTTGTTTTAACAACTATAACTATTTATATTATATATATACATATATACACACACACACACACACATATATATATATATATATATATATATATATATATATATAATATATATATATATTTTATATATATATATATATATATATATATATTTTTTTTTTTTTTTTTTTTATTTTATATATATATATATATATATATATATATATATATATATATATATATATATATATATATATAAAATATATATATATTATATATATATATATATATATATATATATATATATATATATATATATATATATATATATATATATATATATCAAATATAAATATATATATCTTTAAGCATGCAATAAACTCCTAAAAATTTACCAATAAATTCCTAAAATTTAGAATTTACTATATACCTTATTTAATCGAAATATTAGCAGCACACATGTAATATATACACACGCATTCATATTTACGTACCTATACAAAATAAATTCTAAACAATATAACAAATAATTTTTAAAATACTAAAATAATTAGAAATTTTGGAGTTTTACACAACCTATGGCTCTTCGGGTTGGCTATCCATCCATGACCTAGGTCGTCAGGATCTCAAAGATCCGCCAGACGTTGCCCAAAGTTGAACTTCCTAAGGAGGACATTTACATACTACTTAAGGGCAGCAATGGCTTCTTCTACACGGAGTTCTTCTATAGGAACTTGGCTCCTATGAATGAGAAAAGCCTCAACCAGTAGCCAACTTATACAAGGCCGATCGCCGCTCGAAGTTAAGTTTGGATCTCGTATGGTAGTGAAAGATGCTAAGAAGAAGACAATGACTCTTCAGAGGAGAATTTCCCCTTTTATAGGACTGAAAATGGCCCAGAGTGCACGCCACATGGCCGACGGTCAGAATTCATGTATTAATAGGATGAACCTAAGACTCAGCACGATAAATGTCCGTCTTAGACCCTTGCAATTTCCCATATTACGGTGGCAATTAAGAGGGAAGTCCTTAAAAAGCGGGTACTTAACGGTCTTTACTCCAGAAGCCAAAGCCTTCAAGCCAAAGGCACAGCTACTCGCCTGCGCCAATCTCAGAAGCAAAATGGTGGCAGGCCCCGCCCTATCCTTACTTCAGAAACTAGTGTCTTCAGTCCAGAGGCGCAGCTACTTTCCTGCGCCAACCCCAGACACACAAGGGTGTTACACCCTTTCCTCCAAAGCTAATGCCTTTAAAGTTCAGAGGCGCAACTACTTATATACGTGCACATGAGGCACATGATGGTGATATATTTACACAATCTCTATTCCCACGGTGTAGTCATCTGCTCCGATCCAGAAGCTGAAGTCACTTCTCTTCAAGAGACTTGGGAACTCCTACTGCAACCAATCCAAGTTAGCTTGTCGCTCCAAAAGTATAGTAACCATGCCAACCTGAAGCACAAGCCTACTTGTCGCCTACAATACAATGACTCTGTTGCTCCGAAACACAAATTCATCATTTTTCTAAATGCACAGAAGTCTCGTCATCATTCGAAACCAAGTCCACTCGTCACCTGAAGCATAGAGGCTCCGTCATCTCCAGAAGCACGGTCTAGTCATCGCTCCAGAAGTACAGCAGTACGTCCTCACCAAAGGCATAGAAAGCATGGGTCCACCCTAATTGGTTTGTTTAAACTGCCTCTTATATAAAAGATTGGAATTAAATCATGATTGATATTATATCAGATTGATTTAAATCTTAGACGAGGATCAATTAGACTCCAAATCTAGGATAAAATCCTAAGATTTACTCAGCTGTATCCGAACAAGAAAATTGGCATGCGCCACGTGCCACCTCCTTCGGTTATGTTGATAACCACCAAAGATCTCGTTTGATGAGAATCTCGATGTCTACCACGTGTCAGCGCTGCAGAAGACCGTATTGTGCAATGACGACAAATTCTTTCATATCTCAGGAACCCTAATGCACATCGCATATGTGCTCGGTTCTCTATAAATAGAAGGAATTCTCCTTCAACTAAAGAGGGACAACCTTCATCTAAGAAGGAACAATCTACTAACCAACCAATAGAAGAATAACCACCTCTAACGAATCTTATCCTCCAGACAGCCTCTTGATCGGTGACCCCAGAGTTCCATCAAAGGCATCAGAGAGCCAGAATATGGTTAATTCGTTGTCATATCATCAACGGAGTAAAGGAGCCGCAGCAGTGTTCGATCTCCACCATCACACTTTCCCAGGAACCACTTCTTCCTGTACTTAGAATATCCTATTTAGGACTTCCTTCTTTGTACACAAATACCACACACGTTCATTAAAGCAAAAAAGTTCGTTCAACCTTTTGTTATGTCGAACAAAATTGTGACTCTGCTGGGAACTACCTTCTCCTCCAACGAGAAGGCGATGAAGCAATCTGATGACAACTTGCTGGAATCTTTCCAAAACATGCTGGTCACACATTTTTGTAGCTCAACTTCCCAAATTTTTTTTTGAAATATTCTTTTATTATTTATTTGATTTAAATAGTGATTTTAGATTTTTTATAAATAATTATTTAGTTAATTATTACGATTGATAACCTTAGCCATAGTTAAGATTTGGAGTACAAGATGACCAAGAATCATGGCACGGATACTGCAGTGGCGTGCTTTGACTAGTGTTTAGCCATGGTAGGGGAAGGCCGAGCCATAGGATTGTTCTAACTAGAAAAACGAGACTAAGTTGCGACTTAACCCCTATAGATTAAATAATTAAATATTAATTAAGATTATGATTTTAGGGGATCCGGTTGTGCCAATTTAGTCCGAACTGGACCCGAACCAAATCCAAGCTCATGTGGGCATGTAGAGAGACCAAAGACGCCCATGTAGACGTATAGTGCGCCCAAAGACGTTCATGTTGATATAAATTTTATGTGTATTTTGAACGTAATTTAACGGCCTAATAATTATTTTCTAAAGTAATTTAATAAATAGAAATATAAGTATGATAATTAGTTTTTTAGACATACATGTGTATTTTCGGGATTCTAGACTATACCGATTTTGGATTTACAACAATTGTTGATTTTCTTATATGTCATCATTATTATGATTATGATTATTGTTATTGTTATTGTTATTATAAATATTAAATATCATTAAGTCTTTAGTTTACTTAAAAACGAATATTATTTTATATGGCTTGTGCACACACACACACACACACACACACACACACACACACATATATTATATATATATATATATATATATATATATATATATATATATATATATATATATATATATATATATATATATATATATATATATATATATATCATTCTAGGTTGATTTTCTTATATGTCATCATTATTATGATTATGATTATTATTATTGTTATTAGAAATATTAAATATCATTAAGTATTTAGTTTACTTATAAAACGAATATTATTTTATATGGCTTGTGCACACACACACACACACACACACACACACACACACACACACATATATATATATATATATATATATATATATATATAAATATATATATATATATATATATATATATATATATATATATATATATATATATCATTCTAGATACATATATGTATACGTATATATATATGTATACGTATATATATATATATATATGTATACGTATACGTATATATATATATATATATATATATATACGTATACATATATATACGTATACGTATACATATATATATATATATACGTATACATATATATATACGTATACATATATGCATCTAGAATGATATATATATATATATATATATATATATATATATATATATATATATATATATATATATATATATATATATATATATATATATACGTATACATATATGTATCTAGAATGATATATATATATATATATATATATATATATATATATATATATATATATATATATATATATACGTATAAAAAAAAAAAAAAAAAAAAAAAAATATATATATATATATATATATATATAGTTTTTATAAAGGTTAACAGCATTAGAAAATAGAAATGGAACAATAGGAGGCATGCCAACCCAGCCCAAGCCAGCCCAGCCCAGCCCAGTCCAGGCTATCACCCCCAGGCTCGAGCCTCAATTTCCCTAAAGAAGCAGCCCCGACTCTGTTCTTAACAGAGTATAACCATATGATTATCGAGAGAGAGAGAACGAGAGTGGTAATACCCTAATTCTTAAATCCCAATCCAGCGCCGACCTGGCCTTGGCGCAGCCGTGTACCACCACAGGGCCACCGGAGGCCGTCCAGTTCGCCTGACCGCGAGATAGCCGTGTGCACAGAGGCAGTCAACAGCAGCAGTAGCAGTGCTCGACAGGCCCCTTCCAGGTAAAATTCCTCGCTCATCCAGCTACCAATTCGAGAACCAATTCGTTCCTTAGATAGACAACCTATAGGCCTGTGAATCCCTTTAAATAGTTTTTATTCAAAAGTCCTAGGTTGTTCGATAATTCGATACGAAGTTGTCAAAAAATAGTCCAAAACAGGACAGAGAACCCAGTCCCAAACCCCATGTTGGACGATAGATTTTGAACAGAATAAAAGCTATTTTGGAAATCTACTTGAATAGAGTCACAAACAACCTATACGAGATTAGAACACTTTTTTGTAGAACTATTTTACGCTTATTATACAAAAAGATAATTGATTCTAAAAATCAAGAAAAAAAAAGGAAAACCGTTTTAAAAACTTAGAAAACCTACGATACGACATACGTCCCGCCAAACCGAACGGCACGGTCGTGAACCGAAAGCATCAAAAGGTGCGTATCAGCTTCGCTGATGTGTGGGCTTTGACGTAATTTAAATTGGTTGCGTATGCACGACAAATTTGATGTGTATCCGTCAAAATTTACCGTATCGGCCTCTGTGCAAACTTTCTAATTACTTTGTGCACGTTCGTCAGATCGAGACAAAACTTGCGCCAACAGGACCATATCATTTTTATGGTCCTGTATGCCAAGTTTAGTCCGATTCTGAGATAGATGATCGGATCGCCATTTTGCGGGCCCTACGGTCCGATTTAATGGGCAATTTTGTGCACGGTCTGCCGGAATCCAACTTTGGACATATGGTTGGGTTCGTATCATCAAAATAAATCCGTAGACATATAGTTTGACGACTTTAGAGACCATTGACTCTGGCACACTTTTTGGTGCAAAGCGGGTTCAACGGCGGACACCGTTTTGACCCAAAATTACCGTTTTACTCCTGTGTCCAGAATTTTACTTAAGGACAGGCTATCCTAGCTAATTTGACTAATCTGGAAATGTTGGTAACATCTATTACAGCTTCTGGAGGCAGTTGTGAGACTTGGATTTTCGGACTTGTTGATTGGAGATATATTGTTGGTTCTCCGTGGAACCCTCAGACAAGTATACCTTGCCGAACATATATAGTATTTATATTGTTTTCTCTTTCTTTATTGTATTCCTTTTCATATTGTCACATGATTCCATATTGTGATTGATTTGCCCTTGATTGCTTTATATGTTCTAGATTACGTGCACGTATAGGATATTTGACATTGCTAGATTATTGGTCTCTTCGTGTTACCTTGTCTCGTGATTGAGTTGTCAGTTTCTATATATGTCCTTGACTTAACCATTCCTGACTAGCAGTATCTTGCATTATACAACAGTTGAGACATACTATAGATTGGGAGTATCTTATATTGTACTACGACCTATAACCGATTCTTTTATCTTGATATTGCTTGGTTGACTTGTCTTGAGATATACTATAGATTGGGAGTATCTTACATTGTACTAAGACCTATAGCATATATTGATTGATTGATTGACTTGATTTGCGACTCTATGAATTGGGAGTATCTTGCATTGTACTACGATTTATAGGAGTCTACTTGACCTTGTATCCTTTAGAAGAGGAGATTGATACTAGAATTAGCTAATCTCGACTCAGAGTATCTTGCTTGTGTGTCAATTGAAATACTATAGATTGGGAGTATCTTGCATTGTACTACAAGCTATAGGAGTTCTGATTGATAGTTAGCCAAGTCTAGTATTACATTTCCACTCGACTCGTCGTCCTTAGATGTTCTTCTTGCAGTGTTCTTATCCTTCTTACATGTTATTTACTGTCATATTAGTAGGCATATTTTTTGTATCTTGCTAGTCCTCTGAGGACCCGATGATCTCTTCAGGTAGCTGATTGTACGGAGTTAGTTAGCTGAGCATGTGGTATTTGACTTCATTTGAATGATTCATGTATTTTGTTAGTGTTATTGATTTACTATCCACCTATTGCTTTTATGATATATCCTGCTTGTCAGGATAGCTTTATAGACTCATGTTATTCTTGGAGTCTAGTCAGACATATATGCTAGTGGACTGCAGACTACGACCCATACTTGTGTATTCTTGTCTTATATATTCTTGTGGATTGAGATACATTGTAGATTACCATATTAGCTATGATACCATGATCTTGACAGCTTATACGTACTCGAGTCGGGCTGGAGTTCGCTTGATACGTAGCTGGCTTGCTCGATCTCGCGTCCGAAAAGCGGGTGTGGGTCGTGACAAGTTTTTGTGGTGGCCCATGCAGGTCAGAGCATATCGTATCGGTTACATAACTGTACTGATACGAGCCTGCGAATATGACTAAATCCTTAGAAATCTCAATCCACTCTGCCTTGAAAATTCTCTTAAAAATTTCTCTACCGTCTTTGAAACCTCGTATTTGTTCTCGATTATTCTTCCTTGCCTTTCGAACCATTGATTTTTGTCTCTTCCTATTTCTAGGTGACGAACGATCGTACTGTCTAGAATTTGTCAGAAATTCTTAAGTTATAGTATAATATTTCTTGATTGTTGAATATTTGGTTGTTTATAGATATATGAGGGATTATAGATGCCATACGCCCTAGATATCGGTTGGTAGATCTGTTAGTAACTAGTTAAAAGATTATAAGATTTTAGTGACCGTATTTTGAGGAGTAGTGTGACCAAAGGTGGATAGAAGTCCTCAAGTATTTGGAGTTACAAAATGGCTAGAGAAGGTTATAAACTATTTTTGAGGAATTAATATTTAAGGAGATTAAGGAAAAAGTAGACTTTCTTTTTGAATTTTAACGAATAGTTACGAATTAGAATTTCGAGGACGAAATTATTTTTAAGGTGGGTAGATTTGTAGCTCCCCTACCTGAATTTTTTTAAAAAATATTTTTTTATTATTTATTTGATTTAAATGTTGATTTTTAGATTTTTATAAATAATTATTTAGTTAATTATTACGATAGATGACCTTAGCCATGGTTAATATTTGGAGTACAAGATGACTAAGAATCATGGCACGAATAGTGCAGTGGCGTGCTTTGACTAGTGTTTAGCCATGGTAGGGGAAGGCCGAGCCATATGATTGTTCTAACTAGAAAAACCAGACTAAGTTGCGACTTAACCCCTATAGATTAAATTATTAAATATTAATTAAGATTATGATTTTAGGGGACCCGGTTGTGCCAATTTAGTCTGAACTGGACTCGAACCAAATCCAAGCCCATGTAGGCATGTAGAGAGACCAAAGACGCCCATGTAGATGTATAGTGCGCCCAAAGACGTTCATGTTGATATAAATTTTATGTGTATTTTGAACATAATTTAACGGTCTAATAATTATTTTTTAAAGTAATTTAATAAATAGAAATATAAGTATGATAATTAGTTTTTTAGACATACCTGTGTCTTTTCGGGATTCTAGACTATACCGATTTTGGATTTACAACAATTGTTGATTTTCTTATATGTCATCATTATTATGATTATTATTATTGTTATTATAAATATTAAATATCATTAAGTACTTAGTTTACTTATAAAACGAATATTATTTTATATAGCTTGTGCTTATATATATATATATATATATATATATATATATATATATATATATATATAAAATATATATATATATATATATATATATATAGTTTTTATAAAGGTTAATAGCAATAGAAAATAGAAATAGAACAATAGGAGGCAGGCTAGCTCTGCCCAAGCCAGGCCAGCACAGCCCAGGCCAGCACTCCAGGCCCGAGCCTCAATTTTCCCAAAGAAGCAGCCCCGACTCTGTTCATAACAGAGTATAACCATATGATTATCGAGAGATAGGAAGAATGAGAGTGGTAAAACCCTAATTCTTAAATCCTAACCCAGCGCCGACCTGGCCTTGGTACAGCCGTACGCCACTATAGGGCCATCGGAGGCCGGCCAGGTCGCCTGACCGCGAGATAGCCGTGCGCACAGAGGCGGTCAACCGCAGCAGTAGCAGTGCTCGACAGGCCCCTTCCAGGTAAAATTCTTCGCTTATCCAGCTACCAATTCGAGAACCAATTCGTTCCTTAGAAAGACAACCTATAGGCCTGTGAATCCCTTCAATTAGTTTTTATTCGAAAGTCCTAGGTTGTTCGATAATTCGACTCAAAGTTGTCGAAAAATAGTCCAAAACAGGACAGAGAACCCAGTCCCAAACCTCATGTTGGATGATATATTTTGAACAGAATAAAAGCTATTTGGGAAATCTACTTGAATAGAGTCGCAGACAACCTATACGAGATTAGAACACTTTTTTGTAGAACTATTTTATGCTTATGATACAAAAAAAAATTGATTCTAAAAATCAAGAAAAAAAAGGAAAACAGTTTTAAAAACTTAGAAAACCTTCGATACGACGTACGTTCCGCCAAACCGGGCAGCGTGGCCTCATGAACCAAAAGCATCGAAAGGTGCGTATCGGCTTCGTAGACGTGTGGGCTTTGACGGAATTCAAATTGGTTGTGTATGCACGACGAATTTGATGCGTATCCGTCGAAATTCACCGTATCGGCCTCTGTGCAAACTTTCCAATTACTTTTTGTACGTTCGTCAGATCGAGAAGAAACTTGCTCCAACAGGATCGTATCATTCTTCTGGTCCTGTATGCGAAGTTTGGTACGATTCTGAGACAGTTGATCGGATCACCGTTTTGCGGGCCCTACGGTCCGATTCAACGGGCGATTTTGTGCACGGCCTGACAGAATCCAACTTTGGACATATGGTTGGGTCCGTATCATCAAAACAAATCTGTAGAAATATAGTTTGATGACTTTAAAGACCATTGACTCTGTCAGACTTTTCGGTGCAAAGCGGGTCCAACGGCGGATACCATTTTGACCCAAAATTACCGTTTTGCCCCTGTGTCCAGAATTGGACTTAAGGACATGCTATCCTAGATAATTTGACTAATCTAGAAATGATGGTAACATCTATTACAGCTTCTGGAGGCAGTTGTGAGACTTGGATTTTCAGACTTGTTGTTTGGCGATATATTGTTGGTTCTCCGTGCAACCCTCATGCAAGTATACCTTGCCGAACATATACAATATGTATATTATTTTCTCTTTTTTTGTTGTATTCCTTTTCATATTGTCATATGATTCCATATTGTGATTGATTTTCCCTTGATTGCTTTACTTGTTCTAGATTACGTGCACGTATAGGATATTTGACATTGCTAGATTATTGGTCTCTTCGTGTAACCTTGTCTCGTGATTGAGTTATCAGTTTCTATATCTGTCCTTGACTTGACCATTCTTGACTGGGAGTATCTTACATTGTACTACAGTTGAGACATACTATAGATTGGGAGTATTTTACATTGTACTACGACCTATACCCGATTCTTTTATCTTAATATTGCTTAATTGACTTGTCTTGAGATATACTATAGATTGGAAGTATCTTATATTGTACTACGACCTATAGCATATATTGATTGATTGATTGACTTGATTTGCGATACTATGAATTAGGAGTATCTTGCATTGTACTACGATTTATAGGAGTCTGTTTGACCTTGTATCCTTTAGGAGGGGAGATTGATACTAGAATTGGCTAATTTTGACTGAGAGTATCCTGCTTGTGCATCAATTGAAATACTATAGATTGGGAATATCTTGCATTGTACTACAAGCTATATGAGTTCTGATTGATAGTTAGCCAAGTTTAGTATTACATTCCCACACAAGTCGTCGTCCTTAGATGTTCTCCTTACAGTGTTCTTATCCTTCTTATATGTTATTTACTGTCATATTAGTAGGCATATTTTATGTATCTTGCTAGTCCTTTGAGGACCTGATGATTTATTCAGGTAGCTGATTGTATGGAGTTAGTTAGCTGAGCATGTGGTAGTTGACTTCATCTGAATGATTCAAGTATTTTGTTAGTGTTATTGATTTACTATCCACCTTGTGCTTTTATGATATATCCTGCTTATCAGCTTAGCTTTATAGAGTCATATTATTCTTGGAGTCTAATCGGACATATATGCTAGTGGGCTGCAGACCACGACCCATACTTGTTCATTATTGTCTTATATATTCTTGTGGATTGAGATACACTGTAGATTACCATATTAGCCATGATACCATGATCTTGACAGCTTATACGTACTCGAGTCGGGCTGGAGTCCGCTTGATACGTAGCTGGCTTGCTCACAATCTTGCGTCCGAAAAGCGGGTGTGGGTCATGACAGTTTCGACCAGCAAGCATTTGAAGATCTTCTCTCTGATAAAAAGTTGAAGAATTCGAAGTGGTTCGTTCAACCGAAGAAGACTCGACGTGTCTGGAGGCCTAAGGTGGCTGCAGCTAGCAGCAAGATGGCGAGAATTGCATCTCAGGACCCCCTCAACGCCGAAGCCACGGAGAAGATTCCGGTTGCTAGAGCCTTATCCCTCACCCGATCCCTGTCCTGGGAAAGCATGGCGAGGAAGACGGTGGTTCTATGGTTGTTCTAACCAAGGCACGATGTCAAAGGAAGCACACACCGGTCCAACCCCTCACGACGGAAGCATTGATGGTAAGAAGATCTGTCTTCGACAGAATCGCTTTCCCTTCAGGCGAGCCTTCGACGGACTCTCAATACTACTCACCCGCTGGGGGTAGTTAGAAGAGATCTAGGTGGTTCGTGCTTCGTGTAATAAGTACAATGCACCTATGGCAGATCAGAGGCCCGTGTTAAGAGGTAAGGATCCACGGCTCCGAGAGCCAAGCCGGGGGTTACGTACCACGGAGAGGGAGCCATGCGAGCAGCGTTCCCGCAGAAGACAGGAGGCTTCCCCGCCAGACCCGTTCTGACCGTACTTGCGTGTAACTTTCCTTCATGTACAATGGGGGTGCCATGGTAAAAGATCCAACCGTATCCCAAGCGGAAGAAGAATCTACGGCGAAGGGCATGCCTAAATCTGGGCACTCTTGCATCCAGATTACCATCAACTGCTGCTGCCAGCAGATGGCGGCACCATCATCGATCTGGCGTTCCGTCTTCCATAGACTTCCATCAACGTCGACCCCATGCCAGAGGCTCAACAGTGGGTCAGTGAGCCATAGAGAAGATGAACCCCGTATCATCACGTGCTACATGGTGCGTGTGATGCCTGTGGTTCGTATTACGTATTTTGGAAATACGTGTACATGTCTTTTTCTTGTATTATTCCTTGTTTAGCTCTCGGCTTGGTTTAACTCTCGGTTTGGGTTGGCTTGGTTCGGTCGGCCCAATGCAATTGGTTCATCATGGGCCAAGGGTGGAACACCTTAGCCTATGCTTCTCCTTCATTTCCACCACAACCCCCCTACCTACCACCACCTTTGATATTTATTGCCATTTCTTCTTTCTCTCTCTCCATAATTCTTATTTACTTCTCCTTCTCCCACCATTACTCTTCTCCACCAACCAAGAACACCATAGGCAAGTGCAACTTGCTTCCACAAGAGAACTCCTTTTGATGGTTCCATTAGCTTCTCCTCATGATTCTAAACCACATTAGAACTTGTCATTTTCCATTTGGAGGCTTTATTTCTTGTAGATCTAGAGTTTTGTTACCTTCGGATTTTGGTGGTTTTGATCTATTAAACTTCTTTGTTTTCAAGTTTTGATGGTTCCATGTTTTAGAGAATTTCATTCTACCCAATTTTGACCTTTGGAAAGTTGGATTCGGACTTATTTTGACCAAGATCTGGACAATTGAAGCTTAGATTCAACTTTAGAGTTCTTGCTGTTCTTGCCATTTGGAGAAGACAGTGAACAGTGAGCTAGCTTTTTAGCTTACGCCGCTGAGCTTCGTACGCTGCTGTTTAGTGAGCGTACGCTAGCCTTCGTACGCTAGCGTACGCTGCTGTTTAGCGAGCGTACGCTAGCCTTCGTACGCTGCTGTTTAGCGAGCGTACGCTAGCCTTCGTACGCTGCTCTTTAGCGAGTGTACGCTAGCCTTCGTACGCTGCTCTTTAGCGAGCGTACGCTAGCCTTCGTACGCTGCTATTTAGCGAGCGTACGCTAGCCTTCATACGCTGCTCTTTAGCGAGCGTACGCTAGCCTTCGTACGCTGCTCTTTAGCGAGCGTACGCTAGCCTTCGTACGCTGCTCTTTAGCGAGCGCACGCTAGCCTTCGTACGCTGCTCTTTAGCGAGCGCACGCTAGCCTTCGTACGCTGCTCTTTGGTGAGCGTACGCTCACCTTAATACGCTGCCCGTTGGCAGTGTGTCTTGAGCGTACGATAGCTTGAGCGTACGCGTGCCTTGGTACGCTAGCTTAAGCGAGGAAGGCGTACGCTGGCCCTTTCGT